>ML681972.1:37664460-37717171 GCA_007922195.1 Podocnemis expansa | reverse complement strand
GGGGGGGTATAGAGCAGGTTTATGGAGTCTCTGGTACAGAGGGTGCTGGGCAATGGGGTTGATGGAGGTTTAGAGGGCTGAGGAGGGGTCTGTATGAGGTATAGAAGGGGTTGGGGAGAGAGGTTTATGAAGCATGGGGGTTTGAGAAGATGGCTTTGAGCAGGGGCTGGGGAGGATGGAAGGGTATGGAGTGAGGGATAATAAGAGGGAGAGAGGATGGGGTCGGCTGGGTTTGGTGAAGGGTTGGTAGGAATAGCACAAGGGTTAATTGGATGGAGAGGGGATGAGAAATAATGCATAATCGTATGATTAACAGGACTCGGGGAACCCAGCAATGATCTCGATCTCATAGTAGGCATGAATGGTAAAATGGTCAGTGATGCAAAAAAGGCACAAGTGCACAATAAATATTTCTGTACTGGATTTGTGGAGAAGCTGCATGGCATATTCATATCTTAAAATGTTAAAGAAATAACTTTGTTTAGCAACTACAGAGGATGATGAACAGCATCTGCTAAACTTAGGGCTTGTCTACACTTGAAATGCTACAACCACGCAACTGCATCGCCTCAGTGTAGACGCTCACTACTGCCACAGGATGAGTTCTTTTATCACAGTAGTTAATCCACTTCCCCAAGAGAGGGTAGCTAGCTTGACAGAAGAATTTTTCCATTGACCTATAGCATTAGTCTACGCAGGGTGAGATTTGCTTGATGACATCACTTAGGAGTGTGGATTTTTCACATCCCTGAGTGATGAAACTGGGTTAACAACTTTAGAATGTAAATCCTACCTTAAATTTTTAAATCTGCAGGACTGGAGCCATATCTACGCTACGAAGTCTGAGTGACCCGAGTGATGTTGGCATAAAGCTGCCACAGTTAATATATTATGTGTGTTCATGCATACTTCGTTCCTTGGACTAGCTCCCCGCATACACACCAAGAGTGCTTGTATTGAAAAACTGCAGTGCTCCATAGGGAGGTATCTCATTGTGCAGCCTGCCCCTACCCAGCACATGTCTTTAGGGAAGATTTGGCAATGCATTGCGAGGCAGAGTGAGTTGTGCTGGGGTGTTGATGCAAGTTGGGCATGCAAACTGGTAAAAAATTCAGTTCTATTAGCACCATAATTAAGCTCACCTAGCCACCAATGTTGGTGTAGCTAAATCAGCAGAAGAATTTCTCCATCAGCCTAGCTACCACTGCTCTGGGAATGGATTACCTACACAGAGGGAAAAACCTTTTTCATTGTTGTTGGAAGTGTCTACGTCAGTGGTTCCCAACATTTTCTCTGCCGTGGCATGCGTTGCAACCTTTAATTCATTTAAGGCACACCGCCATATAGTTGCCAAATTAACTTATGAATATTCATGTGCCAGTGAGCCAATCCTGAGCTCTTTGGGTAGGTTTTCAAAAAATTTTGTGGCACACCTGCTCAGACCTGATGGTACACCTGTGTGCCATGGCACACTGGTTGGGAAACTCTGGTCTAGGTTATGGTGCTACAGCAATGTAATTGCAACACGGTAGCCGTGTCATTGTAGTGCCCATAGCGTGGATGTGGCCTGAGTCCCAGGAAAGGATGATGTGATGTCAGATTTCTGTTGAGTTTGTGACATCACATCATTCTTTTTTTTTCCTCTCCCACCACCACAAGAAAATGCAATTGCAATCTAATGTCTGTTGCCAGAAAAGCAAACCTTCTGTACTGGAAGGACTCAGGATCTGTACACAGACTTGCGTCTCAAAGTCAGTGAGGCTCTGTGTGCGCTCATGAGCTTTTCTTCATCCATCTAATTGCAAGTTTGGGGCTTGGTTCTTTTCTGCTCTGCATCTCTATGATGCTGAATTGGCACGTGTAAACCTAGCTGATTTAAGAAAATTCTATTTTCCAGGATTAAGGACATTCTGTAGTTTGCAAGTTTGATCCATTTTTTTTTTGTTTTGTGTGGCATGTAGTCTATTCTCTCATTTCCTAAATAACACTCTTATGGGCAGCTTTGTGGTTTTGACAGGTGTCTTGTATAGTGTTGGGTAAACTTTCTTGTGTTTAAATATATATTTTAATAAAAGCAAGAATAGATTTGTTCCATTATTGTAAGCTGTTATGAGACAGGGGACTAGTAAAATAAACGAGTGGCTTTTTCTGTGTTTAAAGTCTTGAAGTCAGAAACATCTCTTTTGAGGCAAAGGGAATTTGTTCAATACATTAACCACAATAATTTTTCCAAGTATAAAGGGACTGTTTGGGTGAGTTGTTATTTATTATTTGCATTATGGTACTACTTAGGAAGCTACCAAAAACAAGACCCCTTTGTGCTAGGTTCTGTACAAACACAATAATAACCCTGAAGGGTTGTTGCTCTAAATCAACTGCACAGGCAAAGGTTAGGGGAAACAGAACACACAAGCTGTGGTCCAAATGTCGTGCTAGTGTCAGGATTTTTTTGCAGTGATGGGAATCTGGTCAGTTTTTGGTTAGTTCTTTGAACGAATTGTTATGGGATTAGCTAAATGGAAACACTGGAGGGGGGAGTATGGGGATAGGACAAGCAGGGCCCCCACATGAGAGGGAAAAACAGTACATTTTATCAGGGCCAGGAGGCCCTGGGGGATTCGGCCTCGGTTACAAGCCCTATTACCATGTGCGGGAGGGGGCATGTTACAAGTTTGTACTGGACCTGAAAAAATCTAGCTTGGGACCTAAGAACAGGCAGAAGGAAGGGAGCGGGCAGGTCATGTGGAGGAAATAGGAGGAGGGGCAGAGGGGTTGGAGTGAGCAGCTACAGGGTAGAAAATATCTAGAGTCTGAAAGCAAAAAGGAATCTGACATCACAGCACACAGTCAACCTTTGTAACTCTGCCAGAGGATGCTGTGAAGACCAAGACTATAACAGAGATTAAAAATGCTTCATACAGTCATGGAGGATAAGTTCACCAATGGCTATTGGACAGGATGAACAGGGATGCAAAACCATGCCTGAAGTTTCTCTTGCCTCTGTTTGCTGGAAGTTGGGAACGGGCTACAGAAGATAGATCACGATTGTCTGTTCTGTTCATTCCGTCTGAAGCACCTGGCATTGGTCAGAAGACAAGATATTGGGCCAAAAGATGGACCATTGGTGTGATCTAGTATGGCCATATTTATGTTATCAGTGTTCACAGGTCTGTATTCCAGTGACTTCTGGATCTGCTGTTTCAGGCTTGAGAATTTCTCTCTCTCCCATTTCCTTTCCCCTCTCCAAGTTGGCTCCTTTCTGCAGTTCCTTTTCCTCACAAACTCACTTGTATGAGGTGTGAGGATCTTGCATATGCTCTTGTGCTCCCAGAGCCATGGTGCTGAATGTGATAAAGATAATGAAGAGGTGGTGATAGTTTCCAGGAGATGAAGGTAACGATAGTGAAACTAGGAAAATTGGACACACAATTGTGAAACTAAAGGATTCCTTCTTCAGATATGAAGCACCAGCTACTGTACCTCTGTCTTAGAAATTACATTAGGTTGGATCTATTAATATCAAACTATAAAATGTTCAAAATTATATAATTAAAATAAGGAGTGTCTTTCAGGAGTCAAATACTGCCTGTTCTCCCACCCACCCTCTTTTCCATTTTCACAGCATAAGCTGACAATTATACCAGCAAGATCCTTGTATATGGCATACTGCAGATAATAAGTTGTGTTACCAATCAAGGTAATACACACTTTGGCAACATTATTTCTGAAAAGCCCACAACCCTTTGGCTGTGGCTGCACTAGTTTTTCATTGGGATATGCACTAGTTAATTCAGCCGTGGGTTTTCACTGACCTTTGGCTATGTCTACATCTAAAATTTTAGTTTGGGCTTGCTAGTCTGAACTAAAGAAATCCAAGGTTAGTCTGAACTAACCTCTGGCTAGTTTGAACTAACCCAGACTTTTTAGTTTGAACTAACTGCGTGTTCTTATTCGAACTAAAGTGCACAGTTAGTTCAAACTAATACTAAGCCTTGGTCTGGGTCTTGCCCGTGCTTAGGTCGAACTAAAGTTCAAATTAAGGTGGCTAGTCCGAACTAACCCTTGGTACTAACTAGTTCAGACTAAGCTTTGCCTAGTTCAAACTAAGAAATATCTTAATTCGGACTAGGCAAAGCCTAGTGTAGCCAAGGGCTCAATTAGTCCGGACTAATTTGGCAGTGTAGACATAGCCTTTGATTCCTCAGACTCTTCCTCTACTAACCAGCAACACTTAGAATTGAGTGCTGGAAGCATCTTTCACTGCACTCTTCTCCTTTTAGTTTCATGTAGAAGTTTATGGTGAGATCCCCAGCAGTCCTGGGAAGAGAATTCATTTAGTTTAAATGTAAATGTGATCTCCATGCTGACAGCTCAGAAACAGTCAAGCTGCATTTCTACAGCAGTAAACAGTTGTGTAACTTGGCAAACTGGTCTTCATGGATACTAGCAGGACCCCAGAACATTCTTGAAAAAGTCTAAATTTCAGAATAGTGTTCCGACTGAACCAGCTATCTCTCAAAGGCCATAACAGCTCACAGAATCCTGTCAAGATGTCCCTAGTAATAATTTTATGATGATTTTTTCCTAACTCCTTCAGGGCTTGAAACTGAAATGTTTCCTTGACAAAAACTGTTCTCTTGTGCACTCTTTAGTTTACTGTAGAGTTACTCTTGACTTGGCATTAGAACTTTTGCAGATAAAAAGATATTGATATCATGCTGATTAAAAATAACATGTATTACTATTTACTCCTTGCTGTTTTGCAGCAGTTTTCACCTGGTAATAGTGTTCCTTTTGTTTATATAGATCTTTGCATTGAGTATCAAATGTTTACAATTTATTCTTCAAAATCTACTAGAATAAACATCTTATACATTAGGATCAATTAACATCCAATTCTCTCAAAATCCATGTAAAGGTGAGCTCTGTGCAGACACAGAATAGAGTTCTCAACTCATTGACACACAGCTGTGCTGTATTAGAGGCGTAATGATGATTTGACATATAAATCGTCTCTTTCTTCTTCCTATCTCAGAGAGCTCTTCTCAGCCAAGGATCCAAATAGTTTACAGACTTAAACAGATACACAAGCTCTACTCAAGGATCTCTTCACCCACAACTGACATGCATCTGCTTTGGCGTGAAAGGACCAGCTGTCTGACAACGCACCTAACACTGCATAACAGTTTTGGAGAGGAAGCAAAGGAGAATTCTGTATTCTACTGAAATGACAGAGGGTGCATTTCAGAAGACAGAATGTATTTCCTGAGCTGGAATTTGGCCAGAACATATGGATTAATATCCATAATGTTATGAAAAGCACCACAGGATCTTTAATGTTCATGAGTGACCAAAATCTTGATGTATCCTAGAAAATATAAATATTATAGAATTGTAGAACTGAAAGGGACCTCATGAGGTCACCTAGTCCCACCCTCTGCACTTATGACAGGACTAACTATTATCTGGACCATTCTAGACAGATTTTTGTTTAACCTGTTTTTCAAAATCTCCAAAGATTGAGATTCCACAGCCTCCCTAGGCAATTTATTCCAGGGCTTAACCACCCTGACAGTTAGAAAGCTTCTATTAATGTCCAGCCTAAACCACCCTTACTGCAATTTAAGCCCTTTGCTTTTAGTCCTACCCTCAGAGGTTAAAGAGAACACATTTTTTCCCTTCTCCTTGCAACTTGATGTACTTGAAAACTGTTATCTTGTCCCCTTTGTCTTCTCCAGGTGAAACAAACCTATTTTTTTCTGCCTTCCCTCCACAAGGTCATGTTTTCTAGACTTTTAATCACGTTTGTTGCTCTCTTCTGGATTTTCTCCAATTGATCAACATCTTTTCAGAAATATGGTGGCCAGGAGTAGATACAGTACTCCAGCTGAGGCCAAATCGGCATGGAGTAGAGCAGAATTACTAAGTCTGTCTTGTTCCAAAGGGGTAGCTGTGTTAGTCTAGGTCAGCAAAGCAAACAAGGAGTCCTGTGGCATTTTTAAAGACTAACAAATTTATTTATCTCATGAGCTTTCATGGGAGAAAATCTCACTTTGTCAGATGCTTTGAAGATGGGGGGCTTTACACTTTCCTGCACTTCTTTTCTCTCATTCTGTAAATCATGGGAACAGGTCACACTGTAACAGCAAATCAAAGTAGTTGTTAAGATTCAAACACTGGGGAACAGCTTATAGAGGAAGATGAGGTCAAATCACCAGTTGTAATGAAAAAAAAATCCAAAGTCCTTATTTACCCCGGACACCATATTGTCATATTTGCATATGAATTCCAATTCTGTAGTTTCTCTTTGAAGCCTCGAGTTGTTCATTTGTCTGAGCACAGCAATTAGCAAATCATCAGTGAGGTAATCAGGAAGACTGAAGTGCCCACCTACTGGTTTTTGAATGTTGTGATTTCTGATGTCAGATTTGTGCCCATTTATATATACACATGATATAAAAATTTATAAATGGGCACAAATCTGAGAGCAGAACTCACAACATTCAAAAACCAGTAGGTGAGCACTTCGGTCTTTCTACTGAGTTGCTAATAGCTATGCTCAGACAAATGAATAGCACCTCAAGGCTTCAAAGAGAAACTGCAGAACTGGAATTCATATGCAAATTTAACTGTTGTGTCAGGGCTAAATAAGGACTTTGGATTTTTTTCTCATTACAACAGGTGATTTGACCTCATCTTCCTCTATAAGCTGTTCCCCAGTGCTTGAATCTTAATAACTGCTTTGATTTGCTGTTACAGTATGACCTGTTCCAATGACTTATACTTCCCTGCACTTCTTTTCTCTCATTCTGTAAGTTGCCCCATCTTCAAAGCATCTGATGAAGTGGGATTTTCTCCCATGAAAGCTCCTGTGATAAATAGATTAACTTGTTAGTCTTCAAAAGTACCACAGGACTTCTTGTTTGTAATTCTGTCTTGCTTACAACACCGCTGCTAATATATCCCCGAACAGTTCCTTTTTTTGCAACATCATTACACTGTTGACTTATATTTAGTGAATAATCCATCATGGAGCTCCCCCACCCTCCCAAACCCTTTTCACAGTACTCATTCCTAGGCAATAATTACCCATTTTGTATGTTTGCTTCATCCTGCATGGAGTACTTCATCCTATTTACTTCAAACCGTTTCTCTAGATTATTTTGAATTTAAATACTGTCCTCTGGAGAATTTGCAACTCCTCTCATCTTGGTATCAGCTGCATACTTTAAAAGTACACTCACTGTGCCATTGCCTAAAATGATGGTGGTTAAATTAATGAATAGAACTGATCCCTGCACAACCCCACTCGATATGCCCTTCCATCATGACTGTAAACTACTGATGATTATTATTTTGGAATAGCTTTCCAACCAGCTTTGTAGTAATAATAGCTTCAGCTAGGTTGTATTTCCCTAATTTCTTTATGAGAAGGTCGTGTGCGACAGTATTAAAACCCTTACTAAAGTCAAGATGTACCATATCTGTTGCTTCCTTTTATCCACAATGCTTGTTACCCTGTTAAAGAAAGCTATCAGGTTGATTTGACATGATTTGTTCTTGACAAACTCATGGTGCTACTTACCACCTTATTATCTTGTAGGTATTTGAAAATTGATTGCTTAATTATTTGCTCTATTATCTTTCTGGGAACTGAAGTTAAGATAACTAGTTTCTGGAATCTCTCCTGTTTTCCATGATTTTTCAAAGATAAGTGCCAATGGCTCAGATACCTCCTCAGTCAGCTCCTTGAGTATTCCTGCCTATGTTTCATCAGTACTTGAAGATACCTAACTTGTCTAAGTAATTTTTAACTTTTTCTTACTCTATTTGACCCCCGGATCCTACCTTATTTTCATTGGCATTCAGTATGTTAGACATAATAAACAATATATCTTTATTTTTAAGATCTCATAGCTGAAGGATTCTGGCCATTGTGCAATGAATAAACTCAGAAGAACAATTAATAAACCGTAGGACAGTAGTTCCCAACCTTTTTGAATATGAGGATCCTGTTTTAACATAACATTTTGTGGACCCCCAAATGATGATAGTTGTTATCGGGGACTGACTGCAGGCAGTAGTACTGCAGAAAGGCAGTGGACGACTTGGCCCCCACCTGCTCTCATGGGGTGGAGACATATCCAGGGTGTGGCTACTCATAGCAGGCAAGTACAATTCATTTTTAGAGCCCCTCTCCAACATGGATCACTGGCTGGCAGCAGCTGGGGCTCAATGAATTCACAAACCCCTTGCAATGATCCTGTGGACTCCCAGCGATCCCCAGACCACAGGTTGGGGACCACTGCTTTAGGACACCAGCTAATCCTCAGTGCTTCAGGACTGGCCAGCTCTTTCATGTTTGAGGAAGCCTATGTGATCTTTAAACAGTACTTGAAAGGGTTGTGGGAGAACAGTTCATTTTGGTTCTCCTGGGCAAGGTTAGTTACATTACTGTGAAAATGCCAAAGTTTAAAAGGAAAGAAAGCAACTTCTGACCATTCTAGAACTGCAAAACCCCTGTGGAAAAGATGACCTCCTGCATTCAGGTCACAATCAAAAGGTCTGGAGACCATCTTAAATATTTGGGGTGGACCTCGTCAGTAGAGAGAAGACCATTTCAACTGCAGAAATCCTCAATTTTATCCAATGGAGAGCAGAGGAGAAAAGCACTGATTTAATTGTGCTTGGGGCTGGTGATAGCTGCCAAATTTTGTGCAGTTTCATGTGAGACTATACAACTAATTTAATTAGCTAATTTCTATATAATCTTTAAAAAGTTGTGTTGATGATATAGTGCTAGCAAAAGTCATGGTCTTCTGTTAGCTACAGCAGAGCAGCAGGGCAAGCTTTCCACAAACACAGCCCATCCAGCATACCTCACCCCTGCTTGTGGGGGAGGGGAAATGACCTTCCTGCAGAGATAGTAGGGAATAGCTCTTAAACAGGCAAAGATTTTGGCCTGAGGGTCATATTCAAGGGTGGGGTGGTGCTGGAGGAGCCAAGGCCCTAGGACCAGAAGCTACAGAGCTCCCGCCCAGTCCCTGGGCCAGCTGGTGCAGCTTCTGGCCCAGCCCTAGCCAGAGGGTTGCCATAGTGTAGTGTCCAGCCAGTGCTCCAAGCCCTGGAGGGCTGCACTAGAGGTCACATCATGTGCCAGCCAGCCATGCCCTCAGGGGCAAACCAGCTGGCCCAAGGGAAGGTGGGAGTACCACAGCCTGTCCCCCCACCCCCCCAGAGCAGTAATAACAATGGGTAGCCACTGTGGTCCAACAAGGGTGCTGTGTGGTCAGCTGAGCTGGGAGGGGGGGAGTGGCTACTGCCCTCTGGCTGCAATGCTTTAGAGCCCCCATTGGAAGGGAGGAGTAGCTGTAGCAGCCACGTTCTGGTCTGTTGACCCAGCGTGGCCAGCAGGCCAAAGGAAAGACGCTTGCAGACTGGATCCGGCCCATGGGCTGTAGTTTGCCTACCTCTGCTTTTAAAAGAGAGTCGTAGGTGTATTCTAAAACAAAACAAAACAACACACAAAAACTACGTGAAGGTGGAACTGAGTTTGAGCATACATAACAGTAAATTACGGGTAAAAATATAATTAATAGGGATATTATGATTATCCCCAAATGAAGCATTATAAATCCATGGAATTCATAGTTAAGGTTACACTTGAGAGAAATCCAAACATGTCAAGATAAGAAATGTTGTCTGCAGTGTAGTTGGAGCTGTGTCAGTTCCAAGATATTAGAGAGACAGGGTGTGTGAGGTAATATCTGTTATTGGGCCAAATTCCCTCACCAGCTGAAGTTGATTCTATACAACATATTGCCTCACTCATCTTGTCTCTGTAGGTAAGAAATGCACAGTTAAAGCCTGAGCTACATTTGAAAATTACTTTGATATAGCTACTTCTCTCAGGAAATCCATAGCCCTGAGAGACATAGGTATACCCGCCTAACTCCCACTATAGACCAGAACTAGGTTGAATTATTCCTTTGACTTAGCTGCAGCCTCTTGGAGAGGTAGGTTACCTATGCCAAGGGGAGAGCTGCTCCCATCAGCATAGATAGTGTTTACACCAGTCCCACTGCAGTGCAGCTGTGTCACTCGTGTTTTAAGTATAGAAAAGCTGTAAGGAACCCAAACAGCATTAACTTTGCCTTGTGGTGATTTCATGTGGAAAACAAGGTTATATAATTAAGGAATTTTAGTGCTTGTTGTCTTTAGATTAAATTGATTTTGAGATTTTTCTCACCTTGTGGTATATTCAAATTCTAGAGAATTAAAACTTTCATTAAAAAATGTATAGCCTTTCTGATTGCAAAGAGAACCTTCCAAATGTGAAACAAGTAACTAGATTTAGTGTTTTCTTCTGAATCTGCATACAGTATGAAACAATGGCAATGAGAAGTGCAAACTGCTTTGCTCTCTATTAATCTCAGTGTGATGATAACTGTCAAGACCAATGATGACATTTGAAGTGTCTCCATTAACTGCTTAATTATTTATGTTTAGTGGTGAAATGGTGAAGGGGGTGGAAATAGGATGTTACTACAGGGAAGGAAATGCAGAAAGCAGATAAGAGGAGAGACGCAATGGGCAGAATTTTTTAGTGGCATCAGAGAGAGCTGGGAGAAAGTAGCCACAAAGGAAGTATCTCCCAAGAAGTCCCCAATGGCTGTAGAGTTCCTATAGTCTAGCTATCAGACTCAGAGCTCCACGTTTCTGTCATCTACACTTAGAATACATTTCTAAATAGGGAAGCCACTGGCTGTGGTGTTTAAATTTATTCTGTCTGCCATTTGAAATGTGTATAAGCTGAGTTAGGATACTGATGATAAAACAATAGTATAATAATGAGATGCTTTGGTATAATAGCAGTATAATAATGAGAAGCTGCCCCTCTGGCAGAGGTACATGTTATCCACTAAAGAGCTTTATGTTCATCTTTGGTGCTATATTAATGATAATTAAATGTAGTTTAAATGTCCTTACATTGATATGGTGCTCCAATAACTTATCATATGATGACTGACTGCATGTTGTATTGACAGAGGGTAACAAACATAGGACTAATTTAGAAAGTTTGTTAATAAAAGGTGACTTTTGGATTTACAGAAGAAAAGAAAAATTCCTGACATTTACAAAAAAAAAAAAAAAAAAGCTGGTATAAACAAAAGGAATGAGAAACAGACAGGTAATAAATGGCTATTTGTACTTATCTATAATCAAGTGGCCAGCACAATGAAGTTGATAGGTGGTATTCTGCTGCACAAGTTACATGTACGCAATTGATCCAGAAGCCAGAAAGGGTGCCCTTCTGCCAGTATGTTGTAAGAGAAAGACAGTACCCAGGGATTTCCAAAAATGAAAGCATGTATAACACACTTGATTAATTTCTTTTGGAAAGTGACCATGAGAATAGTGGTGAAGCAGCAAAATAAGACTCTCTGATATTAGCAACTGAAGTACTCAATTACATAGTGATTGATTTAGCAATAGAGATGGATGAAGGAATCACAGTAAATGAACAATGAGTCCTGTGGCACTTAAAGACTACCAAATTTAGTTATTGCATGAACTTTTGTGGGAGAAAATCAGACTTCATTAGATGCTTTGAAGATGGGGGAGCTCACAGAATGGGATGACATAAATTCAGGGAGTGTAAGTCATGGTAACAGGTCACACTGTAACAGCAAATCAAAACAGTTGCAAAGATTCAAACTCTGGGGAACAGCATACATTAAATGGTTACAGATCAGGTAGCAGAGAAGTGACCAGTAAAAGGCTGCAGGCATTGCTTTTGGGGCCCAGTTTTGCTCACATTAGTACATCAATGCTACAGAAAGGGACTATTCAGATGTGCAGATTTGCTGAAGACCTAAGTAGGAAGGCCAGCTGGTAACACAGAGCAGGACATTGGATTGAAAGGCACCTGCATTAAATGGGGGCTGAAGCTGATAAGGGACGTGTGCATTTTAATGTAGAAAATAAAATAACATGGATGGTATTGAAAATCGCAAAGTGGATTCTTCCCTAAATTATTCTCATCATCAGGACGCTGATCAGAGGAAGTGTCTGGTGAACACTGAAATCAGAAAGCTAAACTTAGCAGCTCAATGTCTGTCAGCCAACAGGAAATCGAAGAGTTAAAAAAAAAGCATCTGATGAAGTGGGATTTTCTCCCATGAAAGCTCAGGCAATAAATAAATTTGTTAGTCTTTAAGTGCCACAGGACTCATTGTTTTATCCCTCTATCGCTACCTCTCTTTTTACTAAAACAGACGCAGAAAGGCTCATAGAGACAGTAAGACCAAACCTGGAGTGCTGCATACAGATAATATAGGAAAGAGAATAAGGAAGATTATTTTTTTGATTCTAGTAGTGTTTGTGCTATACTAAGCATACCCCAAAAAGGCTTTAAAGGGGACAATGAGGGTGCTAAGAATTTCAGAGGGTATGTACACCAACCAAGGTTAGAGGAAAGGTTTTATATTCACTAGAAGTGAAGAAGGTATTATTAAGGGACATCCAGTTTTGAAGGATGGAGGGAATGTGGGTGTCAGGAATGCATTTGTCCAGGTAACAAGCAGAAAAAGGCATAATCTGAACCTAAGACGTATGTGAGTACTAATTGCCAAAATCGGTTAAATCATAGTATATTGGGGCTGGAAGGGACCTCACGAAGTCACCTAGTACAACCCCCTGCTAAAAGCAGGACCACTCCCACTAAATCATCCTGGCCAGTGTTTTGTCCAACTGGGTCTTAAAATTTTCCTAAGATGGAGATTCAGCCACCTCCCTAGGCAGCCCATTCTAGTGCTTCACCACCCTAAAAAAGCAGTAAAATGATGTGTTCCTTTATGCTCTTTCTCTGTCTAAGAACTGATTAGTTCATCACATATTTAGTTATAGCATAATCAAATCATAGAAGAAAACACTGGAATCATTTGCATTTTATCCACTGACTCATCCTCCTCTTTTTCTATATGTTTCTTTTGATGCCCGTGATAGAAACCCAACTGCTAATCTAGGATCATTGAAATTACACTGTCAAGGACCATGTTGCCGAGAGCATGAGAGATACCGGTATTTTATATTTATATACTTTGCAATGAAAAGGTAAAGATACTCCAGTATTTGCTTGTGCTTTTATGTGCCTGAGCAGATTAACAGAAATGTCTTTGTGACTGAGTTTAATTGCAGGGAAAAACAAAACAGTTGTAAGAAGGGAAAAGCAGACATGAGGTTGGGTCTAATAGAATTCATAGTGTCCATGAATGTACCTCCTCCTACCTTACTGGACACAGACCTGAGCAATGGAACCCATACATTTGTGGCCACCAGGGTCAGTTATTGTAACTCTTATCTACGAGTGAAGCTTCTCATCTGGAAAACCATCAAATGATACAAAAATCAGCAACCTGTCTGCTTAGTGGACACATTGCCTCAATACGCCTTCCTCTGTATTTGGGCCTCACTAAATATGGAGTTAGTTTGAGGTATCTGTCCAGATATTCAAAACCCTCCATGCAAATAGCCCAGCTACCCAGGCAATCATCTCTGTTCCACTGTGATGACCTCCAAAAAGAGTTACTCTCCGCAAAAACAATGAGACCTGTCAAACCATAGTGCAGTTGTCCTAAGGTGAGCTCAGGGAGGACAGAAACCTCTTGTGGATCAGAAGAACCAGTAGTAGGAGTCTCATGAGTGTGAGGGACAGAACTTTTGCAGGAGCCAGACCTTCATTACAAAACCCACTTCTGCAGGAGAGAAGAGTGACACCAAGACTCATCCCATTCAGAACTAAGATCTTGTTTGAAGGAAAATTGTATTGATGTAATTAAGTTGGTTTCTAAATGCAAGTCTCATCTCTTCAATTTAGTTTCCCTTCAGTTTCTTCACATGCAAATGGATACGAAATATCTCTCAGAGACAAACCACCCATAAACTAATCAAATTATTTCTCTTACAGGCTGGGAAGGAAGAGATTTTTATTATTATTATTATTATTTCTGTTTGGGAAGCAACAGATGCTAAGGTGATGGGGTCAGAAAGTACCTAAACAGAAAGGTAGATCTCCCAATCCAAGGGTGCCACCACACAAGGAAGAAAAGGTGTTTTACCATATATGAGATAACACATGGTAACATTCTAGTTTGGATGTGGCAGTTGTAGTTTCCATATGTTAGCAGATTGAGGTAAACACTAGAAAGAAGCTCGCATGTGGTAAAATGCACTATTTTCCTCCCTCTAGTGAAAGAAAGGCCTAAGCTAAATTCACAGATACAGTGGCCAAAGCCACGCTTATGTAAGGGGACTGATAGCCCCTTACTGAAAGTGAATGGGCCTTTTGATTGGCCACTCCCGCTTGGAAGCAGGACTCTGAAACAGACAGCCCCAGGGCCAGTGGGAGAGGCTAGTGTCCCAGGATGGCCTGATTAATTGAAAGTGCTCCCCCGCCCCTGAGCTGAAACTGCAGGCTGGACACGCCTGGGCAAGCCAGTGAGTGTGTGTGTGTGTGGGGCCGAGCTAAGGAGGAAGCACTAAGCAGCCAGCAGCTGGGAGCCAGAGGACCCAGGAAGGGAGGCCAGGCTGACCTGATTTGTGCAGCAGACCCACAGCAGCTGGACTAGCAAAGAGCCAAGTGGAGCTGAGCTGAGCAGAGCAGAGCAGAGCTGGAGGCAGTGACAGAGCCAGAGGTGCCTGAAGCTGGGGCAGGAGGCCAGAGAAGGAGCCCAAGGTGCTGAGCTCATCTGTGCAGCCCCACGGCAGGAGGGCCAGAGGAGCCACATTGAACCAGAGCAGCAGCAGGGAGCCGGAGCTGCAGCCATCTGGAGCTGGGTGTGGTGAGCAGCTGGGGAGCAGTGAAGGGGGGCTGACGTTGGGAAGAAGGCCCCTGCCCCTGGAGCTTGGGGATGTGTGGCCACAGCCGGAGCCTGCATCTGGCCCCCTGGATCATCCAGTTGCAGCCAGGCCTGGGCAGAGGGCTTGCAACGTGGAGGACAGACTGTGAGACTGTTCCTCAGGCCCCAGAGACTCTGTTTGTAGTGCTCCCACACCAGGCAGCGGCGCTGGGGGTTTATTGTTCACCTTTTTCCACTTTTTTCTATTTTCTTATTGGGTTATTCTTTTTATTTCTGTATGCTTAAATAAATTGTATATGGCGTATATAGTAACTGGTGGGCCAGAAGAGTGGTCGGTGTGGTCAGCACCCCGGAGTGGGGACACCCTAGCCCTGTCCTGAGAGACTACGATAAGAGTGGGGGTCGAGCCCCCAGGAATCCTGGGGCCCAGCCTTGTCGGGGTTACAGAGACTCCTCCAAACAGGAGATTGGGAGGGGAGACTTTGAGGTCAGGCAGGCCTTGGGGTAAAGGAAGTGGGAGCAGGGACTCAGATCCTTTTGCTACCCACCTTCACCGGGGTGGTATACAAAGTCTGGGAAGTTCCCCACAAGAGCGGGTGCATCCCCCCCGCTTACACTTATTCCATAGTGCCCTCCTTTAGCCCTTAAAGCATCCTTTGAGGACTCTTCTTCTAGCCCAGGAGTGTCCAACCTTTTTGGGTAAGAGGCCACCTTGCAGTTTTGGGGGGCTGGTGAGCAAATTTTGGAGAGACAAAGCATAGAAATTTGATCTTACTATTAATTTAAACGGTCAAAAAATAACAGTTTACAAACTCGGGTTTGTTCTGTGAGAGCAGTAACTTACATTTCATACTTAAACACAATTTTCAAATATCCATTCACTATCCTTGCTGCAGCAACCTTTAGATGAGTTTCACTTTCACAACTGTACACAAGTTTCTACAGGTTAATTAAGGCATGTTTTGTGAAAACTTGGAAAGGGCTTACCTTCATTTTTTTCCGGGAAGTGTCAGTGTGTACAGAGGGCAGGGGTGGCAAGGCAGAGTGTGTGGAGTATGGCAGGAAAGGGGCAGGATGGTAGGGAGGCTAGTGTGGGGTGGCAAGGGAGGGGTGGGAAGGGAGTTTGGCAGGGCAGGACGGAGTTGCAAGGGAGGGGTGTAGTGGCAGGGGAACAGTGCTGCTGGGTGGTGGGACACTCACCACTTCCCTTCACCCCAGGCTGGCCCTGCGCCTCAAGGGCTCCTGATCCCCTCTCCACCCTGAGGCCCTGTGACTTGCCATCTCCCCTTCCCCAGCCACAGCCCTAGCTCCACCAACTCCCTAATGCACTTTCTCCCACTCCTATACTTTGCTGGCTCCCCAGAACTCCCTTCCCACTCGCCAAACACCTCCCATCCCCCAGCCCTGCACCTCAGCTGGCTGGAGCTCAAGGAGGCCATTGGAGTCAGCTCCCTGGCCAGCTCATTCCCACCCTGAGTGTGCACAGGGCAGATTTAAAAAGGCCCTGACTGAGCCCTAGCTCTCGGGAGCTGTTGTGAGTCTGTAGGTTGGACAAGCCAATTCTAGACCTGCTTCACCAGAAATTGCTTTCTGTTTGGCTTGGTTGTCAGCTTTTAGTTATGGAGCACATTGGAAGATCATTTGTATGTGGAGTTTTAAATAGCTGAGGTCCATTGCTAAGCCTCTCAGTTCCACACTTTACGCATTTGAGAAAGGGAAGTAAAATTCCCCAAAATAACTCCTTTAACCCTTGATAGGGGAACTTACAAACAGGTGATTGTTTGATACTAAGCCTGTGGATGATCCCTGTGAGGACAAATGCTGTGGTTACTGATTTACAGCTGTGGAGGACTTAAGAACGGTCCCAATGTCAATGAAGCTTCAGACATGCAAATGCAGCTCTTTGTTGTTCACTGCCCAGAAGCTCTTGGCAGAGTCTCATTTCACATCACTTAATTTTCATCTGAAAATTGTATTTTCTGGCCTAAATTGATGCTGGAGTTATTTATCTGAAATATTCAAATATGAAATTCAGCAACTGTTCATTCATAGAAACAGTAGACAGCAGTTTTACAGACTTGAAGCACAGGACAATCTGCAGGGGACTTTAAGGAGTTGGATATCTATTTGCTTTCCATTTATTACATGTTTTAACCTTGAATGTGTACTTGCATTGTTGTAGACCACCCTGGTACACTGGCTGAGGGTGTTACAGAGAGATCTTTTTTGTTGTTGTTGTATGTTTTGGTTTTTCAATTAATTTTCAAACCAGGGAAAGGACATCATTTGCCAAGGTTGGCATCCTAATTATTTTTAAATATGTATTGTTACATTTGTGTAAACATTACTTGGGAGACACAGGAAGAATTGAAGTCTTGCTATTTTAAAGACACAGCAAAAGGCCCATATTTTGTGCAAGCCTGCTCACAAAATCAGAGGTCCATAATGATCTGAATATTCTGCAGGTGAGGATTGAGCTTCTTTGGGTGCTAGATAAATCAAGGGAGAATTTGAGAGTTCAGAACAATATTGGAAGAACCAATGTGAAACTAACTTGTTTTGTGACACAGAATTAGACAAATATACCTTCAGTGGCCTGCATGCAAATCTCAATGATGCCCCCTACTGGTTTGGGTTGGTTTTAAAAGGTTTTGTTCAAGGCGCCTTACATGAAGAGCTGGGCGACTAATTTATTTTTTTTTGGTTCAGCAAGCAAACTGAAAAATCAGAAAATCTAGTCAGTTTCCAAAAAAGTTCAGAGTTTGTCAGCAAATTGGAAAAGTCTGGTTTGGACTTTGCAAAAATGTATGACATTTAGCCTACTGGTTAGGGCATTTGTCTGGGAGGACGGAGTTTTAAATTTCCACCCAGGAACAGTGATTCAGCTCAGATCTCTGTCCTCCTAAGGCCACACTAGAGAGTTTTGTTGATAAAAGTCAACTCTTGTCAACAAACTAGTGCTTGTATACACTTACAATCACTCTCTTGCTGACAAAACTGCCCTGGTTTTTGCTGCTGTTTTGTTTTTTTGACAAAATAAAGCCACCTCAATGAGAAGTGTAAGCTTTTGTTGGCAGAGCTAGGGTAATGCAGTGTTAGTATAGACACTGGCCCCTCTTAGTGGTCAAGGGGCTGTCATTCATCCACGGGAACTGTGAAATTTACAAGAAAGCTGGGGAGGTCAACCAGCTGCTAAAAGGCCAGGGTATCTGGTGCACAGTTCTTGGCTGTAAACTAGGATGTGGGTGGCTGCCCCCCAGCCTCTGGCAGTGAGCTGGGAGCAGATGGGATGTAGGCAGCTGGAGCCGGATTTGCAGCTGCATTCCAGGACTGGGTGAGATGTGAGTGGTTGCTGTTCTGCTCCCAGCTGTGCACCAGGAGTGGGTGGGACATGGGCAGCTGCCACCTGGCTCCTAGCTGTGTGTGGGGATGATGTGAGTCACTGCTGCCCAGCTTCTTACAGTGTGCAGTGACTGGGCATAACACAGATGGCTGGGGCCAAGCTGGGACCACAGAGGGAAGAGGTGCCCACATGGTTGCTGTGGCTCCCAGCTGATATGGAAATTGAGAGGCAGGGAGTGGCCCACTGGGAGGAATGCCCCTGCCTCAGACACAGTCCACTACTGAGCCAAGAAGAGCAGTGTGGACATCAGTCACTGCTATAGTTATAGTGCTGGCTGAAAACTGACATCTTACTTTGACAAATTTCTGTCGTGTAGATAAGGCCTAAATAAGCATCCTAACCATCAGGCCTGGGATGGGTCACTCTCAGTCTCTCCTCTTGAAGGTGTTCTACTTTGTATAAATACTTACACCCTCTCTCTGGAGCAATTAATATTTAGGTGAAAATCCATCCTTAGAGCTTTTAAAGGTCCAGCTTGACAAAGCCCTAACTAGCTGAGATAATTTAGTTGGAGTTGGTTTTGCTTTGAGCAGGGGGTTGGACTAGATGACCTCCTGAGGTCGTTTCCATCCCTAATCGTCTATGATTTGAAAATGATTTTTTTCCTAGTGGTTAAGGCACTTGCTGAAAGGTGTGGATTCAGATCTCTCTGCCTATTTTAGAGGAAGCATTTGAATCCACATTACAGGTAAAGTACTCTACCTGCTGGGCTGACAGATGGATGGACATGCTCTCTCTCTCACTTTTCTGAATCTGGTCCAAATTAATGGGGTCAAATTCATGAATAGTTTCTGCTCAATCAAAACTGCATATTTGTCAAATAGCTCTCCTGTTTTAAAAATTTCACTCTCCTTAACTCTGATGGATGAAGGTGAGTTGCCCTGTGTGACTGTCTAGAGACCAAGGTTTGTTAAAGTCTTCAGTACCACATTATGATACGGGGGAGTACATGGATTCACACTATTATTGTTTTTATTGCCCTACACTTTGTGTTGCAGTGTTGTACAGCATATTTAGTTATTTACAGTAAAGGTACCAAATTAATTCAGTCAAGAAGGCAAAATACTTTTAAAAATTATTGGGCTTTCTGTGCACACCATTAACTGATTTGTGGACACAGGTAATAACTGTGTAAATTATGTGCTCAGCTGTACACATTTATTATTGTAAGATCTGGCTTGTGACATGATTCAAAAGTTGCATCCCAATAAGATTACTAGGAGTTTACGTCTCTTAGAGCTGTTATTTCACGCTACATACATATTCAGGAAGACTGCTC
Source organism: Podocnemis expansa (assembly GCA_007922195.1). Taxonomy (NCBI): domain Eukaryota; kingdom Metazoa; phylum Chordata; order Testudines; family Podocnemididae; genus Podocnemis; species Podocnemis expansa. Next base: position 37,697,628 of record ML681972.1, on the reverse strand, counting down.
TGTCTCAGTTATATGTGTAGGCTACACATGCTTCATATTTTTAAAATTTTCTTCACAATAGTAAGAGCTAGAGATACACATCTTGTAATAAAAATTTGCATGCTGCAAAATTTGTCTTGCAGACTAAATAAACAATAGAGCAGACCATATCTGACTCGTGTAACCCTAAGTTTAAAACCTGTTTGAGTTTCTTTCCATAGACCTATTTTACTAAAAGTGTTAAATTCAGAATAAATTAATAATGTGAGCATGTATCTTAGTCATTAAAACTAACTAAGGAATAGGTAAATGACCTTTATATCTGCCAGTGATGTCATGGCTTCGTTTGTTTTTATGTGCCTTTATAGCTCAGTCCATGAAGAGCAAGATCACGGATATCAGACAGGCATGCTGCCTGGCCTTCTTTTAGACTGATGTTTCACATCTGTCTTCCTCAGTGTTTACTAACTTTATGAACAATTGCTGTCCATTCAGATCTGCCTGTGGCTATATCTTCAAACCTGTCAGCAGCAATGATGTCTGAGATGAGATTCTACTGAATTTTGTCTTGGAAGGGTTTTCACTGTCCAGTCCAACCACACTTTCCGAGTTTCTACTCACTATAGAAAACTTTTGGGGAGCCTGTCATTATCCATTATGCTAATATTACCTGTCGCGGTTACCTGAGGTTTGCTTACATTGCCTTGTTGCTGGTTGGTTTGGTTTCTCAAGGACATTAATGGTTTGTCTTATGAGTGGACCTTTGGAACAGAGCATATGTAGCATGTGAAACTTTACATGTTGCTTTATGTGTTTGCAGTAAATTGCCCACATTTCATACCCATATAAATGGGGTGCTATCACTGCTGCATTGTATATCGTATGGTCATAGTCTGGAAGGCCAGAAGAGAGCTCTGTGATCATCAAATCTAATCTCCTGTAGAACTCAAATTCCTAACATTTAGAAAACTATCCAAGCTCCATTTAATGTAGTGGCTGGAGAATCCACCATAACCTTTGATAAAGTGTTCCAGTAATTATCCTCGCTGTTAAAAATGTACACCTCATTTCCCTCAGGAATTTCTTAGCTTCAACTTCTAGCCACTGTCTTGTGTTATATCTGTCTCAGCTAGATTGAAGAGCTCATTCTTCTTATGCAGATACTTACAGAATGTAATCATCATCCATTAATATTCTCTTTGTTAAACTAAGTAGTTTGAACTCTTCTGAGTCTGTCACTAAAAAGAACTTTAATTATTCCTGTGGCCCTCCTCTGAATGAAAGGCTTGGAGCTGAGCTCTCACCCTAGCTTATTTCAGAAAGATGCAGGAGAGAGATATAGTGGCCCTGTTATTTACTCTGTCTCTTGAGACACCTGTGATAGTTTTCTGCCCTTTCTTCATTGACTGAGCAATTTCTAACTTAAAACATTTCCTGACTTAATGTTACACTTGTTTGAGCTCCAGGCTCTCTTTCTGTATAGAAAGAGTAAAGAGATGGTTATATAGAAGACTTCTCCTGAAATCACCTAGGCCTGTAATCTGTGAAGAGGTGCCAAGAAGATGAATGCATTGCAGTATACCTGTAAGTATGCATGTGTGTTGTTTCCCTGCTTTTCTCCTATGTGATGCTTAACCTGTAGAAAGGGAACATGACTTCAGAAAGCTTAGATGAAGAAAAACTATTTGTGGTGAGATTTCAAAATATGATCATAAAAACATGAATAGCCATATTGGGTCAGACAGTGGTCTGTCTAGCCTAGCATCCTGCCTTCTGATAGTGGCCAATACTTGGTGCTTCAGAGGGAATGAACCAAACAATCATCAAGTGATCAGTCCCTTAGTCACCCAGTTTCTGAGAAACAGAGGCTAGAGACACTTCAAAGCATAGTTTTGCATCCCTGCCCATCCTGGCTATAGCCATTGATGGACCTATCTTCCATGAACTAATCTGGTTCTTTTTAAAATCCTTGTTATAATCTTGGACTTCAGAGCATCCTCTGGGGAGGAGTTCTGCCGGTCAGGGCCATCACTGCCCTGAAAAAGGGGTCGGGGCCCAAGCCCAGGCCTGAGCCCTGACCCCTGTTGTATGGTCCTGCGCCTGGGCCTGATCCAGGAGCTGGACTGGGCTCCTCTGACCAGCAGCCTGGCCCGTATCCAGTCCCTGCTGGCCAGCGGCAGGTGGCCCTGGCCTGGAGCTGGCCCCTGCCAGCAGGTGGATCGAGCCTGATTCGGTCCCTACCACTGCCAGCCAGAGGCAGCCCCAATCTGGATCTGGCCTCTGCCTCTGTCTCTGCTGCTGCTGCTAGCCAACGCAGGCAGCCCTGGCTAGTGACAGGCGGCAAGGTACAATCTGGTCCCAGCTGCTGCCGGCCAGTGACAGGTGGCCCTGGCCCAGATCCAGCCCCTGCCGCCAGAGCTGTAACTAAAGAATTCGGTGCCCCTTACAATGGCCAGTGCGCGGCAAGAAATGTGCCTTTTAATGGAGAGGCTCAATGGAGCTGCTCCGGCACACCTGGGGAAAAGCTCTGCTCACCCTGCTGTAGTTATGGCCCTGTCTGCTGCTGCCAGCCAGCAGCAAGTGGCCCATGCCTGATCTGGCCCCAGACACTGCCAGGGCAGGGTTGGAGATGGTTGGGGCTGCAGCCCCACAGGCCCAGCAGCAGAGATGTCCTTAGGACTGGTTAATTGTGTTTTGTGTGAAGAAACATTTCCCTTTGTTTTACGTCTGCTGCCTATTAATTTCATTCGGTGACCCCTAGTTCTTTGTGTTATGGGGAGTAAATAACACTTACCTTCTCCATACCAGTCATGATTTTGTAGACCCCATCATATACCTGCTTAGTTGTCCCTTTTCCATGCTAATAAATCTCTTATTAATCTTTGCTTGTATGGATGCTGTTCCATATCTCTAATTACTGTATTATGGATGAGAGAAAACACTGACACTAGAAATAATAAGGGTGCTTTTATTTTTGCTTTTGGCAGACTTGAAGGAACAGAGATTCTGCTAAAATTGGAACAGGAAATCCTGTCAGAAAGCAACAGCATATTTCGCTTCCCAGACCTGAGTGTTGTTATAAACTATTTGAGGGAGGAGCAACAAATGTTCCTGTTAATGTTAATGGCACATTATCTGCCATGTTCTATGAGCAAGAGAAAACATTTCTGGGAGAGCTTTCCAGATCCAAGCATTGGCAGGGAAAACAAGGCCTGGATAAAGTGGAACTATCAGAGATATAAACAGGGATTTCCCTAACACCCTCCACTCCAGTTGTCAGCTAGTGACAGTGTTATACCAATTTAGTGAGCAGTCCTAATACTCCCCTACACCTCCCCCATGCCACCTCTGATTTCAAGTCCTGGGGAGAATATTGGGTATAGAAGTGGTGGGAACAATCAGCTGACCAGCCAGACACCCATGGAGAAGAAGGGGAGCCAGTCTGTATGTCCCGTTTTGAGTGTTTTATTGGGTTTCTTTCCCATGTGGTTGCTCTGATGTCTTAGCTGCCCACCCACCTCCCTGGAAGGATGTGGACGAATAATCAGAACGAGATGAGATTATTTTTGTGCAGCCTCACCACCTGTTGTTTCTTTCTACAAACCAAAACTTTTAAAAGTTTTTTTGGGACTGGGACTGTCAATGATTAGAGATGCAAGGTGGATGAGGCAATCGTCTCTTAGAGAAGAGACATAAGCTTTCACACAGAGCTCTTCTTGTGATTATAGCATTCATCATCCTAAGGCTAGGATGTATGAGTGAGCCATCTATATACTGCAGTAAAGCGCATTAAAACAAACAAGGAGTCCTGGGGCACTTAAAGACTAACAAATTTATTTATTGCATGAACTTTTGTGGGAGAAAATCCTACTGTTAGATGCTTTGAAGAAGCAAAGCGGAATTTTCTCCCACGAAAGCTCAAACAGTAAACAAATTTGTTAGTCTTTAAGTGCCCCAGGACTCCTTGTTTGTTTTATTGAACTAGACTAACCCCGTTGCCTCTCTGGAATTTAGTAAATTATATTGTTATTGACGTTCGTCATACTTTTTCTTAAAACCCAGCTCCTGGAGGTCTGTGACCATGAGAATTTAAGTTTCTGTTACCTCTGGGGGAAAACAGAATAGAATAGAATCATAGGGTTGGAAGGGACCTCGTGAGATCATTGAGTCCAACCCCCCACGGCTTGAACCCAGGACCGTGTGCATGTTAAGCAGAGGTGCCAGCCACTACACTAAAAAAAAACATCTTGCTTGATTGCAGAGAGACACTTGAAGTTATCAGTTGAGCACATTAAAAAGCTCAGAAAGGAGGTGAAGCAGACGCACCCCTTTTTAAAAGAATGACGTGGTTCGGGGGCTGACTGATTTTGGAGCACTGGCTATAGTGATGCTGAATGCTTTCCTATATGTTTGCACGGCGTTGCTGCCCAGAGGCCATCGTGCGGCGTGCCCAGTGCTCCCGCGGAGTGGCGAGCTGGTCTGTGCGCTTTACAGCCGGAAGGGGGCGCTGTGCCGCGCTATTCTCGGCAGCTCGACCCACGTGATGCAGCAAAGCAAGGGGAGGGGGCGCGAGCGTGGCCCGGCCGCGCGCCGCCAGCCGCTTTCTCGCGCTCCCGCTGTCAGTTTGGCGGAAGCGGGTCCCTGGAGTCCCTTCACGGCGGAGCCAAGGGGCGGGGCCTTGCTGGGCGCGCCCTAGACTTTCCACCACTCAGAACGCGCGGCCCTGCGGCCGAGCAAATCAGAATCCGGCGCAGCGCTTTTCGTCACCGAATAGCTGTACGCCCCCTACCGGTCGCAATTTTGGGAGCCAGTCACCCAATCAGCGTCGTCCTTGTAGCACGAATACTAGCGCGTCGGGGGCGGAGTGCTGGCCGCGGCTATTGGTCGGGGCGGCGGTGGTTGCGGCGTTGCCGGCAGAAGGGGGGGGCGCGCGGCCCGAAGCAGCAGCCGGAGGCGGCGGGGAGGTGAGTGGCGCTGGGCGGGCACGCGGCTGGCTCGGGGGTGGTCGCGTGACCCTCACCTTGGTAACGCCGCGGCCCCGCGCGTAGCGCGCGGCTGTTGGTTGTCGCCGTGGTAACGCCCCAGCGCTGCCCTGAGCGCGGCGCCCGGCTGTCACCGTGGTAACCAGGCCTGAGACCCCCGGGCCCGCGGCAGCCGGAGCGAGGGGCTGCTGCCCACCAGGCCGCGCCTTGGGCCCTGAAAAAGCCCAGAGGCTCTGGGTCGGTGCCGGCGGTAGCCGCACGCAGCCAGCAGCCCTGCCGGCAAAGCGCCCTCGCCTCGGGAGAGTGCCCCGGCATAATTAGCATCAGTAGAGCCCTGCACGGCTACAAATGGGTGGCTCCCTGTCTGAGCTGCAGCCACTAGAAATGGTCCGTGGATATCCGTGTTGTATCTGCAGATAGACTCTAGGTCTGTGAAGATAAAAATAGGTGGGCCTGTATCCTATCTGCATCCTCAAGAAATGGTCCACTGCAGAATGACCTGGGATAAGGGCCCAGGCCCCGCCTCCTGCCCACATGTTCTGCCCCCCGGCTGGGGACAGGGTGGAGAGCAGCAGCTGCGGCCACGGGGTCACCCGTGGGTAGCTGGGTCCCAGGTCCTCAGCCGGGCGGAGGGCTGGCACCAACAGCCGCAGCCGGCTGGGCCCTGGATCTCCAGCCCAATCTGGCTGGTGACTGGGAGAGGCGGGGCCCCACCAGGATCAAGGGCACTGGTACCAGCATTCGGGGCACAGACCCCAAGTGCCGGTGGCACCCCTGGTCTGTGGCTATCCGTGTTGTGTCCGCGGATGCGGGTGTAATGCAGATGTCTGCGGATATCCGCATATTTGCAGGACTCTAGCTCTGTGAAGATAAAAGATGTGGATCTCTATCCGATCTGCATCTGCAAGAAATGGTTCGTGGATGTCCGTGTTGTATGTATGGATGCAGATATCCGTGGATATCTGCATATTTGCAGGGCTCTAAACATCAGGCGGCTGCTTCTGCTGATGGGCGCTGACGGAGCTATTCCTGGCCACCCGTGCTATCGGCTTTGTGGGATGCTGGTGTAGCAGTCCTGGCAAAACATTGGCAGCATGGGCATGGCCGCATGGGTGGACTCTTGGCTCACCAGGGCAGTGGTTCTCACTACTGTGTAGGGGTACGTTACTGTGTCACCACATGGTGATAAGTGTGTCACCAAGAGCTGCAGGATTTGGCCTGGAGGGAGTGGGCTAGTGGCTGCTGTAGAGTACAATATGCCGCCACTTCTGTCACAGTCCCCAAAAGGTTGAGAACCACTGCTTTAGTGGACTGGGGAGTACTTGAAGTTACTAATTACTTGATCTGGAATACCTGATGAAAACATTCTCAGAAATGGAGGTATAACAATGCGGGGAGATTTAAAATGCCCTAGCAGCAGCAAAGCTTCCAGGCATGCAGCAAGGGTCCCCACTGTGTGCTTAGAAGCTTTGCTGCACCTGGGGCATTTTAATTTACTCCCTCTCCTTCAGGAGCGTCGCTGCCTTGGGGAAAGACCTGGGGCCCTTGGGGCCCCACCCCCTGGCTGCAGGCCTCCCCTGATTCTCCACCAGCGCCTGATCCAGCCTCGAGCTCCTGCTGCCGTCTGCCTGGCCCTGGATGGGACCGGGCTGGGAGCGGCAGGTACTGCAGCGGCCAACAGAGGCAGGCGCTGCAGCTGCCAGCAGCCGGGCCCCGGATCTCTGGTCTGGGATGGGGCTGGGAGAGGCAGGCGCTGCCCTGGACATTCGGGGCATTGGTGCTGGGACTTGGGGCACATGCCCCGTGTGCCAGGTGCCAGTGATGCTCCTGCCCCTTTTCTCTCTCAGGCCCCCTGATGGGGAGGGTGTGGGGTGAGTCCCAAAACACCTGCACTATCTGTGGGGCATGGTGTGCTAATGCTCTCCTAGGTTTAGCGGGCAGACACAAGATTATGCTCCCTCCCCACACTCAAATGACAAAAATGAAGCATGTTCAAATTTTCACTTTCTGTAAAATAAGATTGCCTCAATGATCAACTTCTTGAATGTCCCATTTGTTTTCTAGGATCAGACTACTGCAGAACAGGGCCCTGTTGGGTAGGCAAAGTGTTTCCAGTACTTGGACTCCCTTGGATTAAACCATGATTCACAGCCTTTTCCTGATTAACTCCTCAGGAGATATTTTTCTGGAAAAACACTGGAAAAGTGTCATCAGCCGCTCTGTTTGTGACTATTTTTTTGAGGCACAGGAAAGGGCTACAGAAGCAGAAAATGTACCCCCTGTGATACCCACACCTCACCACTACCTCTTGAGTGTTTATCGACATAAGATCTTTTTTGTGGCAGTGATTCAAACAGAAGTGCCACCCCTGTTTGTCATTGAATTCTTGCATCGAGTTGTGGACACTTTCCAGGTGAGAAAAGTAGAAAGTTTTGTTACAATGTTTCTTGTTCATCAATTACTGGGATATTCAGACTCTTACAATAGTAGCAAATATTGTCTTACAACAATACTCTTGTTCAGTAGGAACTGCTACACTGAGCTTTCTTACAGCAGTGCCCTTTTCCTGCTTGGGGGTGATAGTGTGTTTTTGCATGGCTGGTGTAGATCAAACAGGAGTGCATTTATAAGTTATCTCTCTTCTGTTCAGTTTAATGTGCTCAGCTACAATCCCTTGAATTCATGTACACAACCTAACAGGTCAGTTTTATTACTAAAAGGGTCTTTCAGCGCATCTGTGTTCCACTTCACACTCTTGCCAAATTAAAAGCCTGTTAAAAAGAGATGGGTTTCACCCTATTCCCTAAGAGTCAAGAGGTTTGTGCTCTTTCAGATCCAGACTTGCCTCTGAGAATGTCCTGCCCCTGATGTATACAACTGGGGACAGTTTAGATCAAAGTCGCTAGCTGATCTCAACTCTGGAGAGTCATAGGAGAACATGGATATTTCAGTAACCCAGCAGTTAACTGCTTTCTATAGTAAATCACAGTGGACAACTTAAATTGTACCTGCAAACAAATAGACATTTGAGATCATGTAAAATGAAATTTCATTGATTTAACAAAATAACCCTAACATGATAATGTGAGGTTCATTGGGTCTTCTGCAGGGTGGGGAAGTGAATTAGCTAGTGTAGAAAGTCAACTCCACATCATTTCATCTTTGTGGATCTGGGACTTAATTCCTGCCTTGGATCATAAAGGAGCTGTCATTGTCAGTTTCTTTACAGTTGAATATATTTTTTGTTTTCACCATGACATTCTACTGTATTGATTTTTGTTGGTAGTGAAGTAATGAATGTGAAGGACTGAAACAGATCAAAGTTCTGAAGTATTGTGATATTATGGCTATATGTAATTTAAAAAAGAAAGCAAAAGGGAGAAAAGGGAACTGTAAGTTACCAGTAATTTACTTCCTCTCTTGCCTGTGTCCCACAATTGCAGATTTGCTCATGACAAGAGCGTGACTGGATAAAGACCAGGACAGAAGGGATGTGATTTTCAGTCAAGACTGAGTTGGACTAATAATTAGAAAAATAGGACAGCAAGATCAACTTATATTTGAAAGGTTTATGGTATTGTATGGGCTGTAACCAGTACCCTACGTTTATCGCTCTTATGAGTAATAAGCTTACACACATACTTCAAAAGATATACAAAATGGAGCTGCCTTCTGTGGAATTTTTCTAAATCTCAAGTGCTCTACTTGGACTTTTCTCCTTCAGAAGGAATTTGGGGGACCAACTTTCTTTCACACACTTGAGTATTGTCTTTGGATTTGTTTTCTCTGAATTTCCTATGGTGAATTTAAAGGACAAATCTTATTTCACAGAAAGATGAGTCACATTAAAGTTGCCCCAGAGCATTAACAGTATTCAAATTACAGTGGTAGTGGACTCCTCAGACAACTTGAGTGAGTAAGGCAGACGTTTTCTGTGTGCACGTCCCGAGTCTTGTGATCGGGATTTGAGGTGTCCCATGACCAGAGTCACAGCAGAAGGGAGAAAAGCGGAATCTTTAGTCCAAAGTCTTTATCTTGTGAGCTTTGCTTTTGACCGCTTATAAACAGGCATATGAATTCAGACTTAGAGGCTATGGGGTGGGGAACAGAAACTGAAATTAGGTAGATTCATCCAAACAAACAAGGAGTACTGTGGTACTTTTAAAGACTGACAAATTTATTTATTGCGTGAGCTTTCATGGGTGAAAGCATCTTTTCAAGCATCTGAAGAAGTGCAATTTCAACCATGAAAACTGCTGCAATAGATAAACTTGTTAGCCTTTAAAACTGCCACAGGATTCCTTGTTTTTGCTGAAGTAGATTAACACAACTACCACTCTGGAACAAGGTAGAGTCAGGAATCGGATTGATAGGTGAAGCATTTAATGTGGTGGTGGTCTTTCAAATTCTTCCCAGAGGAGATGGAGACCATTCAGAAAGAGCCATGAAAATGATTAAAAGAAAAGAGAATTTACCTTATAATGTTACTCAGTGAGCTCATTTTGTTTAACGATGAAAGGTTATGTGACTTTTTTTACAGTCTTTAAGTATTTACATAGTGAATAAATATTTGATAATGGACTCTTCAGTCTAGTGCAGTGGCTTTCAAACCTTTTTTTCTTTGGGACCCAGTTGAAAAAAAAATTATTTATGCCTGGAATCCAGCAATTGTATCTTTGAGCAACGCACTTCAGTCTTGTGGCAGTGGCAGCAAGGGGTGCCGTGACCTAGTGTTTGAGGGTCTGCAGCCCACTACTGGGTCTTGACCCTGAGTTTGACAACCATTGATCTAGTGGAGCAAAGTATAACATAATCCTATGACTGGAAGTTGATGTTAGACAAGTTCAGACAGGAAATAAGGTATACATTTTAAACAGAGTCATTAACTACTGGAACAATTTACCAAGGGTTGTGGTGTATTTCCCTCACTGGCAATTTTTAAATCAAGACTGGAGATTTATCTAAGGGACCTGCTCTAGGAAATATTTTTGGGAAGTTCTGTGCCCTCTGCCCTGTGTTATGCAGGAGGTCAGAGTACATGAGCACAGTGGTCCTGTCTGGTTGTGCAGTCTATGAAATCAATGAGTCTGTGAGCTGCTATTCACAGTATATTGATCATATACTGAACAGCCTGCCATAGTCAGGCTCATTAGGATTCTGCTTGAGTCCCCCTCACAAGAACACACCTGTGGATTCTGCCGAGTTCTTCGTATTTGGCTTCTCATTCGCCTCAGGAGGCTGCTTGAGCTTGGCTTCCTGTTGGGGGCCTCAGGCTTTCTAGATTCTTTGGATTTCTCTTGTTTTCGGTTGTGGGGGCTGGAGAGAAGGTGCACTTTTGTTCCAGTTTACTCACAGCAGTACCAGAATGAACTGCCAGTCACAGTAGATTATTCAGATGGTCATACTATGATTCCCCACACCTTTCTTTACAGACTTCAATTATCAGTGTAATAGTTAATATTTCATATGTCAACATTGTTATCATTGGGTGTCTGAATAAATGTCTAGTCAGATGACTGAGGGAGTTCAAACCTCTTGGCGTACCTCTACAAACCCTAAACAGCACCTCTCAGTCCAGGCTGAGAGACTAGACTTGTCTTACTATACTAAAAATAGGTGTGGTGTTGGCACTTTGAAATTCCAGCCTGAGCTGCAGCTTGGGCTGTGATGACCACTATCCTCCCTATGCTTCAGAGCCCAAGCTTCAGCTCAAGCTGCAGTGTCTACAACAGCTATTTTTAGCATGGCATCACGAGCCGATGTCTGAAAAGCTGAGCTGGAAGGCTTGCTGCAGCAGTCTGCGTAAGCATGCTCTCAGCTGTGGCTTTAGGTTCAGACAGAAAATGCACTGCACTGGTTACTCAAGTCACATTTTCAAGACTGTCTCAGCAACCAAAGCTGTTAGAGACACTTTTGGTTTTTTAAGTGAAAACTTAAAGTTTGGAGAATATGAGAAAAGATCAAAAAAGAGGTACAGGTTACTTCACTGTCTAGCTGTATCGGAGACTGGGCAGACTTGATGGTACTTATATATTTAAAGAGGCCCCCACCACCAACTCCAGAGCAAATGCATTGCTACAATATTTAGCATTTTGTACTACCTTTCATTTCATTATGAGGAATCCCAGAATGCTTCACAAACCTCACAGATGATCATACCTGGCATTTGGATCATATCTTTTGTGTTTAAAGCATCGCCAGTATATAGATTAAAATAAATATACATGAGCATATGCAGTGACTTATCCCATACTGATACGCAGCCATCTCTTAGATGGCACACAGTAGCTGCTTAACACCACGCAGGTACCTTGTGACAGTTGAGGACAGGAAAAGAATTACTTTTTTGGGAGCAGGGAGGTGGATTTGGTAGGCAGGATGTAATTATCCACATCAGAATTAGTGCAAAACAGCTCAATAACTCTTAAGTTTTGTGAGAAATGCATTGGATTTCTAATAAGCTTACATGGTCAAGAGTTTGGTATTCCTGAAAGGTAGCTTCTCAACCCACACACAGTCCCTAGCATCAAGCTATGACATTAATTTAATGCTCCATCTAAGGAAACTGCTGAATCACCAGCACTACTTCCTTCCTGGAGATCTCCCATCCCAACAGTTTAACTGGGGACCTTTGATAGACTTACAGGCTGATTTGTTATGCTCTGACTGGAGATTGTAATACTGTTAAATATGCATATGTACTGGGAAGTGAGAAACAGTGAGGAAAGCATAGCCAAGCTGTACCAACTGTAACTGAGAGTCTGAGGGACTAAAACAGATGCCGAGCTGGGGATCTTCTATTATTCATGCTATTACTTCCTTTAGCCATTTCTCAAGTTTGTATGCTGGGCTTCTGTCCTTCATAAGGAGAGAATTGCTTCTCAGGCTCTTCAGCAGATTCTGGAATGCCAGGCTTTTGCTCTCAGGACTTAGGGATAACAGCCCATTCAAGTTACTTTGGGGTTTTGTAGGAAGCGTGTAATAGGTGGCCAAACTTACTGATCCTCCGAGCTGTGTATAATAACTTTCAGAAAGTTTGAGCTGCAAGACACTTAGAATCTGCCCTGTTGTGCCTTTATTGTGGTGCCTGCTGGGTTGCCCTGCAGCACTAAAGACCCTAGCCATCCCCCCCTGCCCCCTCCACAGGTCAGAAACCCCTTAGCTTCACTACCCCACTTCAGGGCAGAAGCCCTGAGCTTCCTTCCCCTCATGCTTCTGTTCAATGAGTGTAGAATGGGGAGTGGGGAGGCTCCAAGAGCACATTTTAATTGTAAAAGAGTTGCAGTTTTGCATGAGGAGGGGATTGTTATGCAGAAGCAACAGGACCACAGAATCCTGCAGGTGAAGATCAGGATGTGTGAGGAAAGCAACATACCAAGATCTGGTCTGCACTAAAAAGTTAGGGGTCAACATAACTATATCACTGAAGGGCGTGAAAATTCCATATCCCTGAATGACAATGTTCATAGAATCATACAGCGTTAGGGTTGGAAAGAACCTCAGGAGGTCACCTAGTCAACCCCTTGCTCAAAGCAGGACCATCCCTAATTACATCATGCCAGCCAGTTCTTTATCAAGCCAAGCCTTAAAGACCTCTAAAGATTTCACCACATCCCTAGGTAACCCATTCCAGTGCTTCACCATCCTCATGCTTAAAAAGTTTTCCCAACCTAGACCTTCCCCACTGCAACTTGAGAACAGCTGAGCCCTAGCTCCATCCTTCCTGAAACTCCTATCATCTTCAGGTGGTTGAAGACCATTATCAAATCCCCCTTTATCTTCTCTTTTGCAGATGGAACAAGCCCAGTTTCCTCAGCCTCTCATAAGTCATGTGCTGCAGGTCCCTAATCATTTTTGTTGCTCTCTGCTGGCCTCTGATTTGTCCACATCTTTCCTGTAGCGTGGAGCTCAAAACTGGACACTACTCCAAATGAGACCTTACCATTGGCGAATAGAGGGAACAATCACTTCCTTCAGTCTGTTGGCAGTGCTTCTACTAATGCAGCTCAGTATCTTAGCCTTATTAGCAATAAGGGCACGCTGTCAACTCGTATGCAGCTTCTTGTCCACTGTCACCCCCAGGTCCTTTTCTGAAGAACTGCTGCTTAGCCGGTTGGTGCCTAGTCAGTAGCAGTGCACGGGATTCTTTCCTCCTAACGGCAGGGCTCTGCACTTGCTCTTCTTGAATCATCAGATTTCTTTTGGACCAGTCCTCAAATTTGTCTGTCACTTTCCCAAACCTTAAGTGTATCTGCTGCAACTCCTTGCTTAGGCTCATCTGCAAACTTACTGAGAATGTGGTCAGCTCCATCTTCCACAGCATTAATGGAAATGCTGGAAAAAAACATTCTCAAGGGTTAGTCCCGGGGAACTCCTCTTGGTAGCTGGCTGCCAGCTAGACAGGGATCACTATTCGATTAGCCTGATGATTTTACTACGTAGCTTATAGTAGATTCCTACATCCCATACTATAACTTGCTGGCAAGAATACTGTGGGAGACCTCAGCAAAAGCTTTAATAAAGCTAAGATATATTAGATCCACCACTTTACCAACATCCACGGAGCCAGTCATCTCATCATAGAAGGCAGGCAGGTTAGTCAGGCATGACTTGCTTTTGATGAATCCAAGGTAACTGTTTCTGATAGCCGTGTTCTGGTTATCACCATCACTGATGACCAACACCATCACTGTTCTGGATCTCCATGTCCTGATTATCCATGGTGACTGCTCATGATGTTACCTCAGAAATTCAAATCATTTGGCTGTTAGACAGTTTTGCCTGCCTAACAAGACTATTTCTACTGAGGTAAAATCAATGTAGTCCACTTGCATACTGGTTAACCAACGCCAGAAAATTCAGATACAGCCCTCCAGTCAAGAACAGACACTTAGAACAGAAAATTCTTCAAAAACAAATGTTAACATTTATTTCTTCTTACATAAATTTCATAGTATTAAAAAGCTGAAAATAATTTATCAAAGAAATCATTTCTATTACAGTGACCATAGTGCCAAGTTGACAACTGAATGGAACACCAATCTTCTGTGATACACAATATTTAAAATAGTTAGACAGTCAAAATAATTAACATTTCATTATCCTTAACACTATATACTTAACAATCTATAGCATATCATAAACTATAAAAATCCTTAACAATCTATAACATTCAGCAAGTGGTTGCAAGGCGGTTGCTGAAAGGGTCACTCAAAGGGAGGAGAAGGAGGTTTTGCTTTTATCAAAGGCATTCAGCCTTATTGACAGCCATATCTTTCAACATAGAATTAGTACTTACAAAACCTTTCCTGCTGTCTTTCTGTTCATCTGTAGGGATTCTTCTATTCCGTCACTACTGACACGAGGATTACTTCTGACTCGGCCACAGGACTATGACTCAGTTAGCTAGATTGCCTAAAGCCAGGTTCAGACACAGAGCCAGAACTCGGACAGCTGGGTTGTCCAGAACCAAGGTACCTTTAGCCTCTCTTCAGCCTGCTTGTTCCGTTCCTTGCTGTCTTGCTTCTTTCTTCTTTCTGTCTTCTTCTGGTCTCCTTCTTCCAGCAGGTGATCCCATGTCTTACACTCCCTTGCCTTTATTTTCATCCCATTCTGTAAGTTCCCCCCTCTTCAAAGTGTCTGACGAAGAGGGGTTTTCTCCCATGAAAGCTCATGCAAAATATAAATGTTAGTCTTTAAGTGCCATAGGACTCCTTGCTTTTTTTTTTGCTGGGCTAGACTAACAATGCTGCCCCTTTGGAACTTTCCAAGTGCCAAATTTAGCTATCACTTAAAACTTATTACTAATAATTGCTGTATTTACATAACACAAAATGTAAGTGGCTAGCAGCTTTGCTGCTGCCTGTCAGACATTTTGAGGCTTTTTCCACCAGTTTTTCCCCGACATTCTATGTGGCAGTTTTAAGCAGTTTGGAGCAAAAATCTCTGGCTTCACTGATGGTTAAACCAACTTGATTACTAGCGTAGACAGTGCTACATTGACAGATGAATTCTTCCATTGACCTGCTACTGCCTCTGGAAGAGGTGGATTACTTGCTGTGACAGGAGAAACACTCCTGTTGGTGTGTGTAGTATTTACATTAAAGAGCCCTGTGGCACATGTGCAGTGGTGTAGCTATACTGCTATAGTGTCTTAAGTGTAGACAAGACCTAACACTTGACTTTAATTAGCAAACCCCTTGGTCTTCTCTCACTTTTATCAGTATTAAATTTCACATTGTTGAGGAGAATGCTGTTCATGCTAATATTCCTGTTTAATAGCTGATATGTCAAGTGTTTTAGAGATGCTAACTAATTTCTCATCCTCCAGTGAGGGAAGGAGATTACTCATTTTGCGGGCAGAGAAACTGAGGCCTAGTCTATAGTCAGGGGTTAAAGTAGAGAACCCTGGAACCCTCGTAAATTTCCAGGCCCCCCCCTCACACCCCAGCCCCCAATACCCACCCCCCTGTTCTCAATATCCACCAAGCTCCACCAATATCCACCCCTTGCCCCCAATATGCAGCCCTAGCCCCCAGTATCCATTCCCCTGTCCCCAATATTCCCCAGCCCCCAATACCCTCCCACAACACGAGCTGGGCCACCCCAGCACTTACCAGCAGCCACATTCTGGGCTGGAAGACCGTCCCTCCTGCAGGCTGCGCTTAGAGGCTTCTGCCTCCAAGTGCAGCCTGCGCATGCGTGGGAGAGCTGGACAAGCCCCCCGGCTCTCCCCTGCCAGCTGGAACGTGGCAGAACGCTGTTTGGGGGCCTGCTATTTTTAGGGACTTAGTGTTCTGGCCCCTAAAAATAGAAAATGGAATTGAAACGCTGCATTCTGGCTCTATTTTCTATTTTTAGGGAGCCCAGAACGCTGAACCCCTAAAAATAGTGGGCCCTGGAACAGCGTTCCACCGCGTTCCGGCATGCTTTAATCCCTGTCTACATTGCAGGGCTAAGTTGACAGGAGATATGCAATCTGCATGCTGCAGAATATGTATCTCTGTCAACTTACTCTTACTTACTGTGGTATCTTTACTTGGCTGCGTTGACTTGAAGTGCTCTCCCTTCAAATGCAGTGTTACTCCACTTGAAGGGGTGGAGTTACTGAGTCAACAGAAGGATGATAGGTGTGCCAGGCCCAGGGCCAGTCGGCTAGTGGGCCCCCCACATGCCCAGGGGCATGGCCCAGAGGCTGGGCTCCAGGCTTCTGCCCCTTCCTGCTGCCTTTGGCTTCACACCGAAGGCAGCTGGGCAGGGACAGAGGACAGTGCAGCCATGGGGGGGGGGGGGCGTGCTGCTCTGCTCACCTCACAGCAGGACAGCACAGGGCCCGTAGAACTGTGGGGACCAGGGCAATCGCCCTTCCCATGCCTCAGACCACCATCCCCAAGGATGGCCCTGGTTGATGGGAGAGCACTTCTGGGACTGACTGAGTGGGTCTGTGCTGACTGTTCAGTCAATCTTGCTGTGTCCATCTGTGGGGATCGATGCAGAATTTTCAGTGTAGACAAGCCCTGAGGCACAACACAGTAGAGTGACTTGTCCATAGTTGCACAGTGAATTCACAGCAGAAATGGAATTATAATTTGGGAGTTTGTCTCCCAGTCCTGTGGTCAGACCACAGGCCCTGCTTGTGTTTGTTGTATTGGAGTTTAACAGCTTTTGAGTGTGAAAAAATAACTGATTCTTCTCGTACTGAAAGGGGGATGGCTAAGAGGGCTTTTTTGTCTTTAACTATCATGATGTCCCTAATGGAGAAGCCGGTTAATGTTGTCTGTTTCACACAGGATTACTTTGGTGTCTGCTCAGAGGTAGTGATCAAGGACAATGTTGTTGTGGTTTATGAGGTGCTGGAGGAGATGCTGGACAATGGATTCCCACTGGCTACTGAGTCCAATATCCTGAAGGAGCTGATAAAACCCCCCACCATCTTGCGAACTGTTGTCAACACCATTACAGGTACAGGAAAGCAAGGAGTGGGCAGTGGGGAGAATCGTTGTGACGATTTGTCTGCTGAAGGACTCCAAATGCTGGGGAGGGAGGGAGAAGTTGATATTCTGACCACAGTCTCCTAAACTCCAGCGTAGCTGTTGCAGTATGAGTGGCCCACATTAGCATCTTGGCATTGGGTCAGTATTCTAGTATTAGACATAGGATCTCCTTCTGCCCACAATGGACTGTCTAGCGCTCTGGTGGTGTCTGTATCATCCTGGAAGTCCTGTTCCTCTCATCAGCAAAGACTGGAAGAGAATCTACCATAGGCACAAACTCATGGGTCACATTGGTGTAGTCATAGCAGAATCCACAGAACCAGGTCATTTGAGTTTTGGATCAGAATGTCACACTATTCAAAATTTAAAATTTGACACTTGAGAGTATTAGTCACAATGAGTGAACCATGATCATATAAAGCCATCAAACTGTAAGTCTGAAGAGAACCTGCATCTTCAGTATGAGACAAAAATGGCAAAACTTAAAATACAAGAGAAGAAGCCTTGGCCAGCTGGACAAAGAAGCTGAAGAGAGAACTCAGGAATGCAGAAGCCTGGAACTGGAAGCTGACGCAAGAGTTCCCAAACTTAAACTCTGAATCAAAATAATAAAAGAACAGCAGAACTTGTATCATCCTGGAAGTCTGGTTCCTCTCAACAGTGAAGAGTGAGAGAGACTTTATCCAGTCTGTAACATTTTTGCTATGTTTAGTGATGATGTGGTAGCTGTTTAACCAGGCTGATGTTATCAACCGGTCCCAGAGGGAGTATGAATGTAAATGTTTTGTGTTACCTGTAAGCAACAGGGAAATGAGTGAAGCATGACTCCCAAGCTGCTGTTGTGTTTAGCCAGGTATATTGTAACAAGGAAGAGTGCCTCTAGCCTTGGGATTGTAGAAGATAGCAGCTTGTCTGTTGAGAACAGTGAAGTAGAAACTCTTCCTTTTTAAACACTCTGTATTTGATCACTTTATAGCAATAGGTTTAATAAAAAAAAAAAAATCTGCTGAGAGGGAAACTCTCTCCTATTGTCTGTCTGTTTGGGAGTGGCAATTTGCCTGTTAAGGAAGCAATCCCAGTGTTTGTCTGTGAATAGTCATATGATTGACCAGGGAGAGGAAATCTTAAACTGTTTGTTAAGAGAAAGAGTTTATTTGCTGGGGGAGTTTGGCATTGTCTCCACTAGCATTTATATCAGCAAAACCTTTGTTGCTCAGGAGTGTGGAAAAAAAAATACCCACCCTGAGCAATGAAAGTTTTGCCAGCATAAGCACTTGTGTGGACAGTGCTGTGTCAGTGGGAGATGCTCTCCAGCAACAGAGCTACCACTGCTCTCAGTTAGGTGGTTTTATTATGTCAGTGGAAGAGCTGTCCGCTGTCAGTGTAACACAGCTACACAGCTGTGCTGCTGTAAGTTTTAAGTGTAGACTAGCCCTTGGTTTCCAGTCTGGTGTTTGTGAAGGAGACAGAATGTGCCTCCCGGTTTATGCTGTCTGAAGATGCATCAGTTGTATCAGAGTTGGTTCTGGACTTAATTGAAACCCAGAGAGTCTTTTTGTTCAGAAAAATGTTTCTTTTTAGAGCGATCCCTAGCTGCGAAGGGAAAGGACAAAATTTCTGTGGGAAACAGAGTGTTGCTTAAAATTGCTCCTGAAAGAATAAAACGTCATCATGGCTTTTGCAAGCAGTAAGCTGCAACTGGGGTGAGTGGGTGTGAATTGATTGAATTAGTTCAGGTTGAATCACTGCCAGCAATGATGGGGAGAGACTTGGTTCAGTTTGTCGCTGCCAGGGTTTTTCAAATGTGTATGGATCGTCTGAGGTTGCCTTAAAAGGAGCTGCAGATGGAATAAAAATTAATAAGGACTTTGAATAACCCTATAACTGAATGGCTGTGCTTGGCCTGTCTTGAAGAGAGTTTTGTTGGAACCTGAATGTCCCTATGCTGATTCTTTAAGTGAATAGGCTCGGTCTTGGGCTTGTTCAGAGGGAAAATAGGGAAGCTAAATTTGCAGAGCAAAGTGTCCCTGCAGTTGATTTCTTGAGAACATTGGGAGTGGCAAGCAAACTCTCACCCCAAGTGCACTCAGGTACCTCACTCTGATGCCATTTGGAAGGAGAAATTGGTAGTGAAAGGACATGAGGACCCTCTTTCTGAGATTTTAGTGAAATTGGTTGGTATCTCTTTCAGACAGATCCAACCTTGAACTGGGTAGTTGAAAATTTGAAAACCAATAAATAAGCGAGTGATCAGTTGATGCAAATTAACAGATGGGGGTGGAGGTGGAGAAGAGATATTTACCCATAGTTTTTAGCACAGAGGAGACATTTGGTAAGATCACATAGGATTTACAAGGATTATGCTGCAAGAGCAGTCCAATCCATTCTTGATCTAACCACACCCATGATAATGTTTGTAAACTATTTTGATTACATTATCTCCATAATAAACCTTACAAAGAAAAGGTCTGTTTTGATGTTAATATTAATGCTAATGTAAACTCTTGTAATGAATTTATTGCTAATGCCAAGAACTTTGAGACCTTTTAAAAAGTCTTGAGCATGTTAGAAGCTCTAATAACACAAAACTAAGAATGGAAAGTTCCTGTGGTGGATTCAGCAATGTATAGAGGGACATGCGTTTCTGCATCAATTTTGTGTGGAGGGTATGATGCTCTCTGGAGGAAGGGTTTATATTTATATCATTTATATTGATATAAATATTGCAAAATTGTAACAAATCTTGCAAAAATACCATGTATGCTGTCATTGGAAAATCTATGATTTACTTATTATATGTGTGCATCATCTTTGTATTCAAAGATATGTGTGATATTTCTGTATCTAAAACTCATGCTGTGCTGCTGGGTGATATCCCTTAGCTTCAGTGTTGTCCAGCCTGATTGAGGGCCAGTCAAGAGCCATCAGCCATACAATGCGTTCTAGAGAAGCCAGGGGCTATGCCTGTGAGTCATGTAGAGACGTGCCTGTGAACAGTGAGGGAACTCCAAGTGCTTTCCATGATGTTGGTCTGTATTTGGAAAAGGTCATAAGACAAGAGGACATGAAAGGCAGCTGCACCATATCCATCTCACTTGTCTTCACTAATTCCTTCTTCCTACTTCTGGATTAACTACTGTACATCTGAAGGTCTGAAACAAATTGCTGAGACCAATCCTAGTACTCCATATACTCCAAAGGAGTTGTACAAACCTGCAAACTTCCCAGTTCTGCTAAGAATCTGAGAACTTCAAAGTCATTTGTATGTATTTGATTGTTGTGATCATTTAACATCTCTCTTGTTTGTTTTTCTTTTAAAATAAACCTTTAGTTTTAGTTACTGAAGGATTGGCTGAGAGTGTGGCATTTTGGATAAGATCCAAACTTGTATTGATCTGGTACCATGGCTCACTCTTTGGGGATCAGAAAGATATTGTTAGAGTGAACAACTTTTAAAAAATGTTATGTCTTTTCTGGACTTAGTTGCTGATTGAGAGCCTGAGATTAAAATGCAATAAAGTGGGCTATGCAATTTCTTGTTTTAACTTCTTTATAACCAGTGTGGGGAATGAAAAGCATTGTTGTGGCTGGTTGGTGAATCTAACTTCAGTGTTAACAACCAGTTTTGAGAGACTTTGGTTTGCCTTTTTGCAGTCTGCCCTGGCCTTGGCATTTCTAGGTGGGCCACTGTAGGAACATACGTGTTCCTATTCCTCTCATGTGAGGGGTTAATGGGAGTGGTTGAAGGAGAGGTCATGCTTGGTGAGGTGAATTCAGTGAGTCATTGGAAAGTGACTTTATTGGAGTGACTGCTCTTGTATAAAATGATGGAGATCTTCAGGAACCAATCAATGTTCTGTTTAATTGAGGTCAGGGGCTGCATCTTCAGCTTTGTCTATGTTCATTCTGATCTCTTTAACCTATGCAGGAAGCACCAATGTTGGTGACCAGCTCCCTACTGGACAGCTATCGGTGGTGCCATGGCGACGAACTGGTGTGAAATACACCAATAACGAGGCATACTTTGATGTGATAGAGGAGATAGATGCAATCATTGACAAATCAGGTATGAGTGTTCTTTCCAGTTAAACTTCTTTCCAAGCAAGCTTGAGATACCCTGCTCTGAAGTGCCTAGAACAGTGGTTCCCAATATTTTCTCTGCCATGGCACACCTTGCTACCTTCAATTTGAGGCACACCACCATATATAGTTTCCAAATAAACTCATGAATATTCAAGAACCAATAAGCCAATCCAGAGCTCTTTGAGTAGTTTTTCAAAAAATTTTGTGGCACACCTGCACAGACCTGACAGCACACCTGTGTGCTGTGGCACAGTGGTTGGGAAACACTAGCCTAGAGTGAAAGGATGTGCATTTTAGAAGAGGGAGGAAGCTAGAAACTCTTGGAAACTGTTCTTCCATTCTCATTCTGACCTTTGGACAGCTCAGATGTGCTGTTTAGTCTTAAATTTCTGTAAAGTGTCAGTGGCTTCAAGCAGTAATTGAGATTTGTCTTGGGTACCAAGTAGTCCGTTGCTTTCCTCTGCTCCCTTATGAAAACTTTGTTACTAACTCTACATCTGAAAATAGAAGGTGAAAGAAAACCTTTGTTTTTGAAATTATTTCCTTAATGTTAGTACATCTTTCCATAGATTTACTGCAGGTGAAGTCTGACCCTCTCAGTAGTTGAAATGGTTGGAAGCCCATATTAGCAGTACTCATTCCTGTGATAGTCTCTAGATGACATTGGGGATAGGTAGGCTAGTAGTATACTAGGCAAAGTAGAGGCTCCAGAATTGTATGTAGGGTTTGGTTTTTATTCTGATTGTTTGCTCTGTATAGTGGTCTTCCCCACTTGTCCAGGATGAATTTCAGTCCGGTCTACACTTGTCTTCCTTAACCTGTTGTGTTTTACTTCCTGTTGTAGGTTCCACAATTACTGCTGAAATCCAAGGAGTAATTGATGCATGTGTTAAATTGACTGGAATGCCAGACCTTACCCTCTCTTTCATGGTAAAGTTCAAGGGAAGGAATGTTAGAACCACTTGATACAGTATAAAGGAAGTGCAAGATTCTTGAAATAAATAGCTTTCACTTGGCTGCCAGGTGCCACCAGCTACTAGGGTCAAAGTCTAGTTATGACAGATTTTAGCTGTAATGATTGGGGAAGGGAACTAGGAATGAACATGATGAAAAACATCTCAGTAAACATCTAAAATTTTGGGTGTCTGTATGTAGTGGGTGAGGTGTTTATCAGGAGTAGCCTGCAACAGTGTCGGGGCTGACTAGCGTTGAAGATATAACATTGTATAGGGCTGCTTTCTTTTGGGGCCATCTGTAATGAGTTCACATCAGGGTGGTTATTTGACATGACTGATTAGGTAGACTGCTTGTACACTAGGGTAAAATAACCATCTCTATAGGTACAACTGTATCACAAATATTAAACAGTTTAACACAGCTACAGAACAGAAGGAAGAATGTATCTTGTACCATGTTACAAGAGTTTCAGGTAGAACATAGGGTAAAGAAAGAATGTAGACAAATGCATTTTCACAAATGTTGTTGGTTTCTTGGACTTCATGACTCTGTGTTTTGTTTTTTTTTTTCCCCAGAACCCCCGGTTACTGGATGACGTCAGCTTCCATCCATGTGTGCGTTTCAAGCGCTGGGAATCGGAGCGAATACTCTCTTTCATCCCACCGGATGGAAATTTCCGTTTGCTCTCATATCATGTCAGTGCTCAGAAGTAAGCAGGAAATTTAGGACTGAGGGTTTCAAAATCTAGAGGATTGTTCCATCCACCCTAAAGCTGAAAGAGTCTTTAGGAGAAGATCACTTGCTTCTTCATCGAGAATGTCCCTATGGGTTCCCCACATTAGGTGTGTGCATGCCCACATGCACGCTGGATCAAAGGCTCTCCTAGCTGTAATTGTTGTGCCGTGCACCCGGCAACAGTGTCCGGTGGTGATGTTTTGTGCCTCTAGCTGGCGCGTGCGGCTGTAGCCCTCAGTTCCCTTTCAAACATCCGCAGCAGCGGATGGAGTATCTCTCCCTCGATTCACCCAGAGTTTTTCTCACAGCCTTTGTACTGCACCTTTAGTTTACTTTTGGTTTTTTCTTTTCTTCACTGCTCTGCTCAAATCAAAGACTCTCTAAATGGATTTCAAACTGCATATATGAATCCTGCAGACTATCTAACGTGCCACCTCCTGACCATATACGTGCACACTCCACCAGAGCCATATTAACCACAATGGTCTTTCTCAAGAATGTTTCCATAACAGAAATATGCAAGGCTACAACATGGTCCTGCAATCACACATTTGTAAAACATTACGCAATCGACCCAACCTCAAAAAGAGGCACTGCGGTCAGTCATTCTGTACTTTCAACTTTAATTAATGCTGATCCCGAAGACCCTCCTTTCCATTGAGGGTACTGCTCACAATCACCTAATGTGGGGCACCCATAGGAGCATCCTTGATGAAGAAAGGAAGGTTACTTACCCTGTGCAGTAACTGGATTTCTTCGAGATAGGTGTCCCTTTTGTGCCCCACAACACTCCCTCCTTCCTATCTACTTCGGAATCAGTCTCCAACTAGAAAAGGAGCTGAGGGCTACAGCTGCGCACCCTGGCTAGAGGCTTGAAATGCCATCATGGGGCACTGTGGCTGGGTGCGCAGCACAACAATCAGAGCTAGGAGAGCCTCTGATCCAGCAGGTGTGCACACACCTAATGTGGGGCACCCATAGGGACACCCATCTTGAAGAACTCCAGTTACTGCACAGGGTGAGTAACCTTCCTTTTCTTTGCTGAGCGAGGAGCTGGGAAAGCATTACTGATGCTGCTTTTTAATTTAAACTCTTTACTTCTTGAGGTAACAATCTTGAAATTTCAGTTCAATGTCAGGGCTGGATGCATAATCTACAGTTGAGACAAAGTAGGCTATAGTGAGTGAACAGCTGATTTTAATTCCTTACACTTAGTGTTCCTTAAGGAAAAGCAAAACAATTGTGTAACACAGTGATGTTGGTGTCTATTTTAATAGAACTGGTAGTTTTTATTCCAGCACTTTGGGTTTTACCCTGAAAAACTGTGAGTTTGGTCTCTAGACACTGGAGCTGTTAGGCTTGTCACCTTGGAATCTGCTATATAGAAAGGAGCAGAAATTATGGTGTCATGCTGCAAACACACTTATGTAGTCCAAGGCAGTGCTGCTCCTGTTATTTAGAGCAACTTGCCATCTTGGTCCCTGTAGTAGGATCATTGTCCTTGGTCCAGGGTTTCAGACTTCGAGCAGGTCTGAGATCCCCAGTGTCAGTAGCCTTTGGGCCTCAGGCAAGGTGAGGCAGAACACCCAGAGTCAGTAGGAGGGATTGGTCCTCAGGCTCTCCTACTCCACTGCATCCCAGCCCAGGGCCCTATCCAGTGGCAGAGGGATCCACCACTGGATCAGAAGGGCTTCTGCCGAAATGCACTGACTATGGCTTGGCTGGTTCTTCCCAGTTGCCCCAGGGTACTTCTTCCCATACCCTCTCTTGGCTACCTGGGTTCCCTGGTCGTCCTCGTTGGTATCTGGGTATATGGCTACAGGGATCCCTGTTGGGCCTTCTCTGTCCATTGGCAGTAGTCCAGCCAGCTCTCAGGGCAATCCATGGGGGTAGTTCCTCCAAGTCACAGGGGCCACTTGAAGCCAGCCCCTCTGTCAGGTCCTCTGAGTCTTCAACAGAGGGCAGCTCCTCCAGATCACCAGGGTCATCTGCAGTCAGCTCCTCTCCAGCTCCTCTGCTGACAGCATCTCCTCCAGGTCCTGTCCTGGAGTGGAAAACAGAGAACGCCTTCCCTCCTTACCCCAGGGGTCATCTGACACCCCTGTGAGTTTGTTAGGGCCTTCCCATGGTGGGAGCTCTCGTGGCTCCACCCATTTCTGGGGAGGTTCCCCCTTCGGGTTTACAATCTGACCTTTTATACTGTCCCGTCTTCCCTTGGCTTTGCCTTTTGGGTTCTGGGCCTGGTGTCCTGCATGTTTCCTCTATCAGCAGGGGGACTGTGGGAGCCCTCCAGTGCCCCACTCAGAGGGCAGCTGCCTCCTCCTGCTACCATTCCATTTTGCAAGAAAACCCATCATGTAACCTCAAAGCATGTTCCAAGCAATAATTAATCCATGACACACCTGCAATGTAAGAAAGTGGGAAACTGAGGTACAGAAAGGTTGTTACCTATTGAAAGACATGATTAACTGAGCTGAGATAACATCTTGACCAATGTTCCCTCTAAGCTGCGCCAGTGAGCAGTAGCGCAGCTTCTGCCGCTCACTGGCGCAGCAAGCGCTGACCCCAGCGCAGGTCCAGCAGCCACAAGCCATGCCTGGCCCCAGAAGCATTTCTCCTGGGTGCCAGGAAGCCTCGGGAGGGGCTGGAAGGGAGCAGAAGCGGAGGAGCCGGGGGATTGGGGCTGGTGGGGAGCCGAGGATCGGGGCTGGTGGGGAGCAGAAGAGCCGGGCAATCGGGGCTGGCGGGGAGCGGAAGAGCCGGGCTGGCGGGGAGCGGAAAAGCTGGGCGATCGGGGCTGGCGGGGAGCGGAGGCGGGTGAGTGGAGGAGCCAGCGTGGGGGCTCCGGGGCTGGGGGCAGATTAGAAGAGGGGGTAAACTCATGCCACGCAGCGGGAAGGGGAGTGTTGATGTGTAAGGAAACATATTGTTTCCTTTTCAAGTCATTGCTGCCACATGTCAGTGATTCGCAATGTTTTCTCTGCCATTGCAGTGGCACTCCTTGCTACCTTTAATTCATTTGACGCACACTGCCATGTAGTTTCCAAATGAAGCCATATATTTTCATGAGCCAATCCAGAGCTCTTTGAGTAGTTTTTCAAAAAACTCTGTGGCATGCCTGTGCGCTGTGGCACACTGGTTGGGAAACAGTGGGATAGGTAAACACAACACACAAATTCCACCCAAGATTCAGAATAAACACAGAAAACTGTATAGAGCCTTATGTTACTTTATTAACACACAGCATTTTTACAGCACTTTCCATCCCAGGATCTCTCAATGGCTTACTATACTAGGTATTCACACATGCTTGGCTCTGTGGTATCCAAGAGGCACACCCCACCTGTGCTCACATTTAAGTGAATGGCCCTGACAATACATTATAGGCAAACTGCATGTCCTCCCATTTTGATATCTTTACCAAGTGCCATAAACAATGGCTTTAGGAGGAGGTGTCCCCTCCATGTATTTTTAGCACAGCTCTGTTTTCAGTTGGAAGCTGGTAAAGGAAAGTTCAAAGCTTGCAGTCAAGAACAGCACAAAACTGGTAGATGGGGACTGTAGCAGAAAGAGAAGGCAGCCTGATCTAACTTTTTAAGTAAAGTGGAAAAACTGTCATTGACCTTAATTAACATCAACTCAAGTAATATATAGGCCTAAATCAGGGTGACTTCATTTAGCTCAGTGAGTGAGATCTAGTCAGAATTGGCACATTCATTAGGAATCTGTATTAAAAAAAAAAAAGATTCTTGTCTATTGGTGATCATCAGCTCTTATCTGTGTAATTGCTCACACATTTGCTTATATATTTCCCCATCTTCTAAAGGTGAGCTGAGATTACAGACAACCAAAAAATCAGAAGCTGTCCCACAAGCAGCTTCACAAATTCATAACACAAAATGACAAAGTGTACAGCCAACAGTGTGGTGGAAGACAATTGCAGTGATTGCAAGAAATATAAAAGTATTGGAAGTTTTAAGATGACATGGCTAAATGAATTAATTGCAACTGAGACTATGGAATCTGGAGAGGTGCAGCATGTCAAATTGGGTCAGCTATTTTCTTACTCTGAGGACTATGGCATATTATGCTTGTCATGTGCAGAAGCCAAGACAAGCTGTGATTTTGCTAAAGGAAAGACATGGAGTTCATGGAAGATTAACTATTTAAAGAGGCATCTCAATCAGAAAATCTATACGATGTTCCCTCTCTAAGTTGGTGATGCAACATCAAGTTATGGATGCACTTGGGGAGCCGATGGGCAGTGGCTCAGGGGCCTGACCCAGGCCCAGGAACTTGCTCCGCTGCATCCATAAGTTGCTCAGCTGCGTCACCGGCTTAGAGGGAACATTGATCTTGACTTCCTGGTTTGTGCCTGAGCTACTGAACAACACACATTTTTGTCTTGCTTGTATGGAAGGACTGTCTTATTGTTGGCTGTGCAGGGCCTAGGTCAGGGGTCAGAAACCCAAAAGGGGAGAAGAGCTATTTCTCCCCCACCTTCCCATACAACTGCATGAGCAGGAGCCAGCCCAGTGGCCGTGCTGTGGCCCCTAGCACTAGCGAGGGGTGTGTGGGCGGCATGCATTTCCTCCATCCCTCCTTGTGCTGGTGGGGTGGAGCAGTGCTGCCTCGCCTACGCCCAGCCAGCCGCCCCTCCCAAGAGCAGCTGGCAGAGAGCAGCCCTGCTCTGCCCTGCTAGCGGACGGAGGGACAAAGGGAGCATGTGCTGCCCGCACACCCACCGACAGTTCTAGGGGCCACGGCATGGCCGCTGGGCCAGCTCCGGCTCACGTGATTGTGTGGGAGGGTGGGGGTGACCCTGGAGCCCCAAAAGTGGGAGGCCTGTGTCAGCTGGGAGCCCCCTTCTTCAGCCCTGATGCTGGGGCCAGCCTGGAGTCCCCAGAGCACCTGGCTCCCTGGAGGAGATTGCCAGGGAGCCACAGGTGGCTAACTGAGCCTGCATTGCTGATCCCCGGCCTAGGTGGTGGTGGTGATGATGAAACAGCAAGTGAAAATGAAGGGTAGGTTACAATAGCAATGACTTGTCCTTTGTTTCAGCTTGGTGGCAATTCCAGTCTATGTTAAACACAACATCAGTTTTCGTGACAGCAGCTCATTAGGACGCTTTGAGATCACCGTAGGACCCAAGCAAACTATGGGGAAGACAGTAGAGGGGGTGATGGTCACTAGCCAGATGCCAAAAGGGGTCTTGAACATGAGCCTCACCCCGTCACAGGGAATGCATACCTTCGATCCAGTTACAAAGGTGAGAGGAAGGGCTACAGTGAGACTTTTTCTGTAGCCTGGTGTGCATGAGTCACTCTCTTGGTAACTGCATAAACTTCTTTCTCAAGAGTTTTGTCCTGAGACCTGTGGCAGGTGGATGGGGAGCATTGTCAGAAGGTGACTGTAAATTGTCTCCAGTTGTTTGGCCCTGAATATCACTCTCAGCAGAGCCTTCCCTACCTGGAGAGAGCCACTTGTTCTGCACTGAGGGGAATTCTTGTCCAGTGTACCAAAACCAGTCACTTCTGTCTATTGTTCTGCACGCTGATCAGCTCAGGGCCCTGAGCAATTGAATGGGCATGGGCAATATCCTGAAAGTGGTACTGGGGATTATCGTCTGCAGTAAAACACTTGGTTTTTGGTCACTCGCTCCTTGGTGGGATGGGAACAGAAGTTATCAGAACTGTAATGCTTCATGAGAACAGATTAGTGCTGTGTGGTCTGACTGGAGGTTGGTGGCAAGGAGTGTGCCTCTTGAACTGTGATTACAAATTCCCTTGCCATGAGATCTTATTAAATGGGACATACTTATTTTAGATTAGTTCATTTCTTTTGGGTCCTTTTCCCAGATCCCTTTACATTGAACATTTGATGTTCTAACTGGGGGAAAGTGAGTTGGGGTTCTCACTGGTAGTGCCAATCCCAGCCACTAGAGTGGCGTGCTCTTTTACCCACAATTTCTCCATGCAGCATTAAAGCCTCCTTGAATGTGAAGTACCAGATAGTGGGATGGGATGAAAGTGCCTTTGCTCAAAACCATCGATAGGATGGTCCTTTGCAGGGTATCATCATTACATCCATTTCTCACAATACGTTCTTTCTGTCTTTTGAAGTTCCTCTCATGGGATGTAGGGAAAATAAACCCCCAGAAGTTGCCAAGTTTGAAGGGGACCATGAGCCTCCAAGCTGGTGCATCCAAACCTGATGAGAACCCCACCATCAACCTACAGTTTAAAATTCAGCAGTTAGCTATATCTGGTAAGTAGCTGTCAGCCTGAGCAATTCTATTCTACTTCGTGCCCTGGATGAACTTCTGTCTGACATACAGAAGGTGCTCCTGCATGGATATGAGGCTATGTAAGTGTAGTAGCTGGGTTTTTCATTTAAAATAGTCTTAGCTCTTGGACTACACACTGGTGTATGCTTAGGAGGTTGTCCATACAATCTCTCTTGACTGCTGTGCGGAACAGCCTCTCTGTTTCCCTTGCCTGAGTGCCTGCACCAATTCCTCTTTCCCTGTTCAGCTCTGTAAAGCATTTTGGGGAAGCATAAAGCATGTGTAAACAATGCTATTAGCACAGTTGAAGTGGGTGGTGACCAGCAGCCTATATCCCTTTGCCTTCTTTCTGTTTGCCAGTATTGCTTGCGTGTTGTTTCTAGCTTTTGTGCTCTTCCAAGGCCTCTCCCCTCCTGTGACAGTATTGCAGCTCACTTGCTGTCCTTCAGCCCTCAACATCTCATTTTCTCCATTTGTTTTAGGGCTGAAGGTGAATCGCCTGGACATGTATGGGGAGAAGTACAAACCATTCAAGGGCATAAAATACATGACCAAGGCTGGCAAGTTCCAAGTCCGAACTTAAAGGAACCCAAGAGTGAAGGAAGAACCACAAGCACTTTTTCATTTCCAGTGTACCCAGCTGTTGGCTGCAACCTCTGCCCACTATCAGCCCCTTAGAACTGCCCCTTTGCCTTGTGTTAGTTCCTCCTGGGATGTCAGTAACTAGGTGGATTGGGAGTAGCATATACAGGGAAGAGTAGGACTGACCCGGGACCATTTCTGCTTTAACTGAGTTTTACGTTTTTAGGTAGGGGAAAAAGAAACCAGGAGAAACGTTCAGGTCCTTTTGGTGTTGATGTTTCAGATTCTTAAACTCAGTTCTCATCACTTTCAGTCTGCTTGATTAAAGAATATTCTGGAGGCCTACTCCCTCATGAGCCCACTCCAATGCCTTGCTAGCTTGGCCAGCGTTTCTATGCAGATCAGACAAAGTTCATTTAAAGAAGATGGACTCAGAGTTTAATGATTTAGAATTTGCTCCTGTCCCTAACTGGTGAGCCCTGTTAGAACTGGAAGGAGAGTTAGAATTAGTCATGTGAAAAGGTGCCAGTTGGAATGAGTCTTCAGAGAGGCAAAGGAATATAGAGGCATCTCCTGTTCAGAACTGGGCAGGACCCTATTGAGAAGGTGCAGAAGGGGAGTAGGGAGGAAGCTGGAAAAGTGACTTTGGTTGTGTCTTAGTATGCAGGGGTTTCTTGTTCATTACATCTTGAGCCTCTGAGGATAGATTGTAGACTCCTAACTAAACTGAGCCTTGTGCCTTGCCAAGAGCTGACTGGACCAGCGATTACCTAGTGAAGTCTGAAGAATGAGGATTTATATCTGAACATGGTTACTGTTAAGAGATATTGCTTCTATTCTGTATTCAGTATTTGGAGGAGAGGTTTCTTTTTGTTCCTTTGTTGGGGATGGAGGGAAATAGGTGGTGTGTGTGTGTGTGTGTGTGTGTGTGTGTGTGTGTATATATATATATATATATATATATATATAGTTATTTAAGCATCTCTGTGAAGTGATGTCTGTTAAATAGCAACCCTAACAGCTGCTGAATGAAGAGGATGGGCTGTGTTCTGGCCATGTGTAGAGGAGATTGATCCCTGTCTCTCTCTTTTGGTAACTTTGGGTATGTTAGTTCTGTTGATCACTGATGTGTTTGTTTAAGGTCCTGTGTCTAATATGGTGTGGTGACTGTGTGGCCTCATTCTGCTGCTGTGCCTGTGTTCTCATGCCTCTGGGCCATCTGTCCTGTGAGAGATTATGCTATATTTGTTCCCATCCCAGCCTGTGGTGCAGCTTGCTGCACAAAGTTTACATGAACAGTGTGCACATAGCTCCATGTTGCCCATGATATGCTCTTTCTAGGGTAACAGAACCTTCCTGTGGGCTACTGTGCATATGACTACAGCACCCGCATGGCTTCCATGGCTGAGGTTGAGCACACATAGCCTGTGTGTATGAGACTGGAGGAGTGATGCCAGCTCTGGGATAACATGCATTCTGCTCTGCTCTGTGTGTGATGGATACTTGTAATGGGTGAATGATAAGTCATTGTGGAATTATGGATTGTTGTGTAACTGATACGAATGTTGCTGCAGGATGGCCTAAGATCTGAGCATGCTCAGTGCAAACGTAACAGTTCTACCAGAGTATGAATAAAGGTCAGTTTTACCTGTTGTCTGTGGTCAGTGTTCTGTCTTGGGTTCAAAGGGGCTGAAGAAGCTATACAGGGTTGAATCTAGATCATGCTAACTGGGTCTTGGATGATGGGGACTCAGTGAGATGGTTATTGTTATAGTAATCTAAATTGTTTCCATGTCAGGTATCATGCTGAAATTAATTGGCTTATTGGGATTACCATTTCTGATGACACCCAAAGGTGTGGTGTGCACCCCTCAGAACAGAAGACTTCATTATTAAAGGTGGAGTGGCTGATAGCTCATTCTCTGTGAGGGCTCTTTTCGAGACTCTAGTTCCTCTCCATTTGTGTAACAGAGTTTATGTAGCAAGGTCACCAAATACAAGCTAACAGGTCTTTTGCAGAGTGCCTAGTCTATCTTCAGAAATCTTATTGATCTCTTTGTAGCTTTCCTGTATTATCCAAGTTATCCAAAATAACTTTTTATGGAGAGGGCTGCCCAAAACGATGAAGGGATGGCAAGGATTTCTGTGTGTCCCCGGCGAAATAATTACTTTGTGATTGAGATTCCATTAGATTATATGGTTAATGATTTAAGGAGGCTTAAAGGCTTGGGTAGGCTTTTTTTTGCTTAATCTCAGTAAATACTCACGAGTCATTTACAAGCTAATATAGAGGGCCAAGGAGAAAGGAGGGAAACATAAGGTTACTCACTTTGATGGCTAGGATGTGGCATAATGGAGGACAGGAAGTTGGGACTTTAGGAGGGTTGAGCATGGCTTTTAATTAGAATGTATGTTTAGCTGGCTAATTTGGTAGACATTGGGCTGGACACTGTTCTTGAGGAATTTGGATGAGACGTAGATTGTGGCTTTGTAGATCAGTTAGTGAAGGACAAGGCAATAGAAGCATTAAAGAAAGCTGAAAGGAGAAGTAGAACAAATGTCATTGAGGCTGGTGTCAGTAATGAGGCATAGGAATGGTGCAATGAGAAATAAGATCTGTTAAGTGCTATAGGGCAGAGTAATGGACTAGTGAAGATGAGATGAATGAAGTTGAATATGATGTTGTGACAGGTCAAGGAAATGTTCTTGTCAGTGGTGGGTATAGAGGGCACCATGGGCTTCAGGGAGATGAGAGAAAGGGTCAGTAGAAACCAGGCTAAGAGAAGGACCAGAATGAGAGTTCTACATATAGAAGGTGAGTCTTTGAATTGTTGTGGAGGAGGAAGTGGGAGTATTTGGACACCATCTGGGTAAGGGAAAGGAAGTTGTCAAGGATGTCCCTCACTCTTCAAGCTATAGGCCTGAGTGATGAACAGTGGAGAAGGCAGGGATATTTGGAAGGAAGATTTGAAGTTCACTCTTGTCCTTATAAAACTGACCCTGAGATATACAGATATAACAACTGAGATGCTAGATTGAATGGAAGGGCTTATTAATTCTGGTGTCAGAAGGGACCACTGTGATCATCTAGTTTGACTGCTTGTGTAACACAGGCACAGTAGAACCTTCCAAAGATAATTCTTACAGCAGATCTGAGGTTTAAAAAAAATTGCCAGTGACGGAGAGTCCACCATGCCCCTTGGTGCACAGTTCCAGTTATTAAAAACCCTCATTACATATGATCCCAAACACTTTATTCGAGGCTTCCGTCTGCTTTCTATGATTAGCATCTCTGTGGAGTTCCATTGTGTTTCTTTCCTGCATTTCAAAGGTGGAGTCCTAACTCAAATAATGAATCTTCTCCCCCCCCCCCCAAACTGAACATAGTATCATGGAGCCAGAACTACTCCCCTGTACATACTGCTCATGTCATGTACTGGAATGGTGTAGTATGGTTTTGCATCTTCTGGGTGCTGATGGACTTGAAACGTGCCAGAGAACTGAGGCCCAGGCAGGCTTGGAGATATTTTTCAGGGGGGATGGAAATGGAGCTCTTTTTTTTTTTTTTTTT
>ML681972.1:37618267-37654460 GCA_007922195.1 Podocnemis expansa | reverse complement strand
TCATAGAATCATAGGGTTGGAAGGGACCCCACGAGGTCATCTAGTCCAACCCCCTGCCAAAAAAAGCAGGACCACTCCCATTAGATCATCCCAGTCAGTGTTTTGTCCAGCTGGGACTTGAACACCTCCAGAGATGGAGATTCCACCACCTCCCTAGGCAGCTTATTCCAATGCTTCACCACTCGCCTAGTAAGGAAGTTTTTCCTAATATCCAGCCTGGACCACCCCAGCTGTAACTTGAAACCATTGCTTCTCGTTCTGCCCTCTGTTACTACCGAGAACAGTCGAGCTCCCTCCTCCTTGGAGCAACCCTTCAAGTAGTTGAAGGTTGCTATCAAATCCCCCCTCAGTCTTCTCTTCTGTAGGCTAAATAAGCCTAGTTCCTTCAGTCTTTCTTCATAGGGCTTGTGCTCCAGCCCTTTGATCATTTTGGTTGCCCTCCTCTGGACTCTCTCTAATTTGTCCATGTCCTTTTTGTAGTGGGGAGCCCAAAACTGGACACAGTATTCCAGATGTGGCCTCACTAGTGCAGAATAGAGGGGAATGATCACATCCCTTGATCTGCTGGTAACACTTCTTCTGATGCAGCCCAGTATGCCATTGGTCTTTCTGGCAGCAAGAGCACACTGCTGACTCATGTCCAGCTTCCCATCCACCATGACTCCCAGGTCCTTTTCTCCAGTGCTGCTGTTAGCAGATATTTTCTAGCAAAAAACAGAATGAACAGGGAGGGTCACAGATGACTTTACCTGGCAGGCATCATCAAGTCGCCTGGTGTCTCCTGCACACAGCATGTTCTCAGTAACTGTCCTGTTGTTCAGGTGCTGTGAAGTGCAGCGACTAGCTGGAAACAGTCTGACATGACCTTCCTTAAGCTGCTCCGAGTAGGAAGGAGAAACTGCAAGAGAAATGGATGTATTTGGTTGAGGGAGAACAGAAATTTCCCTAAAATGGATAGGTGGAAAGCTGGGGAGGTACTGAGACTTAGTGGAGTAGAGCAGTGTTTCCCAACCTTTTTCAGGATTTTTACAAAAAAAAAAAAAAAAAAAAAAACCAAACTTTGCAGCCTTCCTGGCTGATTATGTAATCTGGTCTGCACCACTCTGGTGGTGCCACTGGGACAGCCGGCAAGTGGCACCGATGCCACTATGTCCCATGCCACTGGGGAGCTGAGCTGTGGTGGCTATGGCCACCTACCCCGTGCCCCTCCCGGCAAGCCACCAAGGCCTCATCCCCCTGCTGGGATCCAGCAATGGGCGAGGAGAGGCAGCCCTGGCAGAGTGCATCGGGGCTGCAGCTGGATTCTGGCCCTTGTAGGCAGAGGCTCTGCAGACCCCCTGCAACATGTCTGTGGACCCCTAGGGGTCCCCCGACCCCAGATGGGGAACCACTGGAGTAGAGCAACAGCCACTCTCAGACTGGGAGGAGTGTCCTGGCAGGGAATCATATTTGCTCCCAGGGCCATGTCAGTCCTTATTCTCTGGCCCAATTCCAAGCTCTGTGGCAGTTGCTTCAGTCCCTGTTGGTCTTGTTGTCACCTCCACAACCCCCATCTCAACCTGACAGTCAGAATTGTGCAAGCGCAGAGCCCCCCCAGTTTCCATTGCTGGGGTACTACCATCCCTACCCCTAGCCAGCTCTGCTATATCTGGAGTTTTGCAAGTCACCTTCCCCCTCCCCATTCCAGAACTACCAACAGGAAGAACAACATTTCTAAAGTAGATACTGAAAAATCTCTTTAACTACTTGAGTCATTTTTTAAAAGTCCATGGGTTGTTTTGTCATTTGTAAACTGCTTCAGATCTAGCTGGGACAGGATATGGCTTCTCTCAGCTAACTTCAGTGCCCAAATTGCATGCATTAATGCCCCCCAAGCCTTAAGTAAGCTACAGACTCTGGTGATCATCTTGGGCAGGAAAAAAAAAAAGTTAGCCAAAGCTTTTCTTTGGTAAAATGGTATAATTATGCAAAGCTGGGGATGAGAGACAATTGTGAGCTCTCTGAAAGGGGCTATGGCTTTATGGGGTTAGATTTGCTCTAATGGAAACCAGATATTATAGTTGTGTACATGCAGATGTCATAGATAACTGTGTAACTAGATAGGAATGCTTTATATTTCTACTCAACTCAGGAGGGACAAAGCTTTTGTTTTGGGAGGTTAATCTTGGCCATTTCAAGCTGTACTAGTTTGAAACTTGACAGATAAACTATTCTCCCAAGTGATTTCAGTTTTCAGAAACAAAACTTCATTCCAAAGAATGTTTTTTTAACATTTAGCTTCCTCTGTCACTGTTGCCTAGCCATCCTGTTTTCTTAGAAGTACACAGATATGCACTTAGATGTCAGAACTAAGGCTCTGTTATATTGGGTCCTGCACGCACAGTCAGCCCTGGTATTGACAAGCATGCTGTGTATTTAAAAACAAGATGAAAGAGAAGGAATAACCGAGTAGTAAAACAAACTAGGAGTCCTGTGACATTTTTAAAAACCAACGAATTTATTGCATGAGCTTTCATGAGTAAAATCACATTTCATCAGACCCATGAAATGGAAACTACAGAATGGAAGGGGATGTCATATGTTATCCCCTTCCATAATGTAGCATCCATTTCATGCGTCTGATGAAGTGGGATTTTACCCAAGAAAGCTTATGCAATAAATTCATTAGTCTTAGTGCCACAGAACTCCTTGTTTGTTTTGCTGAACTAGACTAATATGGCTACCCCTCTAAACAATAAGGCGCCAGGGAAGAGGAAGAAGACAACCATAAGACAACTTGTTTCCATCATCCAGGTATTTGCCTATGTAGATGGCTTAAAAAATGTATCCATCTAGAAATAGCATAGCTGTGCTTTTAGTTCACCTCTAAGCCTCTGTTTATATTACTTTAGCTTGTTCCTGTTTGCTTTTTAAGCATCAGAAACATAATGAGCTTTAGCACCATCATATTTTAATATTTGCATTGTGCAGTAGTTCTTGATAAGTGACTTAGCAGCATGGCTGAGTGAGAGGGAATCATTCTACACATAAATTAAGAGGAAATACAGTGTTAAGGCTGCTATCTTCCACCTAGCTCACTCATTGTTCTTGAGTCTTGCAGCTCCCACGATACTTCCCAGTGTCTACTTTTCAGACAAGGGATGGTTGTAACCCTCATGAGCTGGGTTTACTAAAATGGTACAGGTATATCTCCATGCAGAATTTGGCTGGAGGTGTGTGTTTTTACATATAAAGGTGACGGACAAGAGCTCTGTGGAGGAATTCCTCACAGAAGATAGTTTCCTTACGTTCCTCATGCTTGCCATAGCCAGAGACCTCACATTCGGTCCAGTCAGGCAGCCAAAGTCCTGGCTCTGGGAGGCAAGCAGTCCGGACAGTATCCGTTTCAATGGCACACTCTTCTGACCCAGACTTCAGCTGTAATAGAGCTGAAAAGATAATGCATGAGAACAGATGTGAATGGTGATGCTGTTTCTGAACATGTGGCTAGGGAGTTTCTTACCAATATCATTGTCATAAGTTTCTGGGTCAAATTTGCTATGCAGGATGTATTTCTTCACTTGGAATTGCTGCTCATTCTCCCCAGGATTCATTCGAGAAGTCCTACCCAGCACAATCTTCAGCTGGTCGAAATGAAACCTGGACAGTGAAAGAGTTCTCAGAATTTCCCAGCTTCAGCTGCAGAGAACCTTCCTTTGAAGTGCTGGCTGCCCAGCGGGAGCTCAGTTTCTCATATAGTATTACTATTACTATGCAGGAAAATAGAGTGATCAGGAACAGTCAGCATGAAGTCACCAAGGGCAAATCATGCCTGACAAACCTGATTGACTTCTATGAGATGATTGGATATGTGGATGCAGAACAGCCACTGATGTGATATACCTCAACTTTAGCAAAGCTTTTGATACGGTTTCCCACAGCGTTCTTGTCAGAAAGTTGGGGGAAGTGTGGTTTGGATGAATAGATCACAAGGTGGATAGAAAATTGGCTAGATTATGAGGCTTAGCGGATAGGGGTCAATGGCTCATTGTCTAGTTGGCAACCGGTAACTAGTGGAATGCCCCAGGGGTCGGTCCTGGGGCCAGTTCTGTTCAACATCTTCATTAATGATCCAGATGATGGGATAGATTGTACGCTCAGTAAATTTGCAGATGATGCCAAGCTGGGGGGGGGATGGTAAACATGCAGGAGAGCAGGGACAGGATTCAGGGAGACCTAGACAAACTGGAGCATTGGGCCAAACGAAATCTCATGAGTTTCAACAAGGACAAGTGTAAGGTATTGCACTTAGGATGGAAAAATCCCATGCACTGCTACAGGCTGGGGACTGGCTAAGTAGTAGCACTGTAGAAAAGGACCTAGGGGTTATGGTGGATGGGAAATTGAATGAGTCAACAATGTGCCCTTGTTGCCAAAAAAGCCAATGGCGCATTGGGCTGCATCTGTAGGAGTGTTGCCAGCAAATCAAGGGTTGTGATGATTTCCCTCTGTTCAGTGAGGCCACATCCGGAATACTGTGTCCAGTTTTGGGCTATGCACTAGAGAAAGGATGTTGACAAATTGGGAAGAGTCCAGTGGAGGACAAGGAAGATTATTAGTGGGTTGGGGTACATGATTTATGAGGAGAGACTGAAGTAACTAGGCTTAGTCAGTCTGCAGAAGAGAAGACTGAGGAGGGATTTAATAGCAACCTTCAACTGCTTGAAGGGGTCCTCCAAAAAGGAGGGAGCTGGGCTGTTCTCAGTAGTAACAGAGGACAGAATGAAAAGCAATGGTCTCAAGTTGCAGCTGAGGAGGTTGAGGTTCGCTATGAGGGAAAACCTCTCTCACTAAGAGGGTGGCAAATAATGGGAATGGGTTACCTAGGGAGGTGGTGGAATCTATCTTTGGAAACATTTAAGGCCTGGTTAGACAAAACCCTGGCTGGGATGATTTAGTGGGAGTGGCCCTGCTTTTAGCAGGGGCTTGGACGAGATGACCTCATGAGGTCCCTTCCAACCCCGTTCTGTGACTCTCTTCCTTCAAAACTATTCAGTCTAAATCAGGCATGGCCAAACTGTGGCTCAGGAGCCAGATGTGGCTCTTGAATGAAAAATTGTGGCTCCCGGAAGAATGTCAGCAAATCAATTTAGGAAAGCAGCCCCAGCCAAAGAGTTCAGGAGGGGGTCAGGATGGCGGGGAGACATGCAGCATGATTGGGATTTTAAAACTCTCCACTAGCCTACAGTCTTCTACATCAAGCAGCAGCTAAGTTTTTTTATTGTATAGGCCTAGTTTTCATGGTAACCTTAAGTAATTGTTAGAATCTGACATTAGTAGGATCAATATTTGTCCTCTTTTTACAATGAAATTAAAGTGTGCAATGAATTTTAAACTTAGTAATTTTGGAGTAGGTAAAAGCATATGGCTATATGCCTCAGTGTGGCTCTCAAAGGTTTAATAATCAACTTGTGTGGCTCTTGAATTCCATAAGTTTTGGCCAACCCTGGTCTAGATTGATATTAAGGGGCATCCTCCTCTTCCTCATGGTATTGATTATTGCTCACAGTGGAATGGCTCCTCTGCTTTCCCTTTCCACACCAGTGTATAGGGTACAAGGGGCTCAGTTCTCACTGCCCAGTATAATAGATGTATTCTTAGTCTTCTTGAGGTATCTTGTACCCACAGCTTGTCTGTCTTCCATTTTCCTTTCATGTTCATCTTGACTATCTCTCTTCACTGTATGACTTCTGATCATTCCAGCTTTGTCCTTTGTGTTCTCCCCTCCCTCTCCCCCCTCATCAAAATCAAATAATCCTTGCTTAAGACCAGTAAGTAGAGGTGTATGCAGGATTGTCAGATGGGGTCTTGATAGAGCCATGCACAGTGGGATAAGTGTCTTTCATGGCTGTGTAGTTTAGTTTTCTGTAGAAAGCAGTCATGATGATATCTGTCCCAGCCCCCTGTTTTGAGCCTAACTTTGCAGATGCAGGGTCAGCTCTCAGGGAATGAAATTGCTGGGCAGTTACTGAGCTTAAGCATCACTGTAGTTTTAGGCCTAGCCCAAGACCACCACCTCACTTGGGCAATGCCAAGCACCTTCTTTCATTGTGTTATCACTGCACTAGAGAGCCTTCCTATCTGCAGCAGTGAGGGAGCTGATGTGAGGGGAGCTTTGTATGTATTTAAGCTGTTGTGCACACCCCTGGGTGGTGGTAGGGAGGAGGGGCAGCTCCCACCCTGTCTCAGTGCTCCCATACAGGGCAGTGGAATCTCCCATGCCTTTTTCTCATTACTCCCATTACTGTAACAGGGAGGCCTAGGATCTAGTTCATGTGTCAGAAGCATTGACTGATTCTGTTCTCACCTCTCCTGGAAACAGTGGGCAGCTGACAAGACCCAGCAGGAGTTGATCAGGATTCCTCCACACCGGAAATACTCTCTAGTCGCTTTCTGATTCTTGGCAAAAATGGCAGCCTGCCACGGGTGAGAGGTGATGTCTGCATAGGCTCCGTTTATAATTCGGAACTGGGCCACTTTGTGCTGCCGTAAGCCACATTTGGCTGTGGATGACAAATACAGAAATAATACTTGTACTGTGGCTCTTGTTCCATCTTCCCCTCTCTCGTGGGCTAAAAAAAAAAAAAAACTCCTCCATATGCTTGGCATCTGGTGAACCAGCACTGGATGCAATGCTGTCCGTGACCTGACTTCTCTTATCCCCTGAAAGCCCAACACATGCTGGCAGGAAAGAGAGCAGGGAAGCCCTGTCTTTACCCCCAGTTCTGCCACCTGCTTTCCTGGTTGGAAAGAGACATCAGTGCAAGAGCTATAGTCTGCCTTGCTGTCCAGACGTAGCTGCAGTCCAGCCCTTACACTGATGAAAGGGGCTTGAGTGAACAATGGCAAGTAGAGCAGAGCGGCTCAAAGAAAGAAGATAGGGGAGAGCAATTGTGGGGATGTCCCTTACGGCAGGCAGGCACGTCACAGTATTCCCACTTCGGCAGGCCTGCCTCCAGCACATAGCACCATGGCCTGGTGTCATTGTCAGGGTTCCTGGAACACAGAAAAGGAGAGGATGTTTCTGCTGCTCGACTTCCCTTGGATCTATAGAGAGCCTAATGGGAGAGGGAACAATGGAGAAAAGTGCTTTTGTTTTCCAGGAAAGTTCTGTGTTGTTCAAGTGTAACTTAGAGACAAAGACCCTTGTGAGTTTTCACTACAGGACATGGGAGCTATACCAAGTGGTACCTGCATGCCCATGTGACAGCACATAGATAATGCTCTGTGGCCAGTCAGTGCTGTGCCCTGCATTATTGAATCCCCTATGTTCTAAATCATGTGACCAATCAGAGCTGCACCTTAGGGAGAAGGGGCAAGGAAGTTACCTTTTAAAATCTGTGAATTAACTCCCCACCTACCGGCAGAAATTGTGGCTCCCAAGACCCAGCTGTTGGGCTTTGACATTCCAAGCTGTGTAAAATTTGTTGGCAATAAGTCTGGAGTCCCATTTCAAACAGCTGGCACCAGAGCTGGTAGTGCTGTGTCTACCCCGGTACTCGGTGCCCTTCCCAGAAAAGCAGTCCTCCTTGCCACCTGCAACAAGAAATACCCACTGCTAACTGCTCCCCTCCTCACCACCACTGCAGCTATTTACAGTGCATCAACTTTTGCCTCCTTTTCTAAGAAGGTCTCCTCTCCCAGATAATCACCAGCACATCAGTAAGACTGTTGTCTGTGCCTTTTCAGCTAGAAAGGTTAGAAGCTTAAATGTAGCTTCAAGTGAACACATCAATTTTGCAGCCTAGGGAAATGTCATGTGTGCCCAGAGAACCCCTAAAAATCTAGTTTCCACAGCATGTATCCCCAGTGATCCTGTATGTACCTTTTGAGCAGGCAGGTGTACTGCAGTATTCCCAGGTATACTTTCCCCCTTTGTAGATGTGGCACCAGGGTCTGGAGTCTTCATCTGGATTCCTAAGAGAGATGGTAACATTGTGTATATAGCTGTGTAATCATACACAGTTCATCCATTACAGTCTAGATGAGTAACTTGAATCAAGGAGGACTGGAATGAAGTCTATAGCTTGCCCACGTGCAGTGCTGTTTACATGCAGAGAACACTAGGGCTTGGTGGCTTTTAAGGAGGGTTTAAGAAGGAAAGTGGTAACTAAGTAGACTGGTTCAGGAGGGTGGTTTCAGGTACAGAGGCAAGTATGTGAGAAATGCACCTTGAAACAGAATGAAATTCCCTGTTAGAGAGCCAGAAGGTAGGACACAGGCCAGGATGGAAGAAGCTTCCTTGCTACTTTCCACACAATGCTCTTTTCTTCATGATACTATTTACAGGGAAACCCTCCAGTTGGCAACTTTAGCAGATTAGTTGTGACCACACTGTCCTCAGTTCCTCTCCTGCTCCAGGACCCGTCTCTGGGACATCACCCAGAGGAGTTCCAAGACCCACGTGTTCTCCAGTAGCCCCAAGTCAAGGTCCTCTCCAGAGTGTTACACTCTCTTGCCACCCCTCACCAGGGAACCCTGCTCCTAGGGATGACCCTCCAACTGCAGCCTCTTGCTTCTGAGCCCAGTTTACACTGATCAAACTGATTATTCTCACTTACAGTAACCCCTCCACAAGATTTCCTGCAACTTGGCAAGGTTTTGTACTGATAATTAGTCCTCCCAATGGCTTCCCTAAGTAATTATTGCTGGCAACTCACAGTTACTACTCTGCTTCATCTCTTTTCCTCAGGCAACTCTGCTGCTCCATCAGTCTCCCTTCTATTCTCAGGCAACTCATCATCCCCTTTATAGACCCAACTGCCTTCTCTTACCCCAGCAGGGAGGCAGCTGACCAATTACTGGACCCTGTTTCCTCTTAGAGGGACCAGCTGCCCTGTGGCAGGTACCCTACACCCTACATAGTTTGCCTCCCCCTGATGCTGTGCATAGCACTGATAGTCCCTCTGCATATTCACACAACAGCACATGCTGTGTACAGCCTCCTGACAATGTTGTCTCTCTATAACATGGATCCCTCTGCACCCAGCCTTCCCCTGTCCTCTCACCTGCAGTAGTTGTGATTGCCAAGTCCCAGATGAACAGCATCTGCTCTCCGCCCGTTGTACTTTTTCTGAGCCAAGGCACTGATGTTCCAATTTAAGCACTCTCTCCCACTCTGTGTCACGCTCCACGTCCCCCTGTATTCTACTCCAGAGTCTTTGTAACATGTGACTTTGGTATCTGGGCAACAAGGAAACAGAGTGGTAACTTCAACTTTGTCCCATGTGGATTCTGCTTCCCTCTGTGATCGCCTGAGTGCTGTTCCTTTATGTAGGGACCCTAGAGACCAGTCACTAGCCCAGCATAAATATCTCAATAGGCCAGTCCAGACCACACATGCAGTGGAGGGTCTTCAGCCTCAAGACTAGAAGGTATTTATCTATGCTCAGGTCACCAGCCCCGGTATCCTTTCCCCAGATACAGTATTAGCTGCACTATTTCCTCTAAAATAGTGACAGTATAGTGCAGTCTGCTATTCTGCGCCAATCTCTGGGTAGCCCTTCCCACAGCTCTGTGCAACCAAACCCTTCCCATTTTCCCCAGCCACACACTCACCTATTTCACACTGCTTCCCAGAGAAGCCTTGACGGCACTGGCAGATGAAGAGCAGAGGGGAGTATAAGGCCTGCTTACACTGGCCCCCATTGTAACATTTCTGGTCAGCACAGCCTGCCAAGCAAACACAAGCCACAAAATGTAATTAGATTTCATAACAGGCAGTTGTGACTATCTCCCCATGTGAGAAATTGGTGTGGCTCAAAAACTGAATGAATACATTCCTTTGGTTTTTAGTAAGGATGATATGTGGATATGTGAATAAGTGCAGTGCAACTGATGGACATGGGCTGGAAATGGAAATTACCACATCTGAGATGGAAGGAAAACTTAACATGCTCAAATCAAGGAAACTTCCATTCCAGAGCATGAAAAGAATTGGCATGTGAGATTGCTAGCCTGGTAGCAAAGATTTTGCATAAATCTATTTGAGGATAGTACCATCTTATGGAGAAGACCTACTATCATACTTGTATTTAAGAAAGGGAGAAAAGTGATCCACACTATTACAGACCTGTTAGTCTGCCATCAGTAGTATGCAAGGCTTTGGAACAAGTTGTGAGAGAAAAAATGAGTTCATGGAGGTAAACTGTAAAGGGGATTTAGTGTAGTATGGGTTTAACAACGGTATCTTGTGCTAGGCTAACCTCATTCCCCTCTGAGAAAATAACTAAGTTGTTAGATAAGAGAAATTCAGTAAGTTTAATATACTTGATCTTCCATAAAGCATTTGACATGATGCCACCTGGAAAACTGTTAGCTAAATTAGGGAAAATGTGGATCAAATACCAGAACTGTAAAGTAGATTAAAAAACTGTCTAAAGGGGAGAATGCAGTGGATTGTGCTGAAAAGTGAATTATTGAACTGGAGGGAGATAACCAGTGGGGTTCCCCAAGGACTGGTTTTGAAACTAAATCTTATTCAATATTTCTGTTAGTGACACAAAACTTGGCCATGAGCTAAGGAAATTCAATGATACAAAGTTGTGAGGCATCATGAGGAGGATCAGAATCTACCATAGGAAGATCTGGATGACCTTGAAGGCCAGGGGACAGAAATGGGATGAAATTTCTGCTACAAGCAGGGAGTTCATCAGTTGGTAGTGACAGAGGAGGACTGAAAGCTGGGTGTGGGCATCACTCACAGTATGACTATGGTCCACCAGTGAAATGCAGCTGTGAAAAATACAAGTCCAGTCCTAGGATATATCAGGCTTCCAATACAGAGAGAAGCATGAATGCCAGTGTAGGAAGGATAGGACATATGTCAAGAAACCACCTTGGCTTAAAACAAAAGATTATCAGTCATCCAAAAATTAAGAAAAAGAGTCCTACAACTAGTGGAAACTAGGTCAAATCACAAAGGTTGACTATAAGCAAATAATTACATAGGGGAAAAAAAATCAGAAAGGCCAAGACACAAACCGAGATTAAACTAGCTGAAGGCATAAAGGGTAAAAAGGAAACATTTTTCAAATACATAAGAAATGAGAGGAAGACCAAGGACAGCATAGGACTGTTATTCAATAAAGAGAGGAGGAAAAAAAACAAAACACCCAGAAAATGTGAAAATGGCAAAGGAACTAAATTATTTCTTTGTTTCGGTCTTCACTGAGAAGTTTGGTGGCAAACGGATGTCTAACTTAGGGGAGTACAGTAAAAATGGGATAGGATCAGAAGCTAAAACTAAGGAAGGGATAAGTTAAAAATTACTTAGACAAGTTAGATGTCTTCAAGTCCCCATGGCTTAATGATATGCACCCTGGAATACTCAAGGAGCTGGCTCAGGAGATATCTGAGCCATTGGCTATTATCTTTGAAAAATCATGGAATACTGGAGAGGTCCCAGAGAACTGGAAAAGTGCAAATATAGTGCCAATCTATAAAAATGGAAATAAGGACAGCCCAAGGAATTATAGATCAGTCACTTTAATCTCTGTACCAGGAAAAACTATGGACCAAATAATTAAGGAATCCAGTAGCAAACATCTAGAAGAGGATAAGGTGTTATGTCAAGCCACCCTGATAGTTTTCTGTGACAGGTTAACAAGCCTTGTGCATAGAGGGGAAGAAGTAGATGTGTATCCAGAATTTAGTAAGGCTTTTGATATGGTCTCAACATCACATTCTCA
This sequence comes from Podocnemis expansa, assembly GCA_007922195.1. NCBI lineage: Eukaryota > Metazoa > Chordata > Testudines > Podocnemididae > Podocnemis > Podocnemis expansa. The sequence goes on along the minus strand of ML681972.1, from coordinate 37,642,731 downwards.
TTAACAAACTAAGGAAATACAACCTGGATGGAGCTAAAATAAGATGGGTGAAAAACTTGTTGGATAACCGCTTCCGGAGAGTAGTTATCAATTGTTCACAGTCATGGTGGAAGGGCATAATGAGTGGGGTACTGCAGGGATCGGTTGTTCTGGCTCTGTTCAATGTTTTCATCAATGATTTAGAGGATGGCATAAAAGGTACACTTAAAAAGTTTGCAGATGATACCAAGCTGGAGGGGTGGGTTGCAAGTGCTTTAGAAGACAGGATCACAATTCAAAATGATTTGGACAAACTGCTGAAATGGTCTGAAGTAAACAGAATGAAATTCAGTAAAGACAGGTGCAAAGTACACAAATTAGGAAAGAACAACCCATTGCACATATATGAAATGGGCAATGACTGCCTAGGAAGGAGTACTGCAGAAAGGGATCTGGGTGTCATAGTGGACCACAGGCTAAATAGGAGTCGTCAATGTAACACAGTTGCAAAAATAGCAAACATCATTCTGGGATGTATTAACAGGAATATTATAAGTAAGATACAAGTAGTAATTCTTCCCCTCTGCTCTGCAATGATTAGGCCTCAGCTGGAGTATTGTGTCCAGTTCTGGGTACCACATTTCAGGAAATATGTGGATAAATTGGAGAAAGTCCAGAGATGAGAAACAAGAATGATAAAAGATTTAGAACATGACTAATGAGGGAAGATTGAAAGAACTGGGTTTGTTTTGTCGGGAAAAGAAGAGACTGAGAGGGAACATAAGTTTTCAAGTACCTAAAAGGTTGTTACAAGGAGGATGGAGAAAAACTGTTCTCTCTAACAGCTGATGGTAGGGCAAGAAGCGGTGGGCTTAAATTACACCAAGGGAGGTTTAAGTTGGACATTAGGAAAAAGTTCCTAAATGGTAGGGTGATTAACCACTGGAATAAGTTGCCTAGGCAGATGGTGGAATCTCCATCATTGAAAGTTTTTAAGAGCAGGTTAGATAAACATCTGTCAGGGATGACTTAAGAGGGTACTTGGTCCTGCCATAAGTGCAGGGGACTGGGCTCCACAGCCTCTCATTGCTCCTTCCAGTTTCTATAAGGTAACCTTGTTTAGAATACTGTGCATAGTCCTGGTCACCCAGCTTCAAGAATGATTAAAGTGAAACAGAGGAAAGAGGAACTCTGAGGATGATTGGGGAATGAAGGGCCTGTCTCAGGAAAGGAAACGGAAAGGTCTTGATTTGGTAAGTCTAGCAAAAAGAAGCTTAAGAGGAACTCTACTTACTCTGCATAAAAACATCACATAGGAAGCACTAGGGAGGGTGAAGAGCTATTTAAACTGAAGGACAATGTTGGCACAAAAACAGATAAACTGACCATCAATAAATTCAGGCTGGATATCAGTGTTCTTAACCATTAGCAGGATTAAGTTCTGGAAAAGCCTCCCAATAGCCATTATGGGGAAGACAGCTTGATTAGTTTTAACTGAGAGTTGGACAAATTTGTTAGTGTGATGGTATGATTGGGTTGCTTGTGATGGAAGGGGATCAGCAGTTCTAGGGTTCATTCCCAGTTTGCCCTTAAGTTCCTAAGAGTTCATGCTTCAGGGTTTTAGCTAGCCAATGGGAGAAAGGGACAACCCCACCCCACCCCTGCCATGTATTCTGTGGTTTTAGTTTTTTCAAAATCTCCTTCCCCTGAAGCATCAGATGTAGAAGGGTAGCAGGGGCATCACTGGTGCCTGCCACATGGGGCATGTGGCCTGAGTGCCCAGGGTGCCTCCAGCCTCTCCTGTCCCCTGTCCCTGACCAGGGGTCTGGTGCCAGGGCACCCACAGTGGTGCCTGCCTCTCCCAGATGGGGATTGAGGCTGGACCGCCCAGGGTGGTGACTGCCTCTCCTGGCCCCAGCCCCAGCCCCAGCCCCAGCCCCAGCCCCAGCCAGGGATCTGGGGCCAGGCTGGTGGCAGCAGGAGCCCTGAGGCTGGATTGGGCCCAGGCTCCAGATCACCGACAGGGGCAAGGCCTGTGCCTGTGCCCTGGGTCTTTCCCTGGGGCAGCAAAGTTCCTACTGGGCAGGGTGGGGAAGGGGGCACAAAGTATTCACTGTATCTGGAGCCCAACTGGCTAGTTGCTGCTCACATGATCAGGGTCTCACTGATCCCCATGTGTGATTTGTGAAGGAATTTTCCCCCTAGTAGGTGTGGCAGGACACTTGGTTCTTTTCTCTTCATGTGTGCAAGGTCACTTGCCAGGATTATTTGGGTGTATCTCAATCATTTCACTGCCACTGCAGAGGCCTCAGACATTGATGCACTTGGGTCCCTTCTATTCTCCCTGTGTCACGGAACAGTGTAGCTCCTGTGGACTGTAATACTTGGCTCTAGTCTTGGTTGGTGGATTTAGTGTCCTGGGCACACTTTTTCTCTTTTCCATCTTTGATGGATTTTTTCTGACAACAATCCATGATGGGATTCAGCATTTACTCATCAACAGCTAGTTATTCCCCCCTCCCTTCCCAGCTCCTGCTCCATACTTACTTCTGACAGGCACAACGTGGCAACGACTCTGACCTTTGTCACATGCACAGTATTCTACTCTGCTTCCTCTGAGTTGTAGCCAGGTCCCTCTCTCCTGGTAAATCTGTCGGGATGACCTGTCAGTGCAAGTGGCTGCAATAGGAGAGAGGAAACACTTCTTAGGAAATGGAAAATGGGTCTGTCTCATCATAATGGCTCTATTCTTCTCCCAGAGAGCAGAATGCTCCTCCCTTCTCTTATCAGAGCTCTTCCTCTCCCAGGCCAGACCTGCCACGTCCACCTCCCTGCTGTGCTGTTGGATATAATGTGCTCCATTAGCTTCTTTGTATGTGCACATGTGTGTGCCAGAGAGGAGAGATCATCCTTGTCTTTTAAATTGTGTAAGATATTACAGCATGCTGGTTAGCTCGCCATATCTTCCATGGCCAAATCTCTGTCAGGACAGCCTATGAGAATGGGCATAGTTGGAGCAAAAGTCTGGCCTTGGTTTCACTTCTTCAGCACCAGGCAGTTTTGCCTTGCCTATCTTCTCAGCCCAGGGTTGGGTGCCCTCTCCTGTCCTTACCTTGAGATCTGGCTCCCCGTTTGTGGCGCACATGGAGTTCCTGCAAGCAGAGAAAGAGGAAGTCTGTGGATGACTGCTGTCTTAGAGGTTCAGTTACAAAAGTGTTTCCAAAATTTGAACTCCTTTCCAAAGTCCTGCAAATCAGGAGAGATCTGAGCTACACCCTAGTGTAGCAACTCTGGTACTATGAGGAGTGCCTTAGATACACCTCTAATAGTTGAGGATAGTAGGGAGCAAGCACAAATTGATTCAAGTTTCTAGGGCTGCACCTTAAGGATCCTTCCATTTAGATATGACTTACATGTGGTAACTACCATGCACAATTTCTGTGTAAATGCCAGAAATGAGAATTAGGGCCTGGCGGAGAGGGTGTTGCCTAGAGGTGGAAGGAAAACTAGGTGCTGCCATTAAGGTATATGGACTAGAAATACTTTAACAAAGAGGAACTTTTAATCTGATCCCAACCAACACAAAGCAGCACAAATGACTAAAAAGCTGAGGTGGCACCATACTGAGGAAGGATTAAGAATTAAATAAATTAGAATTCTGGATCTGTGGTTCTGAGGCTAGGGGGAAATTGGAACCCTCAGGAAAAATTCAAAATGTCAAATGTTACCAAGGATGATAGTATAGTGTAAGTGGGGCTGGTGTAGGGTTACCAGATTTCAGGCAAAAGGAGGACAAGTCCTCCTTCTTACCTTCACCTCCTCCCTCCAGCAGGCATTTTAAAGATACATGATACTGTCTAGCTTTTTACTTACAGAACTTAAAGTATGCTCGAACACACTTTGAACACCCTATTTTTAGGGGGAAACGTTCCAAGGCCCCCCAAAACAGAAGAATGTATTAATACTCCATTTTCTTCGTGTCCTCCAATGTCCTCCTTTTCGTATTCCCTGTCCTCCCTTCCATGCTTTGGTATCTGGTAGCCCTAGGCTGGTGGGGAGGAGGGAAGGAACCAAACAATGGCTGAACATAATGGAGCCTTTGCTAACAGTGAGGGATATCTGGCTGCAGATAGTCACCCAAAGAGAGCCATGGAAGGCCCATTGCTAAGTACAGTTTAAAGCTGGCCTGGATAATAGACTGCAGGGAACAATTGCAGTGTAGACATGAGGCTGAACTTTGGGGTCCTCTCCGGGCTTTTCTGTCTCTGACTTCTATAACCATGTAACTCTTCTTCTTCTCCTGCCTGGCAGAGACCATTGGAAGTTCTGGCAAGAAATGATGAGGGAGCTGCCAGGCAAGAGTTAGGGCAGTGAGGGGTGCCTGGACCAGCAGGGATCTCCTAGAGTGCCACTGGCATGTTGATTTCTTACCCAGCACTGCAGAGTGGTGATTGCTGCTATCAGTAGGAAGAGACACAGGAGTTTCCCTTCCATTCTTTCTTTTCCTAGCATTTCCTTCAAGTCTCAGAATCTAAAAAAGAAAAACAAAAGGAATGAGCAAGGAGCTTCCCATATGACCAGAGACTGATGTTGTCAAAACAGACAATGGCTTATTAGCCAGAAAGAATCATTAATTTCTAGAGGGATGCTATTGGGGGGGAATGACTAAATCTCTGAGTCAGTTCTGCACGTCTTAGGAACTTTGGTCTAACTTGGAAGAGCCCCTGATGGTCTGGAACCAGCTCCACTTCCCAGAGCTTAAAGGATGGAGCCTAAAAGTTGTTGCTGATCTGGGATGAAAATAAATGAAAATAAAAATTGAGCTGAATCACTGAAGGCTTCCCTTGAGCAGTTAACAAAACTGATGCTCCCAGGTTATGATAGACACACCTCCCCCACCCCCCACACACTTTTTTTCAAACCACTTTAAGCATTGCCACCTCAAAGAGGCAAAGGATTGAAGCCAAGTGCCTGTCTGGCACTACCTGAGAGTGACGGTTTACACTGGGTGAGGGAAAGGTTGAAGGGCCACCTTGGTCTTTGACAGGGGCATGGACAGCGCTAATGAATGTAAAGAAGTAGACATGTTTTTCAATATTTTAACCCTTGCTTTTGGTGTGGTCTAGACTTTGTTTCCAGTATCATCCTACCCCTCTTGCAGGCAGCTGAAAGTAAGTTAGTTGGCTGGGATGCTAGCTTGTGGTCTGGCTCTCCATCTTACTTGTGACTACAGGGAAATGAGTCAACAAAGAAATGCAACAGCCTTTCATTTCCCACAGCAGCTGTCACTTCAGACAAAGCACCATTCCAGCCTTTGCGAGAAGTTTAGACCTTCCATCCCCCACAAATGGTATCCTTGGGAAACAGTGTGTTCCTACACAGTTCATTACCTTGTCTTATGTGACTGAAAGAAAGAATGGACTTACAATTTTGCCTGCATCAATCTTCTCCAGTGTATAAGTTAATTTCCTCCCCCATCCTGTTTCTCACCTGACTGAATTCCTTTTGGGTATTGAATTTGCTGGAGCTTCCCTTATCACTGCTAACTAGCATGGGAAAACCCAAGCCCAGTAATTGGGTTCCCTGCCCCTTTACAGACCAGCATTTTCAGCTTCCTTCAATGACAGACTTAATGGCAACAACACAGGCTCTGATCTTTTTATAGCTTTACTCTGCAGTGGTGTCTCTGGCACCTCATTCTCCCTGATATCCCCTCCTCCAGTCTATTCATAAATAAAGGAGAGAGACAGAAAGTTTCCTAGACGATCTAGAGAGATTTACATAGTGGTATGGGGAAGTTGCTGGAGGGGGAGCAGCACATGGGGAAACTTAGACACACAACAATCAAGTTTGTGTCGCACAATTTCACTCCTGAGCAGATTAAAGCATTTTTGCATGTAACCTCCAATCCATACTGAAAACATCCATTTGTGCCCCTTTATGAAACCTAGCACAAGTAGACCACCGTGGAATATGGGACATAGGCAGTGAAGGGCTTTTTGAGGCGGTTTGTACCCCATAGAGGCTGTGCAGCTTTGCTGTCGTCTCACAACACCACAGTTTGCATCTCTGTCACCATTCCCCCAAAGACTTCCTTTTTCCCCTCACTGACCTTATAGCAACAGTAAAAGATTAGGGAAATGAGTTACATAAGTGATCTCCTGCAAGACTTGACCTTGAGATCACGAGTTCAACAACTAGAGGGAGAAATTAGTCCCCTCCTCCCTCCCAAATTTACTGCCTTCAAGAATTTGTCCTAAACTTGACTGGAGGGAGTCCTTATCATTTGCATAACAGGCCAGTGAATTTTATTAAGCATATAGTAAAGTATTGAATATGTGGTTTCATGTATCATATTTCCTTGGGTGAGGTAAGTTTTTAGGTACTAAGGACATTCATTAAAGTGCCATGTACTCTCACAGTTCCAGCCAAGTGATAAAACATTTTCATCTGAAAGCATCCTGGGAACATCTCCCCCCTCCTCCCCAGCTGGACAAGATAGGAAGCATCTGATGAAGTAGGATTTTCTCCCACGAAAGCTCATGCGAAAAATAAATCTGTTAGTCTTTAAGTGCCACACAACTCCTTGTTTTTTTTTTTTTTTTTACATTGTCATAGTGACAAGTTCTCAGGAGGTAGCCCTGTTAGTCTAGTTCAGCAAAATAATCAGTGGCACTTCTAAAGACTAACAAATTTATTTGTCACATGAGCTTTTGTGGGAGAAATACCACTTTGTCAGGTCTTTAGAAGTGCCACAAGACTTGTTTTTTTATTATCAGAGTGGGAAGACTTCCCAGCCAGTTGTTGCTGCTGGACTCCTGTGCCTGGCATGAGCGCTTTCAGAACCCTTCACATTTCTGGTGCTGCAGTTATAGTGATTTTTTTGGTCAGTCTTGTATAAAATGTCACAATGCAATGAGAACAAGATCATCATAAAATTAAAGGATTTTGCTTCTGTCTTCTTCCAAGCATGTCCTGACTGCTCTACATAGCAGGATATAGGAGAACTAGCAACAGTATTTTGTTTCTGTACCTTATCAGTTTCTAACTTCTAGGATTATTGTGGAATCCCAAGTATTTCTGCCATAGCATTCATCTGCTCTCCCACTGTTTCATGTTTCTCGGTCTACATCAGGTGTCACTGAGTGAGCAGAACAACCTGGCCCAAGTATTTGAGTGAACTGCTGATATATCATAAATCTGAAGTTCAGTATCTGCTATTTACGTAATGCCAGTAAGAGAAGCTGGATAATGCCTAGCTGAACGCATAGCTGAGAGATGAGTCAGTCATCAGGTCAGGAACAAAAGCAGAGAGAGAAATGAAAAGGAGTCTTGTTTTAGGAGATGGGGTTTGATTGACAGAAAAGTGAAAGACCCATTTGAATTGTTCCAGGCTCTGAATGAGAGGGAACAGTTGTAGCACCAGACCATAGGCTATCCGGGCTCATTATAGGTCCCTAAAAAGTAGGGAAATCTAACGGCATGTGAGAAGGTTACAGGTGCCTTTAAACATTTTCAGATGTCCAGCCTATAAAACCAGTCTCTAAGATGCTCATATTTCCACATTTCAGTGATAATGTCTTTGATTGTGACAGAAACTCCCAGGGAAGACTATCTGGTCATACAGATTTCCCAAGAATCTCTGCAAACTCTCAGACTTTACAAAACCCTTTTTACAGGGGAACTCTTGCTGTGTAGCAGATTTTTTAAAAAATGCAAGAACATTTTTCAAACAGGTAATTTTTCCTCAAGAATAAGATGAGCCTCTGAAGTCCACAGGAGTGCTATGGAAAACCAGCATCTCAGTCTTAGTTATCCAAAGGCTGTTGCTCAAATCTTGTGCCAAGTTATTAGTCAGAAGTTCTCAGGTTGCTGCCTAAAATCAAGGGTATGCACTGACTTCTTTCAATTTTTGCAGTCACTGCAGTATAACCCTAATCTGATAGTAATCAGCATAGCACTATCACTTGCCCACCAAAAAGAAACTGCAATTCCTTTCTTAAAGCAGTACAGTAAGAATGAAGGTTCTTCTAGCTAAGCCCTCATTAAGGGAAGGAGAGACCTTTTTCAACTGCAAGGAAGAATCTCTGGCCTAATCTCCAGAGTGTATGTGTCTTTGAAAGGAAATACCGGAAACATGTCTTCTGAGGAAATTAAGATTCCCTGGAAATAAAAGAGTTGAGGCAAAATGTGGATTTCCTTCAACAGAACAAAATATTGGCACTAACCTGGCTATTCAGAAGGAAAAAGAAGGAATCAGATTTTTATATCCTGAAAGGTTTGATATTAAATCTTGGAGACTGGTATGAGAGGAGATTCTTCTATTTAAAAGCACAAGAGCTACTTGAATCAAAAATTAAATATAAAGCAAATTCTGTCCCAGTTATATTTTGCTTGTTAGTTTCTAATGTACTATGAAATGTACAGTGTAGCAGTGTAGATCTGCAGCCTATATTCTTGACATTTTTCTTGTACCAGATAGTGCCTTCTGTATCTTGGGGATGTCATCTGATTCCTTTTCCAATAACCCTTGCTATTCCTTCCAGGCTAGTGCCTTTCCAATACACAGCGATGAGTGTACATTCCCCTACTTCTAGCTCTAGGGCAGTTCTGATTTCCAGTGTGCTTGGAAAGCTGGTAATGGATGTTTGTCAGAAATATGTTGTTTGTCTTATCCCTGGCCTCCATTGTGCCTTACTCAGTCAGAGTGTTCTGAATGATAAGGCCTATCTATGAAAGTGCATGGATTTCTGAAACTATGAAAATGTTTACAGGCTACAAGCAGAAACCTTCTCTAGCAATAATTTCTTTTGTCTAGCTGCCCTCGGTCACTTATGCCTGGTACTCTGACCCTTAATGCTTCTTCCCCCACAACCAGCCAATAATAGATTCCAAAGCCAGAAGGGACCATTGTGATCATCTAGTTTCAGATGCTGTATAAAGTAGACCATAGAACCGCAAAATAATTCCCAGAGCAGATCTTTTAGAAGAACATCCACCTGTGATTTAAAATTGCCAGGGATGGAGAAATCACCATATCCTTGGTAAATTAATCCAGTGATGAGGCCAAAAGGGCTAGACTTATTGTGCTGATGATGCTTTTATTTTGTATAAAATACATAAAAGGTAATCCAAGTCATACGATACTTAAATTGATGCTGTCACCTTAAATATACTCTTCAAGTGGATTGTTGGAGAACTCTAAATGGATCAGAATCTCTTATTTCTGCATAAAATGATCTGGGATATGTAGGTAAATGGGCAAATGATTTGTTTTGCATTAACTAGTTTCTTCCATAGAGAAAGAAAGAGGGAGGAAGGAAATAGGATTGTGGAGGAGATTAAAGAGATTTGCTTACTATGGTGTTTTTTTTTTTTTTTTAAACAGTCTTTGGACTGAGGTTTTAAAGGATTGTATTAAGTCCAGACAAAGCATGCGTTCCTGTCCTGCTGAGTGATCTGGCTGCTCTGAGAAAGACAGATCATCCTTCATACTAGTCTGTAGTGTGGCCAGTGTGAAGTGCAGCAGGTTCATTGTACATAGCAAGACTATGTCTAACATGCTCCTAGTGACCTCTGTGATTCGTTTGGGTTACTCTGGAGTTTCTGGCCTTGTAACTCCTATCTAGGAGTAAGGGAGAATGTTTGAAAGCAATTCAAATGTCAATTCATTGTCAGGGAAAGCTGGCTGCATAGGACATATTGCGCCAGTGATGAGCTTGCCACTGTATTTCAGAGAATAATTAGTATCAGCCTTCTTTTTCTTAGGGTTTTGTGCTTGTAACCATTGCCATGATATCTGAGAGCATTTGTATCACAGGAGTTCCCCACTAAGGCCCTAATCAGGATCAAGGACCTGTTGTGCTGGGTGCTGCACTGACACTTGAGGAGACAGAACCTTTCCCAAAGAATTGCAGTCTGATTCAAGTTTCAAAGGGACAGCTGTATTAGACTAGTTCAACAAAAAAACAAAACAAAACACCACACCACCCACAAATACAACAAGGGAGTCCTGTGGCACTTAAAGACTAACAGATTTATTTTTTGCATGAAATTTTGTGGGAGAAAGCATCTGATGAAGTGGGATTTTCTCCCACGAAAGCTCTTGCGAAAAATAGATGTTAGTCTTCAAGTGCCACAGGACTCCATTTTTTTTTAGTCTGATTCAGGAATCCCCTTCCTGCCCAAGGCTGCCTCCTGTAGAGGTCAATTAGAAGTCAAAGCAGTGGGCAATGGACTGCACTTTTAGGAAATTTCCACTGCATCTGGGCACAAGCTCCCAGCCTGGATCCACAAACTTGTGCTAATGGGGTGGTTCATGCTAGCATTTTAAAGATAGCTTTTGACATTGCAGCTCATGCTCTCAAGCCTACTGTACCCTCTTTTCTCAACCACCAGGCTTCAGAACCCAGGCTCTAACCTGAGCCACAATGTCTACACAGACATTTTTAATAGGCTGACATAAGTCTATAGATCCAGACTGGGAGGCTCACTCATAGATACAGTGTACACGTGCCCTTAGTGCAGCACACATGAGCTGGGTAGCCTGTCACTACTCTACCTGCCTCATCATGCTTTGCTAGCTCAGAACCACATAGCTGGATCCTGGTGTACATGCCTGATAGTGTACGATAACCTTTGTGCTCAACAAAGTGTTTAAGGCAGCAGTCCTCGAATTAGGGCACCTAATGCAAATTGCTCATTACAGCATTCTGCAGACATGGCTATATCTGTGCTGATACCTCAGTAACAAAAATACTGTCAACTTCACATTTTCAATATTAATGAATTAAGTATCACAACTCTCCTCAGCAATAGGTGAATAAGTGCTATGCTCAATTTAAAGACAGGAGAAGTGAGACACATGGAGGTGACGTGTCTTACCCAAGGTAACATCAGGAAACAGAGGCAAAATGAATATTAAAAGTCATGAGTCTTAACTTCCAGTTCTGGGCTCTTCTCATTTAACTCATTGCTTTGACTCTGAATCCAGTAACTTTTTGCCATTTGGACTGATACTTCCGCAAGGTGACTTAGCTGTGATTGGAGTTATATAGAGCTCTAGGCCTCCTTGACCCCCTCCCCCACATCCCAAGGGAGAAAATAATGATATTGCCTTCCTCCCCGTGAGTGCTTACTCAGAAGAGAGTTGCAGTGCCCCAATCCTGTACCGAGCATTGTGGTGCCTAGTTTATTTCTTCTTCTTGTCTATCACCTCCAGAACCAGTGCACTGACCATCATAGTGACCAATTTATGTTTATATTATATCCCTTCAAAATCTCTGAAATACACCATTCTATTGATACCTGCAAAATCTCATTCCCCCTGTGGGAATCATTCTGAAGACTTGCTATAGCTCTGGTTGCATTTGGGAAGAGGAAGAAGCCTTGCAAGCCCACTGAGGCGCCTCTGTCATCCTTGCTTACGTGGGAATCCTGAAGTGAAATGTGCAGTCTGATTGCTACCGTCAGCCCCTCTTCTGAACAGGACAATAGATAATTTCATGGCTGGTGCTCTGCATCTTTTGTTGCTATTGGAAGCTCTGTATATCGGTTTGTTTTATTGAAATTCTTTTCTTTTGCCACTAAGTGTTCTCTGTGCAGGGGTCTCCTCCCCAAGGGCAGTTCAGTGCCAGAGACTCAGCCTTTTAGCTAAACAAACAAGACATCTTCCCTAATTCAGAGTAGCAAGGCTTTTCTGAGAGAACTGGAAAGCATCATTTAGCCCCAACTTTACAACTCTCCCCAGAGGCTGAAAAGCATCAGCTAAGTTAAAATCCACATTCTAAAAGACCATACATCATGTTAATTAATTAACAAGTAATCATGCATAACAGGAGTGTGATCTTATTTACCCCTGCTCTACTCTTACTGCAACACAGCTACAGGAGAAGGAAAGAATCTGCACAGATAGCTGCAAAATAATACATACCTTCACTTCTCTTTTGTATTCAGCTGATGGCTTGCTTTCAGTGCAATCTGAATGTGCTTTGACTGTGTCTAAGCTCTGATCTCTCTGAACAGCTCCCCTCGTCTTAAATCTCCAAGTAAGAGGGTGGAGACTGTGGGGGAGGATGGGACTTTTTCACCCAGAATTGTATACACTGGGTAGGCTGTGCTGATGAGGTCAGGCTGCGACGGGTTAGATTTTCCGAAGATGGGAGGGGGAGCCCGGTTAGGTCAACTGAACACATCCTGGCTCTCAGCCAATCAGTATTATTCATGGTCTTGATCAGAAAGCAGAATCAGTGACTCTATAGCCTTTTTTTTTTTTTTTTTTTTTTTTTTTTTGGCATCCTTTGACTCCTTTTGAGAGCTAGGAACAGATAGCAAGTGCCAGTTACAAAGAGAACCTTCATCATGGTTCCAAGAATGATGGGAGAGTATCACCCACACAATACCCTAAGCTAAAAGATACAAAAGCCCATTATTTCCAGGGGCATCAGCTTAACAGTAGGATGCAAGTTATAGAGAGAGACCAGGTCCCTCCTCTGAGTTGCTTCCTGCATTAAACAGGCAGATGATGCAGTTCAGGCAGCCTGTCTCTGAATGGCACCTATTTATATCACTAGAAAAAGAGACCCTGATCTGTGAGTGGAAGAAAAGCACTTGTGACAGCAGTAGAGAGCACAGAGCAACATAAAGAGGAGAGGACAGTGGGCAAGAAAGGGTGGACAGTTCAGGAAAGGATGTGAGAGAGGTAACAGGATGGAGATGGAGAGTAGATGAGGACTTCAGTAAAATCCTTAAATCCAAACACACCCACACATTAAGCACATTGCATCTAGGTTTCAATCTTGCAGTTTGAGTTCCTGGGCTGTGGGTAATGCCTCCTAGCACCTGAGAGAAGTCTCCACACACCCACTCTACCTCTCCAGTAGTGGATGCTACACTCTCTCGAATGGCCACTTTCATCTCAGCAGGGTTGGTCAAATTTAGGGAACTCAGGAGCCGCACAAGATTATTAAACTTTCAAGAGCCTCACTGAGGCATATAGTCATATACTTTTACCTACTCCAAAATTACTAAGTTTAAAATTTATTGCACACTTTATTATAAAAAAGAGCACATATATTGATCCTACTGTCAGATTCTAATAATTACTCAAGGTTACCATGAAAACTACACCTACAGTAAAAATGCCGCTGCTTCCCCGCCATCCTTGACCATGCCATGCTTCTCTCCACTGTCCCTGACCATGCTGCACTTCTCCCTGCCGTGCTCTTCGGTGAGCCCTGCTTTTTCTTTTTTTCTTTTTCTTCCTTTCTTTTCTCTTGAGCTGTGGTTTGGCCACGCCTGATCTGAAGCTTTATCTTACATGTTTGTGCAGAGCCATGCTCATTAATACAAACAAGGAATCCTGTGGCACTTAAAGACTAACACATTTATTTATTGCATGAGCTTTTGTGAGAGAAAATCCCACTTTGTCATATGCTTTGAAGATGGGGGAACTTACAGAAGTGTGATAGTCCCCCATCTTCAAAACCTCGGACAAAGTGGGATTTTCTCCCACAAAAGCTCATGTAATAAATAAATGTGTTAGTCTTTAAGTACTACAGGACTCCTTGTTCGTTTAATGGAACTAGACCAACATGGCTGCCCCTTTGGAACTATGCTCATTAATGGTTCTCTCAAAATAGAGGTTATCTGATATCCTCAAAATCTGGTAGTACTGTTGTAATCCATGTGCCTAAAAAGGAGTATGGTAATCTCTTTCAGGGATCCCTTATGGCTGGGTTACATTGCTGGGCAGATTTTGCAGCCCAGAAACCAGAACTTTCTGGTAAGAGGGTGCGGTAGCACATTAAGCATGCTCTCCACAAGTTTTATAATGCTGGAGTTGCATGCCCAGGGAGAAGGGTGAGAGGAGCATCCTGGAGAGGAGGAAACAGAGAGCTGCAGAGTCCATGTGCTCAGGGACTGAGTGAAAGGAGCTGAGTGAAAGTGGACTATGGGATGTTTTCTCCCTGCTTTGGACAGTTTTGCAGAGGAGTTGTCTGCAATAGAACTGAGAGCTGGATGGCCAGGGACCTGATTGTGTGGTGCTGGCTACACAGGAGGAAGAAAGGACTGCATGGCATTCACCTGACGATTCCTGCAGCTAGACATGATGAGGATGGCTCTTGTTCTGCATTCAAGCCTCAAAAGCTTAAAAGACTACAGTTGAGATAAGGGTGACTCCACCTGAACTTTGGGATTCTTGGGTTTCTTACTGTTTTGTTTAAATTTATTATGGTTTCTTAGGATAAGGTTTGTTTAGTTAATTAATAAAGTTCATTGTTATGTTTATGCTGAGTCGTAATTTAATGTGGAATGGGAACTCTGACCAGTCTTCGCTGTGAGGCCTGTCCAGACTGTGTCCTGGCTTTCCAGCTGTTTTCTGCAGGGGTTTCCCTGTGAGGCACTGGAGAGGGGCAAGTAAATGAATTAGAGCCCACCCTAGCAGGTTATACTGTATTCCTCAGTCTTTTACCATAGCCTGAAATGATTGTCAGTCAGCAGATCATTGGGAGATGCTTTGGGGGAACACTGACACTCAGAGATTAAATTGTCTGGGGCGCTCATTATAGCTGTTGGGGACATAGACAGTGGAAGGCACAAGGTCTGAGAGCAGTAATAGGAAAACTAGGAGTAACAATTGAAGGACCAACAAGTTAAATATTTTTTTCATTATTGCAGTCCATCTGAGACTGTTACTTGATCCCTGGAACTAGTAACCCAAAACTAGTAATAACTATTAAAAGTCCTACAAAAATTCCTGTAGGGAGCAAAGCTGCATGCTGCATACTGGAGAAGGGGTGGGGTGGAAGAACTAATCGTGACCTAAAAGGACCTCTGTGTCCCTAACATCTGATTTGTTAAGGTGGGTCAGAGTGGGTTCAGATTATAAAGATGGAGCATTTAGCTGGAAGCAGCATGAACTACATCCTCCTTTTCAAAAAAAGGCTAAAATTGGCAACACTGCTAAACAGGAAGGATTTGATTCTTGGTCGGTTTGGTGTTGGTGATGGGTGTGGAAGGGAAAAGCTGGAAAGTTTGTAATGATTTATGAAAACCCTGATGAATTTTTCCAGGCAGGAATGGTTACCCTGCCAAATCATAGATGAGTTCAGTTCTAGAGATGCAGTCCTATAACTTAGTTCTGTTACGAAAAGTCAGTTGTTGTTTTATAGGATTTAAGGCCAGGAGAGGCCATTAGGTAATTAGGGCTCATCGCTTGCATCAGTAAATACTAATGTCTTGTGTATATAAGACAAGGATACTGCATATGGGTGGGGGGTGGGGGTTAGGGAGCCAGAGAAGTGGAGGAGGGGATTTGGCTCCAAAGAGAGAGTGATCTGACACACAGCTCCATAGGGCAAAGGACAAGGTGGTAATCTTAAAGCTGAATGCTATGTTGTTATCATTGCATACAGCAATGCAGTAATTGATTTTGTGGAAAGTGAAGAAGCTGATACAATAGAAATCAGTTTCCTGACCTCAACTTCACACTGAAATTAACATTTAACTTCAGTTTTATTGAGGTTTTTTGTCTTTAGCTGTTTGAGTCCCTTGCTGAAGGGAGGTATTTATAATTAGGTCATTTAAATAAGTCTAGACCAAGGTTGATGGTTGAGTAGCATATTATGGACTTCTGATTGCTAGGCTGCAACAAAGATGTTCCCCAGGTTTCATCTGTAGATGCCATAGAGGCCTTTAACCCACCTAGTTCTAGCTAGGAGCTTGTAGGGATTAGGGATCAAATGCAGGCAGCTCTTCTACTCCAGTTCTGGGGCTGTTGGGAGACGTTTCAACTCATGGGGAAGGCTAAGGCTGCCTTGTGCATTGTGACAGCTAAACAATTTCTAAGTTATAGGTTTGCCTTGGACATGCCCTCTTCTGCCTCAGTATCCTCCTCTTCTGTTAGCCTGCCTCAGAACTGACCCTGTGTCAGGACAGGGTTTTTGCAAGGTTAGCATGCTGCCAGCAGAGCAGGCTTTGAACTTGATGAAGGGGACTGTTCAGTGTGGGGACTGTTCACATGAGTCTGGGGGGAGGGGGAGGCTGCTTTTCGGCCCCTTTGTACTGGGGCAAATAGCAGGTCACACAAAGTGGCCTAAGGGCAGCCCTGAGTCATGTCCTCTGACAATCCACTGGAATCCCTCCAGCCCCTGTGGGGGTAGGAGCTGAGCTGTCATCTGTAGAGGACAGGCGTTCCACTATTGGTTATTCATAGCTATGGAAGTTCTTTGAGGAGTTTATAAGTAACCATGAGCAGAAAATAGCACTCACTTTCCCAAGGGCTGACACACCTAGCAGATCAGATCTGGCACAGGAAATTTGAAGATTATTTTTTTTCCAGTCAGTTGAATGCCATTGAAAGATGTAAATTGATGACCTTAGAGACCGAAGTCCTCAGTTTATATACAGGAGTGCAGAACATAGTAAGCTTCACCTAGGCCCCACAGAAAATACAGTTTGTGCTTATATCTGCTGGCTTTGAACATCTCAGTGAGATCCATAGTGGTATGGGAGACCCACACAGATTTAGCAGAGCACTAAGTAAACTTGGGAACTGGGAGATCCCAGGGCATTGGAATATTGCACATTTTCTCTTATCACAGCCCAGGATTATTTCACAGATTGTCCCCATTACTGTCAGAGGCGGCACATGTAGTTCTACCTTCCCCCAGCAATAAAAGAAAGGCAGTTCTAGTTCCTGCCTCTTGGTGTGTGGCGGTCTCTTCAGTTGGTAAGGTCCCAGCTTGATCTTTTTTCCACAGTAGGTGGATATGGGAACCCCTACTCTCATGGCATTTCTATCCTTTATTGCTCATTTTCTCTGATTATTTCTTTCTAGGACACAACCCAGACTTTAAGAGCCTGAAAAAAATTCTCCGGGGCCTTCTTTGGGGAAGAGCCTTCTTTGCCAGTCTTCATTTTTTATCTGATTGTTGTCTCAGTTCAGGCTGTTGTTGTACTGAATCGCACTTTAAAGGTCATGTTTTGTGTCTGATTGCGATGTCATGAACTGCTCTATCTACTTATTTGATGAGAAGCAGCAGAGAGGAAGATCCGAGCCTCAGAGACCAGATGTAAATCTAACTCTGCTTCGTTAAGTATCTTATTTCACTCACACTGAATTCAGCAGTCCCAAATATTTGTGTGACTTTGTGTGTGTGTCACAGAGCTGGCTGGACTAAACCTGACATAGCTTGGTGGGTCAGGAGCCGCTTCCAGCTGGATTATCTCTGGGCAGGGAGGTGCCTACTTATTACGGCAGCAAAGATGTGTCATAAACTGAGTCTTCCTGAGATAAAGAGGCTGTTACGGGCCTCTGCTGGGTCACACCTCTCTGCTTCTGCTTTTTATTTTAAACGCCTGATGAAACCACATGGGTAGAGAACTGTGCCTTTGTTCAACAGCTTAGGTAAGGGGATAACTGAGCAGGAGAAGCCCAAGAAAGGAGGGCATGATCGTGTGAATCCTTTATCTGCAATAGGCAAATTTACAGTTGCTTCTTTGACTTGAGGAGGAGTTTGTTTGTTTCCTTTAGGAGAACAAACTGAGGAGCAGGTATATTCTCTGTGCACATTTCTTGGAGTGAAATAGGATTGCACCAAAATTTCAGTGAACACAAGGGAAACAGCGGCGGCCATCTTCTTTTCCTGCTGTTTCCAAGTTTGCTCCTTTAGTCATTTCTGTTTCCAAGGAGCTCTGTCTCTGTGCTCCATGTTTAGGCTACAGAGTCAACCACTGATTCTTTTGCTTTCTGTTGCCTTTCTCCCCTTCAGCACACACAACTTGCAAACACTCCCCTAGGCCCTGTGCTTGCACCCAGTCATATGGAAGTCCCTCACCCCACACATCTTCATCCTTCTGAGGCTTCATAATCACTATGCTTTGGACAGTAGCCTCTTATTGTTTACAGCTATCACTACATAAAGGGGCATTTAATTGCTTCTTTCATTTAACTGGAACAAAGGATGCTTAGCACACCTATTGACTTAAACCAGGTTTGGTTGTCTGTTGATCAAAGACTTGCTATTGAGTAATACAGTTTAGCAGAACAGAACTTCCATAAACATACTCCGAAGGCAATGACTTCAAAAGAGAATTTAGAAGTTGGCAAGTGTTTCTAGAAGCTGATGAAATCATCAGAGCCTTGGAGAAGGGCTCAAGAGCTTAACATGTCTGAAAAAAATGTCACAGTATCTGAGTATGCCATATAGTGGACTATCTGGGTACTGTTTGAAATATGGCACCCCAGGGGAATGTCTGTCCTTATCTCCACGTACAGTCATCTTTGTATGTTCTAAAATATCAGCTTGATAGTATGGGAATGAGATGCTACCGGAGGACTGGGTGGTAGCAGGAACTGGGATGAGGAGAGAGTGTCACACTATGGGCCTGTGATAAGCTGTTAGAATAACAATAATGCTTAATATTTTATGCTGCAGGCATTAACTGTAACAGGCAAACCACTGAGACTGGGGAGTGGGTAACAAAAGCCATTTTACAGCTGTAGAGACAACCTAACCTGTGGAGAAGTGAAGTGATTTGCTCAAGCATGCATGTCACTCTCAATTAAAGACTCCCTGCCTCATCCTGCAATACAAACAAGGAGTCTTGTGGCACTTTTAAAGACTAACAAGTTTATTTATTGCATGAGCTTTCGTGGGAGAAAGTCAGATGCTTTGAAGATGGGGAACTTACAGATTGAGAGGAAAATAAATGCAGGGAAGTGTAAGTTATAGGAGCAGGTCAGACTGTAGTAGCAAATCAATGCAGTTGTTAAGATTCAAACACTGGGGAACAGCATAGAGAGGAAGATGAGGTCAAATCACCTGTTGTAATGAGAAGAAAAATCCAAAGTCCTTATTTAGCCATGAAACAACTGTCAAATTTGTATATGAATAACATATGAACAACATCCTGCAATAGTGCATGCAGATGAGACTGGGTAAAGTGGCAGCAACTGTGTATCTTCCCTTACCATCTGCTGTCAACTTGTCACAAATGCTCTGGACTTCCACCAGGTGTCTTATCCTTGTGGCTCTAGAGACCTTTTATACTCATCAGGTGATTGTTATGCGCTCCTACCTTAGTATTCCTGAAAGTGACAGTTCACTGTCTCATATTAGGCTTAATAGGAAAGAATACCCCTGACCACCACATAGCTCTTGAGGGGTGCTGGCTTCAACAGTATTTTCCAACAGAGTCACTGTTAGATCTGTTTATGGGAGGAAATGGTTTTTTTGGGCTGTACCTGAAGACTGTGGTGTGGTGCTGCAATGATGGCTGTGGCTGAGTTTCAGCTTCTTTTGCCTAGGAATTTCCTGGTGGGGAAAGTGCACAGGTGATCTGAAGTATGGGGCAGGGTAGGCAAGTGCCCCAGGCCCCACACTGGGGAAGTCCACCGTACCAGGGCAGGGTAGATTCCAGCAGTTGGATGACTGTTTTAAATCTCCTGCCTGCTGTTGCATGTTCCACACGTGGGCCAACAAGGACAGGAGTAGCTAGGCCAGGAGGAGCTGCAGTGCCTGCAGCTCCAGCCAGACAGGTGAGGTGGACAGGCTGGGGAAAGGAATGGGGTTGTGGAAGTGCATAGAGTGGGTGGACCCAGCAAGGACTGAGGGCGAGAGGCAGCTGTGATGGAGTACCCCAAAAAAGCACTCTTGGATCCTCTTCTCCCGTCCAGGACCCAGGTCTCCACGCTATCTGTAGCCAGCTTCCAAATCCAGGCTCAGAGGGTCCGACCCTTGCTCTGTCTGGTCTCCCTGGGGGGAAGGGGGTTCCTTCCTCCAGGAGGGTCCTGGCTGTCCCAATCAAAAGTGACATTCAGCCAGTGTAGATGTCAGAGGGTTTATTAGCAATCCAGTTTGCACAGCAGGTAGGACAGTTGGCTTTCAGATTAACCAGGAGGCATAGCAGTAAACCCCCTGGATGATCCCCCCAGAGATCCTGCCTCTCTGAGTCCTGTTTCCCTACTGCCCTCCTCCTCTCTCAGCCCTTTGTTCTCCTCCCTGGCCAGTCAACCTGCCCCCCCATTTAAACTGGCCACAAGCTGTGTCACCCACATGGGGTCCTGGTAAGGTCTGTCTAAAGCCCCTCCCCCCCCAGTGGTTCCTATAGTTATCACACCCCCCATGTCCCATCACCAGAATACCCATGTCCCATCACCAAAGTACAGAAACGAAGAATATTTGGGTATTGCCCCTGGCATCCCACAGTAACCCAAGAGGTTTCTTATTTCATCCCAGCAGCAAATGGGGAAGACAGGAGGCTGCAGGGGGTGGCAGTGTGGGCTAGCTAGCTATCTTCAAGACACCATGGACTTCCTGAGGAAAATACAGTCCATTGGAGAACTTCCTGAAAACACCATTCTGGCCACTATGGATGTAGAAGCTCTTTAGACCAACATCCCACACAAGGATGGATTACAAGCTATTAGAAGAACCATCCCAGATGATGCCACAGCACAACTTGTGACTGAACTTTGTGACTCTGTGCTCACCCACAACCACTTCAGATTTGAGGATCATTTATATCTCCAAATCAGTGGCACTGCTATGGGCACCTGCATGGCCCCACAATATGCCAACATCTTTATGGGCAACTTAGAACAACGTTTCCTCATGTCTCATCCCAAAACACCTCTTCTTTACCTATGCTACATTGATGGCATCTTCATCATCTGGACCCATGGCAGGGATGCTCTTGAAGATTTTCACAGAGATTTCAGCAATTTCCACTCCACCATCAAATTGAGCCTGGAACACTCCACAAAGGAGATTCACTTTCTTGACACTACAGTACAAATCAGGGATAGACGCATCACCACCACCCTGTACCGAAAACCTGCTGATCAGTATAGTTACCTACATCCCTCGAGCTTCCACCCTAAACACACCACACAATCCATTGTCTACAGCCAAGCCCTAAGATATAACCGCATTTGCTCTGATCCCTCAGAGAGAGACAGACATCTTGAGGATCTCTATCAAGCATTCTTGAAACTACAGTACCCACCTGGGGAAGTAAGAAAACAAATTGACAGAGCTAGATGGGTTCCCTGAAGTCATCTACTACAGGAGAGGCCCAAGAAAGAAAACAGAACACCACTAGTCACCACATACAACCCTCAAGTCAGACCTCTGCAACAGATCATTAAGGACCTCCAGCCTATTCTAAAAGATGATCCCTCTCTCTTTCAAGCCTTGGGAGACAGACCTCTCCTTGCCTACAGACAACCACCCAATCTTAAACAGATACTCACCAGCAACTACAGCTCTAACAACAGAAACACTGAAGCAGGCACACACCCCTGCAACAAACCACACTGCCAAGTCTGCCCACATATCTGCACAACAGATACCATCATAGGTCCTAATCAAGCCTGCTACTCCATCAAAGGCTCATTTACCTGCTCATCCACTAACGTGGTCTATGCCATCATGTGCCAGAAATGCCCCAACACCTTATACGTTGGACAAACAGGACGATCGCTGAGCAAAAGGATTAATGAACACAGAGCTGATATCAGAAATCACAGAACAAAAAAACCAGTTGCTGAGCACTTCCATCTTTCTAATCACTTGATAAATGATTTGTTAACGACTGTCGTCAGAGATGTGGCTGGGACATCAAGACTTCAAAGAGAAACAGCTGAACTGGAATTAATATGCAAGTTAAATTGTGTGAAAGCAGGACTGAATCGAGACTATGGGTTCTTTTCCCATTACAATAGGTAATTTGACTTCAGGCTTCCCATGGTTTGAACCTAACAACTGCTCTGATTTGCTGTTACTGTATGACCTGATCCTATGTTTTACACTCCCTTGCATTTATTTTCACTCCATTCTGTAAGTTCACCCATCTTCGAAGCATCTGACGAAGTGGGATTTTCTCCCACGAAAGCTCATGCGAAAAATAAATCTGTTAGTCTTAAAGTGCCATATGACTCCTTGTTTTCTTGCTGGACTACACTAACACAGCTATCACTTTGGAAACTGGCTATGGGGGCCAGAGAAGGCAATGAGAGGCCAGTGGCAGGGCCTCAGGGGAAGGCGGGGGTGGCAGTAAGGTCAAGGGCAAAAGTCAAGGATGGGGTCCTCGTGTGGTGGTGAGGGTTCATCCTTGACTTTTTCCCAGGGCCCCTGAAACACTAAGACCATCCCTGGGAAAGTGGTACTCACTTAGTTACTCCAGGCCTCCATACCTAGGGGTCAACCCCAAAATTGCAGCATCTAGATGTGCAGCAGTGAAGGGGCCCCTAACCAAAAGATAGTGGTGGCAGTGATGCAGAGTTCACAGGGCCCCCTGCTGCTGAGAAACTGCGATGGCCACTGACGCTTTTGGTGGGAGTGTAGCACATGCTGCTGAAAAAAACTGCTGTCAGCAGTGGTTTTGGGCTGTGGGGGTGGGAGGTAGGGGGAAGACTCAGCAGTGCTGAAAACATCAGCCTCGCCAGCTCTTTTTTAGGTGCCAAGGGGCATTTGCCTGCCTGCAGCCTCCCTGCCTGCCTCATGCAGCTCCGTGTCAGGCAAAATGCTGAGCACCCTGGCAACCTGGCACTCAGGATTTGTTGTGCCCTGGGTTACTCTAAGACACAGTGAATGCAGATTTCCATAACAGGACAAAGCTACTTTAGAAAACATGTTAAACAATAGTATATTTTTTAGAAGGTCCTACTGGAAACATCAGATGCTTCTGTGTTGCACCAGAGGAGTGGGCAGAGCCTGCAGAGCCCTAGTCCAGGGAGCAGCATACACCACTGCTGTTTATCAGATCCAACAGTGTCCTTCAAATTGGGACCTCTTCTCCTGAATGTTTGTTTGATCCTTTTGCCATCTTGGGTCTACTACAATGAAGGCATACTGCTAGAGGAAAGGTTGCTGCCCAGCCCAGTGGGAAACCTTCCTACTAAACTGGAAGAGGAAAGTGCTGTGGTGAGATAAGAGACTCACACAATCGCTGTTTTGTGGCCAGTGCACTCTTTGTCCTGTTAAACTTCTTTGGGAATAAAACAAATGCGTCCTGTGGCATTTCTGGGAATGATTCTCAGAGCTCTCTACAGGGACGCACAAAACTCCAGTCTGAGGTGAATCTGGCAGCTGGGCTTGAATGGTCTTGCTGCACTGCGGCAATCTGCTAACCTACTTTAGCGTTAAGGAGAGTTACACAGATGTCAGACACCCACTAGTCTCTGTTAATGGGATGGGATATGTGCAGAAGCTAACAAGGTACTTGGATAACCAGATAGATTCATGCCTGGCAGTGTGAGCGTATCACTTTTCTGGTGCCTGATTATGAACACAGTAGTTAACCTCCTTAACTGCAGTCCTGAAGAATTTATCAACAAGCTCTTCAGGCTGCATTCTCTCAGTGGAGTCTTCTGGGCCCTTGAATGATGATGCCTAGCACTGAGTGTCCAAAAAAGGTTGGGGAGGAGGGCAGCTCCTCTGATGTCTCCTTTCAATGCAGTCAGTGCCTGGCCCTTCCGGCCAGAGGCATTTTTCTACTTTGTTTCAGTAAGTCCTGCCCAATGCTATATGGAGCCAGGCGTATTAGAGGCCATGATTTCACTTGACACCTGCCATGATGTCAGCTAATTAGAAAAATTCCTTGGATTCCTGGAACAGGATTCGCTCTGTACTCATCATCTCCTCCTGGTCCTGCATGACTCCAACAATTAGTTACTGATGGTCTCGGTTTTATAAAGTTGCCCTGGAGGAAGCTAGTTGTTCTGTGAATGATTAAAAGGAGCATGCCACAAATTCTCCTCCTTATCTCCTCTCCCACTGATTGTCTTCCTTAAGGTAAAAAAACAACAAGGAGTTCCTTAAGGTACTCTATGTCCAGGGATCACAGTGATGGCTTGGCATAGATACCTGGGGAGAAAGTAGCCCAGCCTGTCATAGGGTATGTCCACACACACTCCTTATTTCGAAACAACAGAGGTTGTTTCGAAATAAGGAGTGCCATGGCCACACGACGCACGGCCATTTCGAAAGAAGCAAACCGCTTCTTTCGAAATGGCCGTGGTCTTTGCGAAATAACTTAAACCTCGTTACCTGTCGAAACAGAGTTGTTTCGAAACAGAGGTTTCGAAACAGCCCTGTTCGGACATGTTGTTTCGGAACAAAGCGTTCCGAGACAACATGTGCCCCTCCTCCCAGGGTGCTAAGCACCCTGGGAGGAAGGGCTGACCCCCTCAGCACCCTGGCCAGGGTGCTGAGGGGTGTACACGGGCTGTGGGGAGGGGCGCGGGGCTGCGCCGCACGCTGCCGGTGCCTGCAAGGGGACTGCAGGCACCGCGCCTCACCTGGCGGGTGCCTACAGCCCCCTGCAAGCACCCGCCAGGAGCGGGCAGTGGGGCACTTCACCCCAGGGGCTTTAAAGCCCCTGCTGCCCCCCAACCTGGAGGCGCGGCCCCGGCGCACGGCTGCAGCCCGCCGCTGCCGGGGCCGGAGTAAGCGCGGGCCAGAATCCCCGGCCTGACG
>ML681972.1:37596313-37613267 GCA_007922195.1 Podocnemis expansa | reverse complement strand
GGACTAGATGACCTCGTGGGGTCCCTTCCAACCCTATGATTCTATGATTCTATGATTTAGAGAGCTTGGTCCTTTTACTCAGGAAGAGCTTTGTCTAATTGTCTTTTTCTGCTGTTATAATCTTCTTTTGCTTCCCTACTTGTTCCTTTTCTGGAAAGTCTGATAAAATTCCCTCCTTGCCTGTGCATTATGTTTCTGCATGTTTGCACATTTTCCTTTGCCCAGTGTTACGTGCTCTTATAAAAAAAAACATTTTTAATACATTCATGCAAGAGGGCCAAGTTTCTGTTGCCATGGGAATGCAAGTGTGAATTTCCTGATTACTGTGCAGGTGAAATGTGAACCTTAAACTTGCATAGGTCTGATTATGAGATACCGGGCCCTTTGGACCCTGACTGCATTAAGAATGTTGCATACAACATCTCTGGCCAGGCCTGTAATATTTTGTTTCTGTGGCATGTATCCACTCACAGTAAAGACCAATGTTCCCTCTAAGAGCCTCAGGCAGCTGAGCAACTCATGTTGCTCGCTGCGTGCCCCCCCCCCCGCGGGCCCAATCCTGGCACCCCTGCAGGCCTGATCCTGGCGTGCCCCTCCCGTGGGCCCGATCCAGCTGCACTCCTCCCCCAGGCCCAATCCTGCCACAAACCCCTCCCCACAGGCCTGGTCCCCTGGTAACCCTCCAGCCTGGCCATCCCCTCCCCACAAGCCTACCCTGCCGCTGGAGTGGCATGGCCCAGCCACACCTCCTGGGGCCAGAGAAGCACTAACGGAGCATGCTCAGACATTTTGGGCATGCTCTGTTAGAGCTTCTCTGGGAGGGAGTTTTAATAACTCCCAGCTCCAGAGGAGCTCTGAGCCAGCACTCTGGCTGCCAGCCCTGCATGGCCAGCAGCCTTCCCTGCGTGAGGGCTCTGCTTTGGGCTGTGCAGCAGTGTGTCCGTGCAGCTTAAAGGGAACATTGGTAAAGACCATGTATCCAGAAGGGAGAAATGTATCAGGCTACTGTTAAAGGGAACTTTGGACAAAGATCATGCCAAATTGCTAAAACATCTTATAAATAAATAGTGAACCTTATACTCTTTGTGAAATTTCCAGCCCTTTTGGACATGAGAGGGATTAGTAATATGCTCACCTAATCCCACAGGTTGGATCCGTCCCTCCTGGAAAATTTGTCAGTGAAAATCCCCTACTTCCCTGTGGAAAAAAATTTCTGATCCCTGTTTGGGACATTTGTACTCACACTTTCATATCTCAAATTCTGACCTGACGACTAGCTCCTGGGCTGTACCAGAAGTGGCAGTGATGCAACTTTGAATTCACTGTCTCCTCAAATATCAGAAGCTGATCGCTTAATCAATTGAACTGAATGAAAAGATTAATTTTCTTTCATTACCTATTGCACAATCACCTCCTTGGTACACCTTTAATGAATCCCCCTCCATCCAGGGTAGGGTTATCAGATACCGAAGCATGGAAAGGAGGACAGGGAAGTACGAAAAGGAGGATGTTGGAGGACACTTGGAGAAAATGTAGTATTAATGTAAAATTATTCTGGTTTTAGGGGGTCTGGAACACTTTCCCCTGAAAATAAGGTAGTCCATGGCCAATGTTCCCTCTAAGTGGAGAGAGCAGCTGAGCAACTCCTGTTGCTCGCTGCGCTCCCCCACCCACAGGGCCTGCTGCGCAGCCCCTCTCCCCGCTCCCGCTCGTCCCCTGCTCCCAACAGCCCCCCCTGCTCCTGCTAGCCCCCCCAGGTCCCGGCATCGCCCCCCCGCTCCCACTCGCCCCCCACTCCCACTCACCCCCCCTCGGCCCCGGCATCACCCCCCCTGCTCGCGGCATTGCCCCCCTGCTCCCGGCAGCATGCCCCCCTGCTCCCGCTCATCCCCCCCAGCCCCCACAAACTTACCTCCGAGCTGGACTGGAGGGGCAGGGCCCAGCCCTAACTCCTGGGCCAGAGAAGCTCTACGGAGCATGCTCAGATTTTCTGGGTTAGAGCTTTGCTGGGCGGGAGTTTTCAAAACTCCCTTCTCCACAGGAGCTCCCTTGAAGGACTCTGGCTGCCAGCAGTGCGCTGCCGGCAGCCTTCCCTGCGCTGGTGGCTGCGGCGGGCTGCGCTGCAGTGCACCAGCGCAGCTTACAGGGAACATTGTCCATGGCATTCCAGCATACTTTAACCCCTGTAAGTAAAAAGCCAGAGAAAATCATGTATTTTAAAATGCCTGCCAGATGGAGGACGTGAAGCTAAAAAGGAGGACATGTCCTCCTTTTGCCTGACATCTGGTAACCCTAATCCAGGGTCTCTTTCAAGTACTCTGGAGACCTTCTTACTCTTGCAGTCTGAGAAGTGAGCATAACTGCTACTCTCTCTGTGAAGAAAGAGTAGAATTAGCTACACAACTCCCTTCTGTTCTTCACCAAACTCTTCCCTGACCCCATCATCTTTCAACAAAAGCACCTTCTTCTCACTGGAGTCCTTTACCATCTAATACTGTCACCTTCAGCATCTACTCTGCCACCCAGTCTGACATAGAACAGTTACTTTCTCCTTTTCCTGAATAAACCCTCACTCCACCCTACCATCCCATTTCTAATCTACCTGCCTCAGTAGGATTCTTGATGAAATCTTCTTTCCCAATTCTGGCCATTTCCTCCAGCACCAGCTCCTGGAACATACTTGGTCTGGTTTATGGCCCTTTCACAGATTGAGCTTGACCCATTTGGTGAACTTGGAGCTCCCACAGATTGGCCTATTCCTAAGAATATAGCCATGGCTACCAGTGCTCCAAGATTTGGATTCCATCAGTATGTGGATGCTGCTGAGGCAATGATAACCGCTGAGCCTTTACTAACATTGCTTCAAATAATATATCTAGAGCTATCCGTTCTGGAGCTTTTGGATCCATTAACTAAGAACAGTGATGTCTCAGAGAGTACTTCACATTTTGAAAGCACTTTTCAAACATTGACTTAAAAAAAATACTAATGAGAGTCCTGTGGCAACTTAAAGAGTAACAGATTTCTTTGGACATATGCTTTTGTGAGCTCCAACCCACTTCGTCAGATGCATGAAGTAGAAACTACAGTTGAGGTATATATATGTAACCCTTCTGCCAGGGCAAGCTGGCGGAACAAGGGCTGGGTTCTATATCTCGGGGTTTCCAAATAATGTTACAGCACCAACCGGCTTGAGCCTCCACCCAGTCTTCTGGGAAATCATGCACTATTCCCTGGGCATCCTTCCCCACTCACAAGCACGTGTCTGAGTGTAGTATACAGAACTTTTAATAGTAATAAAAATAGAATGTAAAAAGCCCAATAGCAAAAATCAGCACTGATCTGGAGAATCAGTGCAGAGAAGGTTCCCAACATGAGCCCACACAGCATAACAGCACATGTGAACTCAATAGCAAAACCAGCACTGATCTGGAGGATCAGTGCAGAACAGGTTCCCAACAAACCCAGGGCATGTAGGGAATGTCTTTCACGCCAGCCGTCCCCTGGTGCCACGCACTGGTCACTCATGTTCTCTGGCTCTCCACTGGCTGCTCGTGCCATCCGTTGGCTCTGCCTGCTGTCCACTGCTTCTGCCCACTGGTCACTCATGCTCCACTCTCACTGTCTGCTGGCTGTGCCTGCTGTTCACCAGCATCACCTGCTGATCACTTACTCCATTGCTGCTCATCTTCAGTGATTTCAGCTCAGAGAGGGGGTTTTCCTCTCTCAGTGGTTTCAGCTCTTAAATCTTACATAGCTGCAAATAGCTTCTCCCATTAAAATAACAAAAGAAAGGCTTCACAGGAAGCCTAGCCAGATCTGTCCTTTGACAGTGGGGCAATAGGATGAGGCAAAGCATCAGGCATAACTCTAGACTGAGCTAAAAGAAGGCTAGAAGAAGGGGTGACCTCTCTTTTAATATTCTTTTTGCTAATGGTAGCTTTTATCCTTTAACCCACCTAAACAGAGCTTAAACAAGCAAGAGAGTAGCATATTACAAAAGACAGTATTTCATTTTTCTCTTCAGTAGAATTACAGATATTGACAGATTTGTGATCAAATAAACCCAAATACTGTTACCCACATTGCCCTGCACCCATAGCGAAACTATGCTAATTTGCTCTTTGTGCTCATGCAGATACAAAACCCATGCAGATCAGCTGCCCCGCCCCGCATAGAAGCTGTTAGGCACAGCTTCTAAACCCACTTTACATATACACATGCCATGATGGGGGGGGCAAGTATTAGCAAGGTCAGTTTAGAGGGCAGATGGGGCCTGTTCATGTGTGAACAGCGACAATCAGTTTTTATAATGAGCTAACCATTCCAAGTCCCTATTCAGATCCAGTCTGATTGTGTCAAGCTTCCAAATCAGCTCCGGAGAGTGTGAGATCATCTTCTAGGATAGGTTGTAGATCTTTGATGATGTCTTGGGGAGATTTTAGCTAGGGGCTATAGATGATGACCCATGGTGTTCTGCTGTTTTCTTTGTTGGGTCTGTCCTGTAGTAGGTGGCTCCAAGGTACCTGTCTGGTCTCTCGATCTGTTTTTTCACTTCCTCGGTGGGTACTGTAGTTTTAGGAATGCTTAATAGAGATCTTGTAGGTGTTTGTCTCTGTCTGAGGGATCAGAGCAGATCCACAACTTCTTGGGACCCACAACTACTTCAGGTTTGGAGATGATCTATACCTTCAAGTCATTGTCATGGCTATGGGTACCCGCATGGCCCCACAGTATGCCAACATCTTTATGGCTGACCTAGAATATTGCTTCCTTGAATCTTGTCCACAATTGTCTGTCCTTTACCTACATTACATTGATGACATTTTCATCATCTGGACCCATGGGAAAGAGTCCGTTGAAGAATTCCACCAGGACTTCAACAATTTACAGCCCACCATCAACTACAGCCTGGACCAGTCCACAGAAGAAATCCACTTCTTGGACACTAATGTATGAATAAGGGATGGATGCATCAACACCACCCTATACCAGAAACCAACTGACTGCAATGTTTACCTACATGCCTCCAGCTTCCGCCTGGGACACATTACATGAGCCGTTGTCTACAGCCGAGCCTTAACGTACTACTGGTTCTGCTCTGATCCCTCAGGCAGAGACAAATACCTACAAGATCTCAGTCAAGCATTCCTAAAACTACAGTACCCACCTGGGGAAGTGAAAAAACAGATCAACAGAGCCAGATGGGTAGCCAGGAGCCACTTAGTACAGGACAGACCTGATAAAGAAAACGACATAACACCACTGGCCAACACCTATAGCCCCCAGCTAAAATCTCTCCAACACTTCATCAAAGGTCTACAACCTATCCTAGAAGATGATCCCACACTCTCTCAGGCCTTGGGAGACAGGCCTATCTGTGCTTACAGACAGCGTCCCAAACCTGAAGCAAATACTCACCAGCAACTGAACACCATACAACAAGAACACTAACTCAGGAATGTATCCTTGCAACAAACCCCGTTGCTAACTCTGCCCGCACATCAACTCCAGTGATACCATCACAGGTCCCAACAACATCAACTACACCATCAGGGGCTCATTCACCTGCACATCTACTAATGTGATATATTTCATCATGTGCCAGCAATGCCCCTCTGCCATGTATATTAGACAAACCGGATTGTCCTTGCGCAAAAGCATAAATGGACACAAATCGGACATCATAAAGGGCAACATCCGTAAATCAGTAGGAGAACTCTTCAATCTCCCTGGACACTCAGTAGCAAATTTGAAAGTTGCCATACTTCAGAAAAAAAATACAAAAACAAAAAAAACCAGACTTCCGCATGAAACTTCAGAGCTGGAGCTGATCTGCAGGCTTGACACAATCAGACTGGGTCTGAATAGGGACTTGGAATGGTTAGCACATTACCAGAAGTGATTGTTCCTGTTCACACAGTCTCTCTCTTTGATCAACTGGTGTGAACAGGCCTCATCTGCCTTCTAAATTGACTTTACTAATAATTGCCATCCTCCATCCTGGCATGTGTATACATACCTCTCAGCTGTAGTTTCCACTTCATGCATCTGATGAAGTGGGTTGGAGCCCATGAAAGTTTATGCCCAAAGAAATTTGTTAGTCTCTAAGGTGTTGCAGGACTCTTATTGTTTTTGCTGTACACAAACTAACATGGCTAGCCCTCTGGAAGTTTTTAGGGTATAGATCTAGTTTTCATGGTAACCTTAAGTAATTATTAGAATTTGACATTAGTAGGATCAATACTTGCCCGTTGCAATGAATTTTAAACTTAGTAATTTCAGAGTAGGTAAAGTATATGGTTATATACCTCACTGTGGCTCTCAAAGGTTTCATAATCAACTTGTGTGGCTCTTGAGTTCCGTAAGTTTGGCCACCCCTGATGTAGGCAATAGCATCAGCTGGGTGGTCAGGTAAGGGAGAAGGGGTTAAAGGGTAAGTGGGTGAGTTAGGGAGGAAAGAAGGGGTCAGTCCTCAGTCAGACTTGGGCAGAGGCATAATTGGGGGACCGCACTGTGGGGAAGCAGGCGGGGGGGTGTTGCAGAGGAAGAAGGCAGGGGTCGGGGGGCAGAGGCAGAAGAAGGGGATCGTCCATGCCACGGGGAAGCAAAGTTCCCTCTCTAAGCTGATGGTGCAACTGAGCAAGTTATGGATGCACTTGGGGAGCCAATGGGCAGTGGCCCAGCAGCCCGGTCCCAAGTCAAAGAAGTGGGAGGGAACTCGCTCAGCTGCATCTAGAAGTTGCCTAGCTGCATCATCAGCTTAGAGGGAACATTGGGTGGTTTTCAAGTGGTTGTCTTGGATGACACTAGTGAAAAGAACAAAGGCCTTAATTCCTGAGTTCAACTGTAAACTCTCATGTAAGAGAATTTTAAAAACTATAGATATTTCAGTGCTGAACTTCCTTCCTCCTTGCTGTAGGGTGTGAACAAAATAAACAAAGGACTGGCTGTGCAGGGAAGAAAACTGTGACACAGGTGCCTCTTTTTCCTATTCTCAGAGCTCACCAGCCTTTTGAAAGATATCTGCCAGTTTTGAGATGAGTGTCACAATTGTTCTCATTTGTGGAGCAGGGTGGGTGAGAGAGACTGGTAAGGTGAAGGGAGGAGAAAAGAGCCAGGGAAAAAGAGGGGTTGTGATGAGAAGTAGGGTGACTGGGACAGAGCAAGCAGAGACAGAAAGTGAGTTGGCCTTATGGGAAGACATTCTCTGCTGTCCCATTAACTGTCATTTGAAAGAAACAGAAGGTACTTATCCATAAAAGTCCTTCTTCGAGATGAACTGTTCATATACATTCTCATTCAGATATGTACGTGCCACAGTGCGTAGTCATCCAAAAGCTTTTTTGCCCTATCCTGTCCCCTTAGGGTCAGTTGCCAACGACCCATCGGACCTGCGCTTTGGTGTGGTATATCGGTGATGCTGCCCCTGCCCCCACCCCCTTCAGTCCCTTCTTTCCGCTAACCCCAAAAAGTGGGGACGGAGGGAGGGTACGGCATGTATGTGAGCAGCCCATCTTGAAGCAGGATGTTTATGGGTAAGTAACCTTCCAGTCTTAGAGCCCTACTCACATCCATTCTCATTCAGGTGACTTACAAGCCATGCTTAGGCTGGTGGGTGGAGTTGAGGTTTCCCTGCCTGCAGGACAGCTTTGCCAAAGGCTTCATCATCCCTTGCAGTGGTTCCCGACCTGTGGTCTGGGGACCCCTGGGGGTCCGCGGACATGTTGCAGGGGGTCCGTGGAGTTTCTCCCTACCAGGGCCAGAATCCAGCTACATCCTCAGTGTTCCCCGCCAGGGCTGCATTTCCCATCCCATGTCTGGATCCTGGCAGGGGGATGTGTCTGAGATGGCTCCCAGCAGGAGCAAGGGCAGGGGGCCATAGTTGCTGCGGCTTGGCTCCCCAGCGGCACAGCCATGGTGGCAGCAGCGCTGCTCGCCAGCTGTCCCAGTGGTGCCGCCAGAGTGGTGCGGGTCAAAGTCTGCCCAAGTGGGTCAAATTACATAATCAATTGGGGGGGGGCCCGCAAAGTTTATTTTTGTTAAAAAGGGGTCTCCAGTCTGAAAAAGGTTGGTAACCACTGATCCCTTGCTTGTTGCACAATCGCATAGTGGGATGTAAAGATATGCACTGAGGACCAGGTGGCTGCTTTGCAGATTTCCTGTATAGGGACTTGTGAAATAAAGGCCATGGATGATGCCTGTGCTCTAGTTGAGTTAGCTCTGATTCTCCTCAGAAGGAGAACTTTTGCTCTAGGGTAGCAGTCTTTCATGCAACTCGATATCCACAATGAGATGCACTGAGCTGTTACCATTTTGTTACCAACTTTGCCCACCAACTCAGGGTATGCTCATTTATTAGGGTTACTTTCTCTTTGGGAAAGTGGGAGAGATGATAATTTTATTAGTGTACTGCTTGTGTCACTTGTGTTTCTATATGGAGCTCCCATCTCCCTTCTGCAAGCTCTCCCAAAGGAACAACCCTTGCAGGACCTCGATTTCGCAGGACTGAATTCTTCCAACCCCTGAATTCAAATAACCACCCAATATACACATTCATCTATTAACAAGGTGTATCTGAGCGGACTGGGACTATCAGCACTCTCAGCTGACCTTTATATGTCCCTGAACTCAGCGGGCTGGGTCACACAGCACTTTTCTGTTGCTACCCTTGTGTGCCTTTGTACTGCACTAGACTAGGCTTGATCATGGATCTCGAGCAGGCTTGGTCACACAGCACTTTTCAGCTGCTACCCTTATATGCCCCTGGACTCAATCAGGCTGGGTCAGAACAGCACTTTTCAGCTGTCATCCTTATATGCCCCTGGAGTCAATTAGGCTGATATCCCCATCAATGAGCAAAACTTACAGGGTTGTGGGCATCACAGGGATCTTTGGCTAGGTAACAGTGGGTTACTTACCAGTAACTGTTCTTCTTTGAGATGGGCTGCTTGGATTCATTCAGTAATAGGTGTATCTGTGCCGCAGTGCATGATTGGTTGGAACCTTTTTGCTGTAGCCTGTCAGAAGAAGACTGGCAGCCACTGCCCCATCCCACCCCTCCCCAGTTCCTAAAAGTCACCAACTCCAAGTGTGGGGATGGTGGGAAGGATGGGAATGAATCTGGCTAGCCCATCTTGAAGAAGGACAGTTACTGGTAAGTGACCCACCACTCTTCTTCAAGCGCGGCTTAAATACATTCAGTAATAGGTGACTACTAGCCATGCTGATGGATGGTGGGCAGAGTTGGTTATTTTCTGCCTTCAGCACAGCCTCTCCCCACCATGGGTAGCTGCCCAACAAGTAAGGTCCTTGGGAGATATAAGGTATTGACCTAAGGACCATGGCCCAGGCAAGAGCAACCTGAGAAGGCAGGATCTAACCCTAGTGGAGGGTAGAAGGCCCAGTTTGCCCAAGCGCTAGCTGATGTGCAAGGGGCAGAGCGGCCTAAGGTCACCCTACTATAAGGTGTCAGACAGGATGCATTACGGACTATGGCTGAGAGACACACCACCAAGCGAGAATCTGAGCAGGTGTTAATATGAATATGCCGAGACCAGAGAGCTAGGTATTCTGGCGCTAACAAATATTGGGTGTGAGAGCTGCGAAAGAAATTAAAGTGAATCTGGAGAATTCAGTGAACCCGCAGTAGGAGAGACGTTGCAAGGAGTGAGGAAGGGAAAGGTGGAGGAGAAACCACCCCTTCCTAGTCTAGTGGAGTAGAGCACAGGAGACATGAGGTAAGAGATGACTACTCAAACCCGCATTAGAAACGAGTGCCTAGCCACCGCCATAGAAATTATGCAAACTGACCGTGGCAAAGGTCTCCTGTAGCCTTGTAGCCATCGCATGAGACCAATGTGCCCTTCTCAAAGGCGTCATGATGCTCCCATATTGTGTGGGGGGAGCTGTCAATACTTGCAACGTTGCACTGAAAATATAAATTATTATTATTATTATTTTATTACCCCGGCCTGATGGCTGGCAATTCACCACAGGAACAAGGCTGAGGGAACTCGAGGACAAAACTGCCGTAACCAAGGGATTGGCTCATGTCCTCCAAAAGGGGACCGGAAACCAGTCCCCACAGCCTATGGTACTGATCTTGCCTTCAGAATCTGTAAACTTGCAGCACTCAGGGGCCACAATGGCATGGACTTGACAACAGCGCATCCACACTAACATGGACAGAACCCGGGAACGTGAGTACTGGAATTGAGGTCCACTGGAGTGTGGGAACAACAAGGAAGATCTCAGGGATCTAGGAGATAAGGAAGGGGGAAAAGTTCCCTCTGGCGAGAACGGAGCAAGGTGGTGTCACCCTGATTAGGTGCAGCCTCGGCCCTACCCATTGATTCACTTTTCAGTCTATCTCTTTATCCTCTCTCTTTTAAAAAAAAAAATTAATTAAAGAGGAAGGAGGATGACCTTTAGCGAGGGTCAGCTGGTTTCCCGAGGACCTCGGTCACTACTCGGAATTTCCGGGACAGGGCTGTTAGCAGGCTCTGTCAAGTGTTGAACGGATTTCCAAACCATTTAGTATAGGAGCTTAAATATGCTGAAGAATGGCTGCTAAGGCTCAAGAGGATCTTCAGATGGGGGAAAGGGGAGGGGTTGTAGTCGATGGAACCCCTGAGAGAAAAGACCCCCCAGAGCCATTGTAAGGGGTGACCGTGATGCTATGGTCACCTTTGGGGAAGTGATCTACTGGGAAGCACCCACTGGATAGGAAACCCCAGGGAGAAGCGTTTAGGCCCATACTCGTACTGAGTATATGCAACTCATCTCTGAGTCAGTATTGGAGGAACTGTTAACCAGCAACAGATGGGAATCCGTCCGACATAAAGGAAAAGGGGAAGGGAGGCGGGTGGTCCAAAGATTACCCAGACCTCAATAGGAAGAGAAAAGGGAGGCAAACCCCAGCAGTATTAGGTTTGTTCTGTCTGTAGGGTAGCATCCCAAGTGCTTTCGCAGCATGCATAAGTGCCCACTGGGTGACACTGGGTCACTCCGTAGACATGCAACCATCCCTCAGGGAACTAGGGGATGGAGTTCAGGATCATGGGAACCAAAATCCCAGGTTATTAGGTAGACAGTTCCAGCGACGTACCCCAGAGTCCGGGCTGTGGTAGTAGAGGAAGAGGGAGCACTTCCCCACTAAAGTTTAAAATAGCTATTTCCCAATATGGATAATGGATAGATATGGAGGACTGGGCCAGGGCTCTATCATGGTGAGACCTTTTTCAAGCGTGCTCACCAAGGAAGCTATTGACAAGCTGATGGAAATATGGTTGCGGGAGGGGTTTCCCCTTAACGAGAATCACAAGTGACTGACCCAAAATGTGTGCATCTAGTGACCAGGTGCCAACATCTCCACCCGGCACTGGGTGGGACAATATCAAGTTAGTCCACCCCATGGGCCCGAAAGGGGCATGAGATACCACTGAGCAAGGAAAGTCTAGCTTAGCATCCTATTGAGGATCGTCCGAGCACAAGCTTCTCTGTGTTCAGAGGTGTAAAAGCAAGCAACATGAAAGAGTGTGAGGAAAGGAGAGTGAAGGCTCCACCCAACCCTGCAGAGAGAAGCACAAATGCCCTCTGATGCAGAGGGAGTGAGGAGTCACAACCCTGCTGGGAAGAGGGCATCTTGGACATCTGACTCAAGAAATGCACGAGGCCAGAGTTAAGATCTTACGGAAAATGAGTGTGTGTGTCTTCCCAGTACGGGAAAGAGCATTTAGGAGAAAATCCCTCAGTCAACCTCGAGAAGTGCTGAGGAGGAGGCGCTGTATCCCCCAATATTTGCAGAATACCCTTGTTTTCGGCCTGTGTGCTCCAAAGGGGAAGCGAAAGGTGCCATGGGGATAAGCCGGGGGGGCGGGGCTTCCCCACCAAAAGAAGAATCATTAAGCTATACTGGGTGGCACAGGGGAGGAAGTAAGCTTCCTCCAACTATTGACAGTGGTAAATGAGAATACAGTGAGGCCAGGGGTAGACAGGGGACCTGAAATTAAGAGCAGTTCATTGGCCTGAGGGAAGGTTCCTGAGTCAGTGGGCACCCCACAGGGGAGAGGTTCTCAGGTGATGAGCTTTGTAACACCAACCTGGGTTGGCTATGAATAGCTACCCCTTAATGAGAGGCTGGGCACCCTCCCGTGAGTGGGGGTAGAGTCAGGGTGGGAGGAATTTCCCAAACTGGGACCCAAAACCATGCCGCGGTGATGTGAGTGTCGACTCCTATCTAGTGCCCCAAAGGAAGGATGAGTTGGGGTTGGATGTTACACCCTATGGGGGTGGAGGGCAGGCAAGGGGCCCAGAAGGGAGGAGACCCAAATACTTAACCTCCCCCTGTGGGTCACAGGCAGTACCCAGAATGGCATCCATCTCTGGCAGAAAGAGAGCTTCGCTGTCAAAGGGGAGGTCAAAGACTACCTGTTGGGAGACCGGGGGCATCCTTGCCTCTCGCAGCCAAGCCATGCACCACAGGGTCATGGCTGAGGCCATTGTGCGGGAGGCTGTATCCACGGCGTCCCAAACTGATAGGAGGAGGTCCTGGGATGCTACCCTGTGTTCCTTGAGGAAGGCATCTTACTCCTCCCTTGCCTCTTATGGGAGTAGGTGTCTGAACTTGTTCATTGACTCCCAGACATCCAACATATATCGGCTCACCAGGGCCTGGTGCTTAGTGACACATAACTGGAAGGCGGAGGAGGAATGCACCTTCTGACCCAGAAGGTCTAATTCCCTGGCATCCCTCAGTGCCAGCAGAGGGTCACGGGGAACTTGTCCTGGGCCCAGTGCCACTTCCACCACTGCCTGAGAAGGAACTGGGTGATGGGTGAAAGAGGGAAATGCCAATCCTGTGACTTGATATTTGAAGCCTGCTGTATCTGACACTGGGGAAATAGGACCTGGCCTTTGCCAGCATGAGGAGGCAAGGTCCCAGATGCTAGAGCAGAGGGGAACAGCGATGGGTTCCACTGATGTAAACACCGGACCGAACAGATTATCAGAGGGCCCTTCAAAGGACTGGATCTCCATGCCCAGATGGGCTGAAACATGGTGCAGGAGGTTGAGGTGCGCTGAGATATCCCCTGTATAGAAACAAGGCCTCAGATTTAAAGCTCTATCTGGTGCCGTAGGAATCGGTGCCAAGGTGGGTGAAATGGTCTCTTGGGGGGACCATTCATGAGGTTGGTACTGAAATGTTGACGGTGCCAGAGGTCAGCAATGAGGCCATTTAGTTCTCCTTGAAGCACCCTCCCCTGGACTGGAATGGGGGGAATCCCTTGGGACCGTGAAGACAGTGCTGGGGACAACAGGGTGATGTGGTGCCAGGGAGAAGGCTCGACAGTACCGGGACTCTGAGGGATGGGAGATTCTGGTGCTGGGGAACTCGGCACCGATACCGGAGATAGCTTTCGGTGCCACTTTCGGTGCGCCCAGAACTTTGAAACGAAGGCTGGCTTACCTCTTCTTCTAGCGGGTAGCGGGGAGGGTGGAGTAGGCAATAAGAGGAGCACCTTCGCTGCCTCAAATGCTTCCGGGGTTGTTGGAAGCAGCACCGACTCCTCCCTGTCCTGTGGGGAGCCCTGTGGGGGGGACCCAGAGCAGTGTCAATGTCGTGGTGCTGACACCAGTACCGGCTGCTCTTACGTCCTCTGAGGGAGTGGTGCCGGCAAGGCTCTGGTGCCAAGCCAGCACACGCTACTGCACAAGACCCCTGAAGCCTCGGGGTAGGCTGCTGCACTTGCCCTGAGGCCAACGCACGGTGCCTTTGCTCCCTGTCCTTCATTGTCCTAGGCTTAAAGGACAGACAGATGGAGGAGAAGGTGACCAAATGGGCTTCGCCCAGGCACCAGAGGCACTTCTTGTGGGGATCATCCCACAGGAAGGCCTTGCTGAATGCAGCACAAGGTTTAAACCCTGGCATGATGGGCGGTGGAGGAGAGCGGTATCGTTGCTCCGAAGATGGGTGCTCAAGAAAGGAAATGCTCTTTGGTGGAACCAGGTCCACGAAAAAGTGTTCCCAATCGAGTGGAAGGCTCATAAACGAAGAGAGAAAGACAGGCTGCTTGCTAACGCAAGGAGCGGGCTGTTCCACGAACCGTCGCTGAAGCGGACAAAATGGAACTGGGGATGGGTCGGGCGGCAGCTGCATATGTAGCCATAGGAGGCAGTGGCCGCCAGCCCTCTTCTGACAGGTTAGGGCACAAAGGTTCCAACCAATCGTGCACTGCAGCACGGATACACCTATTACTGAATGTATCCGAGCAGCGCCTGAAGAAGAACAGAAGCATTGCTGCAAAGTGATATAAAGAAACAAAGACCACAAAGGAGAGGGCATGATGTCTTAAAAAAGTCTGGCACCTAGCTTGATTACAAAAGGCATTTTATTGCTGAGTATCTAAAACTTGGACAAATAGTAATAATTACAAAAGGAGACAAAAATACCCCAAAATACCCAAACAGTTACAGCATTAATAAACATACAAGGAAAGAAAAACACCCAGCTACAATATTACCTAGATTCTATTGTATCAGCCATAGAGAGAGAGAGAGAGAGAGAGAGAGAGAGTTGGGGTAGGGG
The DNA here is from genome assembly GCA_007922195.1 of Podocnemis expansa. Classification (NCBI taxonomy): domain Eukaryota; kingdom Metazoa; phylum Chordata; order Testudines; family Podocnemididae; genus Podocnemis; species Podocnemis expansa. The sequence goes on along the minus strand of ML681972.1, from coordinate 37,598,677 downwards.
TGTTTCACCATTCTGTGTAGCAGAAAGGTTCCCAGGCTGTGCAGATCAGGGTCAGAAGCTGGATGGAAACAGGCAAAGCGCTCATAACAATCAGCAAGGAACAGAAAAGGCAAAGTCCCAGTGAAAATGGTGCAGCTTTAGATCCAGGCACCAGGACACAGGACACAATCAGGACTCACACAGTACTTACAAAGGGTTCACTCAGGACTCACACTTGGATTTGGGTAAAGGTTTTTTATAAGGACTTGCTTAAGTGGCCAATACACATTTCTGGCTGGGGGGGGGGGCAGGTTCAGGAAAGCTCACAATATAATCAGGCACACTTAGGGTTACCGGATGTCAGGCAAAAGGAGGACATGCCCTCCTTTTTACCTTCGCATCCTCCATCCGGCAGGCATTTTAAAGATGATACATGATTTTGTCTAGCTTTTTACTTACAGGAGTTAAAGTATGCTAGAACATGCTTGAACACCCTATTTTTAAGGGGCAGTATTCCAAGGCCCCCTGGGAAATAGAAGAATATGACTTTAATACTACATATTCTCCATGTATCCTCCAATGTCCTACTTTTCGTACTTCTCTGTCCTCCTTTCCATGCTTTGGTATCTGGTAACCCTAGGCAGACTCAATATTTGGGGTATCAATTATCATGTCTATGACTAGAATGGTCTGGTAATTGCTGAGCTTGTTCGCTTTGGTGTGAGACCCCCCATTGTGCAATGCTTCCCTGCTTCTTCAGTCCCAGAGTCCAGTGCAGTTCTTGCTTTGGAGCTTGGTTCTCCATAGTCAGTGCAAATGAAGCTTCGTTTACTGTGCAGATGGCTTTTTTGGATATGAGTAGATAAGAATGTCTCCCACTGTCTTCTCACTGTTTTTGGTTTTCAGTTCAAGCAGAGGTTGGGGGAGGTATGTGTGCTGGCAAGGCACAGGCTGGATACTATGTTCTGATTCCCCAAGAACACAGAGCTAACAAGTAACAGCTGGGCCCTTCATGCATTCTGCAATGGCGAGAAAGAGCTCAGTACATTTATGGAAGGGTCTGGTTGTCTGGGTATACTTGGGAGTGCTCTTCTGATGTCAAGGGTGTGCCAACTCCTCTGGTTCTCTGTCACATGAGGACCTAGGAAAAACACCAGAAGGAAAATCTCTTGGTTCATATGGAATGGTGAGATCACCTTAGGTAGGGAAGGCTGGGTGAGAGTGGAGTCGTACCTTGTTATTTCGGAACACCATGGGTCCGATGACCGTGCTCAGTTCTGATACCTTTCTGGCCAATGTAATGGCTGCTAGGAATGCTACCTTCCCTGAGAGGACTAGAAATGTGAATGAGTTCAGGAGTTCAAAGGGGAGGGGGGTGTTATAAGTTTTTTGAGTACCAGGTTGAGGTCCCAGTGGAGGCATCAGTTCTCAGACCTGTGGGTAGAGTCTGTCCACTCCCTTGAAGAATCTAGAAGTCATGGGATGTGAGAAGGGAGTAACTTGTTTGAAAGAGTTGTGTAAGGCTGAGATGGCTGCAAGGTGTACCCTGGAGTAGGCCAGCATTAAGCTGCTCTCCTTTAGTTCCAGGAGGTAGTCAAGTATGTCACAGATAGGGGCAGACTCTGGGGACACACCATTGTTTGCTCCCCATAGGGTGAAACGTTTCCACTTAGCTTTGTACGTAACCCTTGTGGAGGGTTTCCTGCTCACAATTAGTACCTGTTAGGACTTGCATGGACTTCCCTCTGATCTTGTCCAAAAATACCCCAAAGGCCAGGCGAATCACCCTTAGTTCTTTGACAATTATGTGTAGTGGGTTGTCTGTCTGCAACCATTTCCCTTGGGAGAATGGTCACCAGTGATGTGGCTTCCCACCCCATGTTTGACACATCTGTAATCAGAGTCATTGATGGGTTCTGGTCTCAAAGGGGACTTCTTGCCACACAAAATCTGGGTTCTGCCAGATCATGAGGGTATTTAGGACCTCCCTCGGGATGGTGACCACCAATGTTCCCTGTAAGCTGCACTGGCGCGCTGCAGCGCAGCCCGCCGCAGCTGCCAGTGCAGCGAAGGCTGCCGGCAGCACACTGCCGGCAGCCAGAGTCCTTCAAGGGAGCTCCTGTGGAGCAGGGAGTTTTCAAAACTCCCGCCCAGACAAGCTCTAACGGAGCATGCCCAGAAAAATCTGAGCATGCTCCGTAGAGCTTCTCTGGCCCAGGAGCCCCAAGGTAAGTTTATGGGGGCTTGGGGGGCCACCGGGAGCAGGGGGGCTGCTGCTGAGAGCAGGGGGCGAGTGGGAGGGGGGGGCTGCCCGGAGTGGGGGGGGGGATGCCCGGGGCAGGGGGGCTAGCAGGAGCCGGGGGGGGCGCGGCGGGGGGGCGGGCG
>ML681972.1:37556584-37596213 GCA_007922195.1 Podocnemis expansa | reverse complement strand
CAGGAGTTGCTCAGCTGCCCTCCCCCCTTAGAGGGAACATTGGTGTCCACCCAATCTAGGGGGTGGCACTGAAGACAGTATACCCCCCACGAACCAGGACTATAGTAGTCTCATGCAGAAGTGGGTCATCCTTATCATGTAGGTTGAAGCCACCATGTGGCCCAACAATTGGAGGCACTGCTTCACTGTTGTAGTAGGAGAGCGGTGTAGTTCCAAAATGATGGTAGACATTGACTGAAACCTGAATAGTGGGAGGAAGGCCCTTACCCACCTCGAGTCTATGTGGGCCCTGATAAATGCTCTCTCTCGTGGGGGTCAGTTTTGACTTTTCCAGATTTAGGAGAAGGCCTAGCTTGTCACACAGCCTTCAGGTTGAACCGACGCTGTGCTGTACTTGGACCTGCCTCTGAAGAGCCAGTCATCCAGGTTAGGGAAAATCTGGACCCCTTGCTTCCTTAGAGGGGCTGCTACTGCTGCCAGGCACTTTGTGAAGACCCCTGTGGCTAGTAAGAGTCTGAAGAGGAGGGCCGTGAATTGATAGTATTCACCTCATATCCTGAAATGGAGGAACTTCCTGGGTCTGGGTCTTATGATGATGTGGAAGCATGTGTCTTTTAGATCGAGGGCCGCAAACCAATCTCCAGGGTTTAACAAAGGAATGATCTGAAATAGGAAAACCATTCAGAACTTTATTTTTCTGAGGAACTTGTTGAGGTATCTCAGGTCCATCATTGGTCCCAGGTGCCTGTTTGCTTTTGGGACCAGAAAGTATCTTGAATAGAAGCACCTTCCCCTTTCCTTGGTGGGCACATGTTCGATCATCCCACAAGCTCTGGAGCTTGTGGCTTTCCTGCTCTAGGAGAGCCTCATGGGAGGGGTCCCAAATTGGGTAATGAGGGGCTGGTTTTCTTTCAGGCAGCCTGGATTTTATCTGCAGGACATAACCATGGGTAACTGTGTACAGGTTCCAGTGATCCGAAGTGATCCTGTACCACTGATGTCGGAATGGGGCCAGCCGGTTTTGGAACACTAACAAGACTTGTGGGTGGCTGCAGCCCTCAGGCAAGAGGTTAAAACCCCTGCTTCTGGGAGGAGGGGTGGCTGTTGTTGCCCTGGCTGGAGGGCTGGTTGGAACCCTGGGACTGGGCTCCCCTGCCACCTCTATTTTTGTCTCTGTCCCTGCTCCCATAGTGGTGTTGGGATGTCTGGAAGGACCGAAGGCGCGAACCCTGCTGCTGTTGCTGCTGGTGTGGAACCTGCATCTGTTGCTGGTGAAAGGACCAACAGGCCGTTTGAGAAGTGTACATCCCCAGTGAGCGGAGTGTTGCCTGGGAGTCCTTCATCCGCTGAAGTTTTGTGTCAGTCGATTCAGTAAACAGGGTTGGATCTTCAAAGGGGAGGTTCTCTACAATGTTCCCTGTAAACTGTGCGGGCACGTGGGTGCACAGTCCCCATCACACACATGCACAGGGATCAATGCTGGCCACACATGGCTTGCAGCCACAGCCCCTACCCGGCCAGAAGACCGTGTCTTCCCCTAGACTGGAAGCTTTTAAAACTACTGCTCTGAGCATGCTCATAAAAGGTGATTTTCCCTCTTATTTTTACCAGCTCTTGCTTTCCCTCTCTAACACTGTTTGAATTGACCTTGTGACCCACTCTTCTCTGTATGTATATACTTATGAGCTACCTGTTACCTTTTCTATTTCATTCATCTGATGAAGTGGGATTATGGCCATGAAAGCTTATGGGATAAACAAATTTGTTAGTCCTTAAAAATGCCTCAGGGACCCTTAATTATTGTTGTGCTGTGTTAGTTCAGGTGGCAAATCCTGTCTCCCCTAGGGAACTTCCCTTGACTTTTCCCCTTCCTGCTGGAACCCAGAGTTGAACTAGGAACCTCGCTCCCTCAGGATAAGATCCAGGGCACATCCCAATGCCCCACCCCCTGGCCCAGGCCATGCCCCCTAGGCCAGAATCTGGCACCCCTGAGGGATTGTTCATTGGGCTCCTGCCTCCTCCAGCCTGGCCCCAGATCTCCAGCTGCATTCAGGGCTGGGAGAGGCAGGCACAGCCGCGGGTGTCTGGCCTCGATCCTGTGCCGTGACAAGCAGATGCCACTGTGTGTTTCCCGGCCTCAATCCCCGGCCAGGGCAAGGAGAGGCAGGTGCTGCGGACGGTGTCCCGGCCAGGGTCCCCAGTCTGGGACGATGCCAGCCCTAGCGCTCAGGGCACTGCCACTGAGACTCAGGGCACATCCCCATGTGCCAGGTGCCAGTGATGCCCCTGAGTTGAACTGTGGATAAAGGGGTTCCCTGGTATGAACTGTCTCAGATGCCCTCCCTGATGGCAGAGTTTAGGCACTTCTACTGGGACTTTGTTTTCCACACAGCTAGCATGTATCAGGGTAGGGTTACCAGATACCTTATCTACCCATATCCAAAAAAAAAAGCCATCAGCATGGTAAACAGAGCTTCATTTGCATTGACTATGGAGAGCCAAGCTCCAAAGTAAGAAATGTGCTGGATCCTGGGATTGAAGAAGCAGAAACCGCATCGGACTCTGGGATTGAAGAAGCAGGGAAGCATTGCATGATGGGGGATCTTGCACCAAAACGAACAAGCTCAGGAATTACCAAACCACTCTAGTCATAGACACGATAATTGATACCCCAAATACTGAGTCGGCCTAGGGTTACCAGATACCAAAGTATGGAAAGGAGGACAGAGAAGTATGAAAAGGAGGACATTGGAGGACACATGGAGAAAATGGAGTATTAATGACATATTCTTCTGTTTTGGAGGGAGCCTTGGAAAGTTTCCCCCTAAAAATAGGGTGTTCAAACCCGTTCCAGCATACTTTAACTCGTGTAAGTAAAAGGCCAGACAAAATCACGTATCTTTAAAATGCCTGCTGGACGGAGGAGGTGAAGGTAAAAAGGAGGACATGTCCTCCTTTTGCTTGACATCTGGTAACCCTATATAAAGGCCATGCTGGGGCTGAGGATGCGCGGGGTATCCTGTTTTCCGACAGTGGCTAATGCCAGCTGCAGAAGGAAGCCCTGATGGCTAGAGTTACCACATACCAAGGCCTGGAAAGGAGGACGGGGAAGTACAAAAAGGAGGACCTTGGCGGACACATGAAGCAAATGTAGTAGTAATGCACTACTCTTCCGTTTTTAGGGGCTCCTGGGACACTTTCCCCTAAAAATAAGGTATTCTGAGGCATTCCAGCATACCGTAACCCCCATAAGTAAAAAGCTAGACAAAAGCATGTCTTTTAAAATGCCTGCCAGATGGACACGTCCTCCTTTTGCCTGACATGTGGTAACCCTCCGGCCGGACCACTCCATAAAGCCAGCCCCCGCCCTAACCCAGCTGAGCGCTTGGCAGTGACGCTCCACGCCCCTTAGCCCGGCGAACGCCAGCGCCTGTCAATCATCCGAGGCGAACGGGGCTGAGATCTCGCGAGACCGGCAGGGGGCGGTGCGGGGCAGTCGAGGCGCGTCCCCTCAGGTGGGCGGTCACGTGGCCGCTGGGGCGCGGAGCCGGAAGTGCTGGCTGAGGCGGCCGGCGGGTGGCGGGGCAGCGCCCGGCTCTTTCCGCGGGAAGCCTCGGCCCGCCGCAGGTGAGCGGCGCCGCCGCCCCCGGCTGGCCCGGCTCGGGCAGGAAGGGCGGGACGAGGCGGACGCGCTCGGGCTCCGGCGCGGGGCGGCCGCACCCTGGCTGCCCGCCCGAGGGAGGCTGCGGCCCAGCGGCTCCTTCCCCGCCGTAGAGGAGCCAGGCCTGGCGCCCCCACCCCCGGTCCGCCTTGTAGGGGCAGCCCCGGCCAGGCCGGTCTGTGAGCAGCCCGCTCACCGACAGGCGGGTTAAATAGTGTAGTGGCTGGCACCTCTACTTAACAGGCAGAAGGTCCTGGGTTCAAGCCCCGGGCGGTGGGACTTGATGATCTCACGAGGTCCCTTGCAGCCCTATGATTTGATTGATTGATTGATTGATTTCAGCGCCCTCTTCCCCTCTAGTCACTGGCCTTCACCGCCATGAGCCGCCCGCCGCTGCAGATCCAGACCTGTGGGCCCTGGGAGATGAAGGAAAGGCTTGGCACGGGGGGATTTGGAAATGTCGTCCGGTGGCACAACAAGGTGGGCTTCCCTTCTTTTCTCTGCCGTGGGGCGAGGCCACTGACGCTTCAGGCTCCACTCGCTGCCCAGTCAGGCGCAGCTAGGGAGCCAAGTCTCTCACTGCCTCAGGCAGGGCCAGGGGCGTTGCTGGCGCCTGGCACACGGGGCACGTGCCCCGAGTCCCGGTGCCAGTGCCCCGAGTGTCAGGCTGCCGGCCTGACCCCAGCTCGGGAACGGGGCTGGGAGAGGCAGCGCTGCCGCTGTTCCCGGCCAGGCATCCGGAGCTGGGCCGACTGCCGCACCCGGCCCAGTTCCTGGCCGGGGAACCGGGGCCAGGCTGCCCATGGCAACAGGAGCCCGCGGTAGGAACGAGACCGGGCCCTGAATTGGGGCAAGGGGGTGGGGCCCGGGCCATGCCTCTGGTCTTGCCCCAAAGCAGCTACACTCCTGGGCAGGGGCCTCAAATATGTGGCCTGTGAGCCACATGTGGCCCTTAAAGCTATTTCCCACAGCCCACAATGTCACTATTATTAATGATATTTCCAATATTGTTGTACAAAAAGGTTTCAGTAGCGTAGTCCTTGGGCTAACATACAAGTCCCCATGTGGCCCTTGTGGCGATCTGAGTCTGAGACCCCTGCCCTAAGGGCAGCCTCCAGCTCTTTGGGCTCCCTTGCTCTGTTTTCAGCCTATTGTGTCTTGTAACCACATGGCTTTCTCTGATGTGGCCCCTCTAGCCAGCTACGGTTTACAGGTGGTGGCCAGGCTGAGAAGAAGCTCTTTGCAGTGTGAGCATGATAGCTAAGCTGGACTTCTTGATACTAACCAGGCCTCTAGATCAGTGGTTGTCAAACCACAGGTCGCAAGCCAGTACTGGGTCACAGATCTGTGGTTACTGGGTCACGGCACTGCTGCTTGGGGAGGGGAACGGAGGGAGAAGCAGCAATGGTGGGAGCTGGAATCCAGCTGCTACCTGCAGCCTAGGGCAGCTGGCTTCCTTTGAAGTTTCCATCAGCTGCTAGTTGCTCTGCTGAAACCTGACCACCCACAGTGGCCAGAGTCCTTACCAATTTCCTGGGGCTGGTACCCCAGGATGGAAGCAGCTGCAGGAAACTTCAAAGGATGCAGGCTGCTCTGGGCTGCAGGTAGCAGCTGGACAGCCGGCGTCCTTTTAAACTTCCCGTGGCTGCTGTGGCTGGCCTGGGTGGAAGCCATGGGAAGTTTAAAAGGATGCCGGCTGTCCCGCTGCTACCTGCAGCCCAGGGCAGCTGGCGTCCTGGTCAGTTTTCATGGCTGCTTCTACTCAGGGGTAGCAGCTGTCGGAAATTTATGACCAAGTTGGGTCACGATCATAAATAATTTTTTTCAACTGGGTCGAGAGAAAAAAAGTTTGCTGACCACTGTGACAGCTAGCTATATTTTGTATGAAAAGAAAGGTGAACTTAAACTCTCAGTATTTAGCCTTGTTGTGGAGACTTGAAAGTACGAGCCTGAAATTTGGATAACTTTCTGATTTTGGAGAGGAATGGGGCATGAACTAGTGTCTTCTGTTTTCATGCATGTTTAGTTCCTAAAATGACTGTCTCCGTGGGAAGGCCTTGAATGAGAGCTCAGAGACTCAGATTGCTCTCCAAGAATAGCCTTAGAGCTATTTGACGTTTATGTTCTCTGTTGACTTTCAAGTACATCCCTGGGGGCAGGATGCTTTTGTCCTAACTCTCTGTCCATACAGGAAACAGGGGAGCAGATTGCTATTAAACAATGTCGTCAGGAACTAAGCCCCCGGAACCGGGACAGATGGTGTCTGGAAATACAGATCATGAAAAGGTAAGCATTGTGTAATCCTTTGCGCATTGGTATCCTAGAGGTGAGTTGGCTAGATCTGCATGTAGCAGTCTGAATGTGTGATGATGGGGCAGGAAAGGAAGAGACAACCATTGTCAAGCACTTTGAAAGTAAATTCTATTTCTTCACATACTTTCTCCATCAACTGTTCCCTGGGTGGCGTTGTTCTGAGAGGACTCAGTGCAGATGCCTTTTATTTACTTCCTTCTGTGTTTGTGAACCAGCATCACTAGTGGTGTCAGCAGAGCTCTGAAAATAAGGTTTAGTAATTTTCTGTTGCTTTTCCACAGGCAGTGGGGAAACAAAAGTACTCATGCTGTTGTATTGGGGTACTGATGTGCTAATTGGACTACAAATTGACCTTTATTGTGAGTTCAGCTATACAAAAGTGAATGAAAGCTTATAAAATGTCTCAATAACTTATAATAATGTTGATGGGAAAAGGTATGAAAGGAAGATAGGTGGTTTTTTTTTGTTTGGACTAATTCAGTCAACTGATACACTTTAAGCACTGTGTTAAGATCTTGCCTGGTAAACAGTACCATGTGGCACCAAAAATCACTGAACCAAAATTGGTTTGTTGGCCTCACTGAGGGACAAAATAATGAGAAGGCAGACTAGTCCACCAATCACTCCTTTTAGAATTCTTTAAAGGAGGGCTTGGGACAAAAATTAGCTACTGGGGGAAGGTGCACTGTGTCAGTTGCTGCTCCCAGACAAGGGCAGAGAGCAGCACCCAGATGATGTCACCAACTTTCCTGGCTTCGGCTGAATCTCAAACACTACGTGGGCTGTAAACCTTTCTTTCTTCCTCTTGCCCTCCCACTAGTTCTTTTCCATCCCCACCTTATTTGTTCTTTTCTGTCTTTTTCCTTTTTCTTCTTAAGAGCCTGTCTTTGCTGGCTAAGGCTGTGTATTTTGAAAAGCAATGTATAAAGGTGTTGTAATTTCATCTTGTAGAAATCCTGATGCTGTACAAGTTTTCCAAGTCTCAGGGTGGCTTATAAGACCGTGATGGTTGTTTCTCCCACTGTGAGGTTGCCAGTGAGAGTCAACATGAGACAGAAACAGCATTTTCAAGTTTTGCTGTTCTTTTTCTTGTGTATGTGTTCTGTTTTGTCTTCTAGGAAAAGGGATTAGACTGTAACAGCAGCAGCAATGCCAATTCCAGCTCACCTCAGCTAACTTCTCTTTTCCTCCAAAAGGACGGTTATTAATACAGTTGAAGAGATTTTTTTCCTTCAAACTGTTTCCTTTAATACCATAGAAGAGACTCTTTCCTTCTAGAAACTTTCCAGTCAGTGGGTGCAGGGGATGTGAAAGCCTTACTTAATACTGTAAACTTCAAATGCTTTAACTGTGTTCCTGTCCTTTTTGAATCTTCAAAAAGGATAAGTTACATGGTGTTTACTATTGTTTGCCATGATATTAAGCAGCTTTCAGGTCTTCATACAACAAACCTGGGTTAAGACTGATACTCTTTATTAACACCTTTCAACTCTTTGAGCTTATATGTTCCATCTAAATACAATTGGATTCACAAAATGAAACTTGTTTTTGAGTATATGCAGTGTAGCATGTGCTGCTGATAGCACTTGTGAAGTGCATGTGGTAGGGTGTTTGTCACCCAAGGAAACTTCTTGTATCTTTCTCTGGAGAACATTCTTCATCTTTCATCTGAGGGCTCAGTTCAGTGGTGATGGGAATGTAGTGTGCTGAGTGCAAGTCACGTTTCTGGAAGGAGGGTGGAAGAATGTTTCTCACTCCCCAGTTCCTGTAACTTGCACTCAGATCAGCTCTGATCCTTCTTCTGAGAGCAAGACCCATGACAGACCACAGAGAGTTGGGGCTGCATTTGGCCCAAGGAGCTTGGGGGTGGTGTGTATTAGGGAGCTGCTTCACCTTGCTCCTTCTTGTTTGCTTTTGTTTTTGTGCTGTCGTCTTTGAGTGTCCCGCACATGCACTGAAACCCCATCAGTACAAGTTACATGGCTTTGCTGCGTACCCGGTTTCCAGGCTAACTTACCTCACCATTTATGTCCTTGCTGAATCAGTCCCAAAGATATCAAGATGGGTGGTATCCACTTTGTGCAGGCTTCAGGGGGCTGAATGTAGCCCTGGCTTCACATGGTGCTAGAGGCAGACTGGGTCATGCTGCAAGTCAAGGTTTCCTGCAGCTGTGTGGCAGACCTAGTTTTGATGCTCAGAGGGAGAATGAGGAAACTGATAGCTGCAGGGTGAGTTAGGACTAAAGCCCTGTCATGGGGGCAAGGGAGGGTTGAGCAGGTGAAGGAAGCTTTTGGTGTGCAGTAGTTCTGTGTCTGAAGAATTAATGTCCCACTGAGACCTTCCCTGATACCTACCTGTATGTGAGGCTACAAAGCTCTTGTTTGGATGATTACTTTTCAGGATGCTAGATCTTTATTTCCTCCCTGGGAGGTGGCTGAGGTGAGTTGGTTCCAGTCAATTCATACGCTTCCCTCATTTCCTTTCCTCAGACTGAATCATCCCAATGTGGTGGCTGCCCGTGATGTTCCTGAGGGGATGCAGAACCTTGCACCTACTGACTTGCCATTGCTGGCCATGGAATACTGCCAGGGTGGAGATCTTCGCAAGGTGAGGCCTTTGGATTGATGATGCTGGCAGCTACTGGGGAATGATAAGGGTGGAAATAGAGGGCTTCTTCTGGAGAAATTCAACTGCGGGTGATTCTATTTGCATATCCCCAGTTATCTCCACCTAATGCTCCTGTGCATTGTTAATTTTTCTGAGTATTTTACTAGAAACTTTCTATTTCCATTGGGCAGTTGGCAAATGTGTGTCTGGGGGGATGCACATGTAGGGAGCAAGAGATGCGTGAGAAGGAGAACAGGATGTGAGTGTGGGCCAGGACCTCCCAGGGCAGGGCAGGACAGGCCAATGAGTAAACCTCTTTCCAGAAGAGAGAAGCTCCCATATATCAGCTGGAAAAACTTGTGGTTTTTCTTGTTGTAACTTCTGATAAACAGATTGCAACCACATGCTTTTCATGCTATTAGGGATGCTGGTCCTTGGCTAGCTGGAGCAACTGCAGCTGGATTCAGTAGAGGAGACTGTGGAGGGGGGTTACTTTCTCATGGAGGAGCTGGTGGAGAACATAATGGCGATTTCCTAATCTGGGGAGAAGGGAGTGGCACTTGAAGTTTTAGCTATTGAATTCTATAGAACTACTTGCATCCATGAGTATTTGCATGATTGGGACCAAAACCAGGGTACAGAGGCAGTTATTTACACTCTGTCTTGATCCTCTGCAGTACTTGAACCAGTTTGAGAACTGCTGTGGCTTACGGGAGAGAGCCATTCTCATCCTGCTCTCTGACATCGGTAAGTGAATGTAAGAATAGCCATTCTGGGTCCATCTAAGCCAGTATTCTGTCATCTAGCAGTGGCCAGTGCTGGATGCTTCAGAGGAAGTGAGCAGAACAGGGAGTTATTCATCCCCTGTTGTCCAATGCTGGCTGCTGGCAGTAGCATCTTTGACAAGTTTTGCCCATAGCCATTAGTAGACCTTTCCTCCATGAATTTATCTGATTCTTTTTTGAACCCACTTATACTTTTGGCCTGCCCAGCGTCCCTTGGCAATGAGTTCTACAGGTTGACTGTGCATTAGAAGTATTTCCTTATGTTTAAAGACACACCAGCTGCTAGTTAATTTCATTGGATGATCTGTGGGTCATGTGTTATGTGAAGGAGTAAATAGTATTTCTTCATTCATGTTCTCTACACCATTTATGATTCTACAGACCTCATCATATCCCTGGCAGTCATCTTTTTGCCAATCTGACCAGTCCTAGTTTTTTGAATCTCTCTTCATAGGAAGCTGTTCTGTACCCTTACTTTTGTTGTTGTTGTTTGCACCTTTTTCAGTTGTAGTGCCTTTTTTTTTTTTAAAGATGGGGCAACCAGAACTCCCTGAAGTTTTCAAGCTGTGGGTGTACTAGAGTTTTTATTTTAGATGGTAAAACATTTACTGGCTTATTATCTATCCCTTTCCCAATGGTTCCTAACATTGTGGTAGGTTGTGTTTTTTTTTTTTTTGTTTTGGGGTTTTTTTTTTTTTTTTTTGACTGGTGCTGCATTTTGAGCAGATGTTTTCAGAGAACTATCCAGGATGACTCCAGCAGCTCTTTCTTGAGTTGTAACAGCTAATTTAGACCCCTATCACTTTGTAAGTACAGACAGGATTATGTCTTCCTATGTATGTTACTTTGCATTGATCAGTTCTTAATTTCAACTGCCATCTTCTTGTCCAGTTATTCAGTTTTGGGACATGCCTTATAGCTCCTTGCAGTTTGTTTTGGAGTTAAATATCTTGAGTAGTTTTGTATTGTCTGCAAATGCATCCACTTCACTGTTCACTCCATTTTTTCAAGATGATTTATAAATATGTTCAACAGCACTGTTCCCAGCACAGAGGTTTGTTGGATCCCACTATTTACCTCTCTTCACTATGAAAACTGATAATTTATTCCTATCCTTTGTTTCCTTTCTCTTAGCAAATTATAGATCCATGACTGGATCTTCCCTCTTATCTCATGACTACTTTTACTTTTAGCTGTGTGTCTGATAATTCTGTTCTTCACTATAGTTTTAACCAATTTGCTCAATACTGAAGTTAGGCTTACTCATCTGTAGTTGCCCAGAATTCTCTCTGGAACTGGTTTTTAGAAGTTGTCATTTCATTAAATCTGTGCCAATCATTTGGTACATAGGCTGATTTGAGCAGTAGGTGATACAGCACAGTAGTTCTGCAATTTCATATTTTGAGTTCCTTCAGAACTGTTGAGTAAATACCGTCTGATCTTGGTGATTTATTACTCTTTAATGTATCATTTTTTTCCCCAAAACTTTATTGGTTACCCGTATGTGGGACAGTTCCTTAGAGTAATTGTTTAAAAACAATGGTGTGGGTGTCTCCCTCATGGGATGATCTCCTTCACGTTCTATTCAGTGAAGACTTGTGCAAAAAATTCATGTAGCTTCTCTGCAACAGCCTTGTCTTCCTTGAGTGCTCCTTTAGTATCTCAGTCATCTAGTGGCCCTGCTTACTGTTGGGAAGATATCTTGCTTGTGACATTCTTACAAAAGAATCTTCCATTAGTTTGTGTCTTTTGCTAGTTGCTCCTCAGTTTTGGGAGACGAATGGGGTGTGCTTAAGTATACTTTATGGCAGTAGGGTCTGCTGCTGTTCCAGTTTGGACAGGGAGCCATTTTTGTTCCATGGGTCCTTCCCACCTGGGGGAAGTAGGTCTATGACACTGGGTGTCTCCTATTTCCAATGGATACCTCATAATATTCTCCTTTTTCCTGCTTTGCAAACTGTTCCAAAAGGGAAATGGCCTCTGACTTTTTTCTTTGACATTGGGACTTGGAAAGCAATGTGTTTCCTTTCCCAGTGAGAAACCTGTTCAAGGGATTTCCTGGGAGGTGCCAGGCAGGATGAGTGATTTCTAACCTGTGTTCATCATAAGGATTCCCAGTGGCAACCCATCATCAGGGCTAGGGTGGGCCCCTCATCTCTCCATTGACTTACTAGTATAGCATTTGGGCAATGAACACAGAGGGACATGCAGACAGACATTATAAGGTTTATTGTGGACTGTTTGCTTTGAACAGGTCCCATTTCCCCCAACGTGCATCCCCCCAAGTGACATATGATTAGATGACGGCCTCCAAGCCCCGGGCATGAGTATATCTGCACTATGGGCCTGTGCACCGCAAAGATCTTGGCTGTTGTGGTGAAACGGGAAGGAGCCATCTCCAGGGTAGCTAGGCCCCCCTCCATGTAGAACTCTCTGGATTAAAATGGATACCTTGGTTTGCACTTGGAAGCAGATGGGAGGTCAGTGCTAGTTGTTCCCTTTTGGAATCACTTACGCAGTGTCATTTGCACTAGCTGAAGTCCTTTGGGCAACCCTGAGTCAAACACTGTTAATCTGTAACTACTGTATATACCCATGGGTAAAGCAATCTGTGCATAAGTGCGCAAAAAAAAACAAACAAAAAAAACCACACTACCTGTGTATAAGCTGAGGTCCATCTGTGGCCTTGGCCGCTAGCCCCCCATTCTGCACTGCTGGCTTCTCCCAGAATCCCTGACACCCTCCCTATCCGTCAAACCCCTGCTGCTGCTTTTCCTGTGTTTTCCCTGCTGCCGATCTTCCCCTGCCGCTGCTTTCCCTGATACCTCTGCTGCCACTTTTCCCCTGCTGCCTTTTTCCCAGACACCTCTCAACCCCTGCCATCGTTTTCCCTGGCCTCCCAGACACCCCCCCCCCCCAGCCCCTGGGGCCTGCTAGTGGTTCCCCCAGGCTCCCTTACCTGGCTACTCCAGATGCTGGGGTCCCCTTCTTCCTAACCCCAGCCCAGGGGTTGACTCTCCAACATGGCCACTCCACCCACATGCTGGGGCTCCAGCCTGGAGCATGCTCAGTGCATGCTAAGGGCTGGAAACTTATTGTGTAACTCAGGGGTCTCAAACACACAGCCTGTGGGCAGCATGTGGCCCCTAAAGCTATTTCCTGTGGCCTACAACAACATTATTGTTACCAATATGTGTAATATCGTTGTATGAAAAGGTTTCAGTGATACGGTCTTCAGGCTAACATACTAGTCCTCATGCAGCCCTCTACTAGTTCTTTTGCGGCCCTTGTGGTGATTTGAGTTTGAGACCCCTGGTGTAACTCCTGGGCTGGGGCTGTCTGCCGTGTTGACCTCTGTATAAGCCAAGTGCCTGTTTTTAAAGCCAATTTTCAGGCACAAAAATCTTGGTTTATACACGACTATATATGGTATGTGAGGAAGTTTCTTACTTTGTCTCCAAGGCTTTCCAATGCTTGATTTGGGATGATTGGCATGCGGTGAGGTGTTTGTGGATATTGCAGAGGTCCTGGCTGAGGTGGGGCAGGTGAGCTGTTTTTCAGTGGAAGGAGCTTAAGAACTGATGAATGGACTGGTGTAGGCCCAGTGACTAAGCAGGAGGAGGAACTGTCTGCTCTTCCTGGAGACACAGAAGCTGAACAGAATCTCCTACTGCTCCTGACACTTTGACAACAGCTAGCCTGGTGACCGCTTCTGTTTGCCTCCCTTTTGCTCATCCTTGGCTCAAGGAGGGGCAGAGGACTGGCAAAACTGCTGGTGGTGTCATGCTGAGAGCACAGGTAATGGAGAGAGCAACCCAGGGTCAAATGATCTCTGGCCCTGATTTTAGTGAGCTAAAAACATTCCTTACTTCTGAGACAGTACATCCAAGTGGTCTACTGGAAATCCTCTGAGCTGGCTATGCCTAGGGATTAGTCAGCACCCTAAGGGTTAATCACCCCTGCAGCGGGATGGTGTCTTCCTGAAGTCAGGCTGGGCAGACAGGTGCTCCCTTGGGGATGTTGGGGCACTGGATTCTCTTTTGCACACTCTGGTTTTGCCTTAGGAGGGATGTGGAAGGAGTGGGAAGTGAGTCCCTTTGGCTCAGGCCTGAGTCAGTACTCGGAAATGCAGCTACAGGCTACAGAGTTGTTGCCAGGCTCTTCCTTACAAACAGCTGGCGTGAGCTGTGTCCCCATTTCAAGGCTGCAGGGTTTTGCTCAAAGATTGGTTTGGCTGAAACGCAGGCATTGGCCCCAGCTATCCAGTTTGAGCTTCACTTGGCAGAGAAAAATGGGGGAGGTGGCTTTGCTCTACTTCTTTGTACCTTCCTCACTTGAGTGATGGTGTTGGCTTAGCATAGGTGGTGTGTATCAGCCCTCAAGCTGTGACTCTATCCCATAGTGCCTCTGCCCCTGGCTGTGAGCAGGACTCTGCAGAGATGGCTGTGCCAGCTGTATGTGGTGGAAGTATTTCCCTGGTGGGGAGGCATGTGGACAGTCAAAGCACTGAGGGCAGTGCAGAATTAGCTTTCTTGCACAGTGGCCACTGATTCATGACTGGACAGGTAAATCTGGGAAATGTTGGACGTAGCACTTTCTCTTTCTGAGATGGGCTTGACCCTTCCAGCCCCCCAGCCACCTCATTTTGCTCCCTGCTGCAGTTGAAGCTTGATTGGGCGAGCAAAGGTGTCAGTAAGGGTTTTACCAGGTGTGATAGAAAGTTTGTCTTCAGAGGGAGCAGCTGCCAATAGAACAAGTTTTGCTGACATATCCTGCCCAGCCCCTGCCCTTGATATTTCAGGGTTCAGTAAATTGTACATGGCTTCCAGGCCAAACCTCTTTGTAATGGATCCTCTGGTCTGGTCTGCTCTCACTGTATGCCTCATCCGTCTTGGCTCCGTCACTGGCCTCTCCTTCTCCCTCCTACCCATGCTTGCCTTTTAGAGCCTGCAGGCTTAGACCTTCTGAAGTAATGCTGGGAAATGTTAGTTATGCTGAGTAACAGCTGGCTTTCTGTGTCTCAGCCTCTGCTCTCAGGTACCTTCATGAGAACAGGATCATCCACAGAGACCTGAAACCTGAGAACATTGTCCTCCAGCAAGGAGAGCAAAGGGTGAGTAGGACCCAGATGACTCTAGCCGTACAGGCACTTAGTTGAACTGTAAGGGAGGGAGCACAAGGGTGTGAGACAGAGAGTGACTGGCAACCGACATTGCAAAGATGATCTCTCGCCAAGAGATCTCATGAGCTAAAATAATGACTAGCTCCAGTGAGGGTGTCTGAGCATAATGCTGTTTGAGAAGTGGGTGGGGTTCATCTTGTAATTCTTGATATTTATACCAATTGCTAATTTAATGATTTCTCTGAACAGCCACATGCAATGAGTTGTATCCTTCTCCCTCCCCATATCCCCCACCCCATTTTCACAGGCTGGGAACTGAGGCAGAGAGAAAGTGACTTTGCCAAAGCAGTAATGCACATCAGCTTTCTGTGGAAATTAGCTTTTGGGGAGCGGGGTTTCTTGGCTTGCAGATAAAGCTCAGACCACCAAACATCTTTACCTCTGATGCAAAAGCAGTTGCCAGAAAGCACCATGCCCTCTGTGCCTAGTCCTGGTAGTATCTGAAGATGGTGGCTGGGCTATTGTGCTGTACAGATGCAGACTTCCAGTCTAAGCATGACTGTTTTGGCCCACCTATTCCATGTGAGGACACCACACATGGTAGTTCCAAGGCAGCATTAAGCCATCTCTCTGTTGCCCTAATCCTGGGGCCAGGTTGCTTTGTAACATACATGAGAGTAATGAGAGAGAGTTATGGCCATGACCCCTATATTGGGTGTGAGGTAGCAGGGGTCCAGCATAGGACCTGTGTGAAGGTTCCTCCCTTGGTGTCTGTGGCAGCTTTGTGCCAGCAGAGGCATAAATCTGGCTCTCTTTCTCCCTTCTCAAGGGGACCAGTGAACATTTCCTGAGGAGATGGAAGTGTACTCCCATTCAAAGGCTGAAGTGATCCAATTCTCCTGGGAAACTCCCTCCATCAGTTAGGGCTCTGTTGTAAGCAGCAGTCAAACTTCCTGGTCCTTGCATCTCCCTCTTATATTGAGCCACAGGAGCTGCTTTACCAGTGGCTTTGTTCTTGTGATCGTTTAAGAACCCAACACTACCTTGATGCCTCCTGCCTTCCCTCTCCACTAGGCTTCTGAGTGCTGAAATCACCTTCACTCCAGAATGCATTTTCAGTTCTCTTAACTCCCTGCTTATGTCTTTCCTAGTTAATACACAAGATCATTGACTTGGGGTATGCTAAAGAGCTGGATCAGGGCAGTCTGTGCACTTCCTTCGTTGGGACACTGCAGTACCTGGTAAGGAGAGAATTTAGCTTTTAGTATCGCTGTGACTAGCGAGGTTGGTGGGGCAAAGCAGCAGGAGGAAGTAGGCAGTGTAATCTGGCTGTCCTGTGGGGTTGGTAGAGAAGTCTCAGCTATGTAGGTATGGACATGTTGGGGATACACATGCTGCAGCGAATGAACAGGCTGTATTGTAGCTCTTGGCCAATGTTTTTGATTTTCACATTTCATTATGAATTTTCTGATGCATAGGGAATATGAGTGTCATTAGCCCCTGGTATTGTTCAAAGAGGCCAGTGAGGTGCCTGGGTGACAAAACACTTACCATGATCTTTCCACAGTGCTGCACAAACACTAATGAATGTCCTAGGAGGCAGGTGCAGCCACGGTTCTGAGAGAAGAGTGGCTTAATCTTTAATCTGTATTGACTGATGCAGGCTCCGGAGCTGCTGGAACAGCAGAAGTACACAGTAACGGTCGATTACTGGAGCTTTGGCACGCTGGCATTTGAATGCATAACAGGTTTCAGACCATTTCTGCCAAACTGGCAGCCTGTGCAATGGTGAGTAACCTAATGCCAGACAAGGAGGAAGAAGTCTGACATCCAAACCACTGTCTTATGTTCATGGTGTTTGAGGGAGAAGGGGGTCTCAGTTTTACAATGAATCTTCCTTTGTATCATGCCCTGCTAGTTGAATTTAGGCATTAAGAGAGCCTTTCTGGCTTCAAGCACTTCTCTGCAGTGAAGGACAAACTTTAAAAAATGAAGGGAACTCATGGATCTAAAGGTGGAGGAAGCTTGGAAATACTTGAAGTAAAAGTTGTATGGACTATCTGAAGTCTGCCCCCCAAGGAGGGGGAAAAAATTCATAGGCAAAGAGTTGTAGACCAGTGTGGGTGAGCAAGCATCTCAGACAGGTGATTAAGGGAAAGCAGAAGGTCTATGGGGAGTAAAAGATGGGAGGGCTCATCAAGAGAAATTACCTCTTGGTCAGAATATATGGGGTAAAGTGAGAAATCCTAAAAGCCAAGCAGATTTGGACCTCACAGAGGCAATTAAAACCAAGTCTGGGGATGTTTTGCAAAGAAGTTGGAAATGTCTGAATAAGCTACTTAGACAGATAAGGTTAGTGCTGTTTCTCGGTATTATGGAATAGGCTAGAGGGGGGCTGATGTGTGCCCTGAGAAGGGTAAAGTGTGGCTGTGATCACAGAACTGTTTTTAGTTTGCAATCATGCTTGCTTGAACTCTTCAGGCACACAAAGGTCCGACAGAAGAGCGAGTTGGATATTGTTGTATATGAAGACTTGGCAGGAGAAGTGAAATTTTCTAGCAGTTTACCATATCCAAACAATCTAAACAGGTGAGGAGTACCGCCCAAATGCACCCCATGGGGATAAGCTTGCTACCTCCTCCTAGGAGCAGGAGGGGTTCTTTTGGTTTCTATTACTTTGCTGAACTTTTAAGAAGTTTAGTGCCCAATGCACATGGTATCATCTGGTTGAGGTTTCCATAGATCAGGCTTGTCCCACCTGCAGCCCATGGAGTGCTGCTGCAAAAGCCTGGGAGCTGGGGTTGGTGGGGGCCCTTGTCAATTTCTACCCACGCTCTGCCCCCCTCACTCAGGCACCCCTGATCACTGCCTGGTCTTCTGTATGCAGTGCAAGCAAAAGCAATGCCAAATATCACTATTATTGATTAAGAAGATTGATTTGTCTTATCTATCAAAAGTTTTCTCACCTGCTCCCTGACTGAGAAAAGAATTGCAGTGTGGCCCCTCATCCAGAAAGGTTGGACACCCCTGCCATAGACGAAATCAGGAGGATCTTGTTAGCTTGCTATAGTCCATTCCATGCCCTTATCCCTAATCTTTATTAGAGAACAAAGAAAGATCTGAGCTCTGGATTTTTTTTGTAAATGCCAACTGGTATGGTCACCTGAAATGCATCTTTCTCTGATTCTTCTTGTTTCTGTCCTCTAGTGTGTTGGCTGAGCGGCTGGAGAAATGGCTGCAGCTCATGTTAATGTGGCATCCACGGCAGAGAGGGACAGACCCTGTTTATGGACCCAATGGCTGTTTCAAGGCTTTGGATGATATACTGAACCTAAAGGTGAGTCTTTGGGGGAGGATTTCCATGCACAGACCAGCTTCCAGAGAGCTCACACCTTGTGTTAGCCTTTGAGGAGTGACACCTAAGTCATGGGGCTCAGTAAGGATGTAAGGAAACCTAGTTAAGATGGCGGAGTTTCTTGTTACACACTGGTACTAAATAACATCAATAATCCTATATAACTTTTTATAAAATGCCTTTTCATCAGTAAATCTCAAAGCACTTCACAAAAGAGGTCAGTATCGTTACCTTCAGATCCAGGGGTGATCAGTGGGGGGTGGAGTGGCAAAGCTGTGCTGCAGAGCAAAAAGCTGCCATACGAAGATGGGGATGAGCACCAAATTGGGAAGTTCCTTCTGTGTTGTGGTGGGATTGTGTGGTGGTCTAGTTAGCCATTGGGACTGCAAAGTGGTAAGCAGCAGAATGACTAGAGTTTGGTCTTTCTGCTGATGTCTGCATGGTAGAAATAGGACAGAAAAGGATTTCAGGAAGTCATCCAATCCAGCCTTTGGAACTGAGGCAGGACTAAAACCTAGACATCCCTAACAGCTGTTCAGTATTAACTGTGTTGAGTACCTGGTCACCATTATCTGTTTTAGTGGAGACTGAGGTAAAAGACATTACACACATCAGCTTCTTGCTCTCATCAGTATTGGCTTTCCATCTCCACTAAGTAGAGAAATCTAGACTTTTATCTTTATGTCTAATGTAGGTATGACTGATTTTTTTTTTTTTTTCATAAGTGCTTGTGCTGTTGGTTTGTACTCATGGTTAGCAATTTGTCCATGCTTCCACTTCTAAGATTTCTTTTTAATTAAAGAGCTCCTGATGGAGCCATAGTGATCTCTTAATATTTTTCATATCTTTCCTACCAGTAGTGTGAAGTTGTGCATTTAATTGTGTCTCCTTGAGAAACTGCTAGTTCTCCTGAACTTATTTCTTAGCTCAGGGGTCTGCAGCCTATGGCTTTAGAGCCGCGTGTGGCTCCAGGCTTTGGACCCCCTCACCCCTTCCCTCCACCAGGGGACCCTGCTCCTGGTTCTAGTCTCCTCCTGTGCAAGGGTATTTATCAGCAGGCACCCTGGCTGAACTCTCAGCTTCCCGTACCCCCTCACCAGCAGGTTACACCTATTGCAGCTCTCAAAACACAAGTTTACTGAAGGAAACTTTAAAATGACTTATCTCTTGGTTTACAGACTCCTGCCTTAGCTTTTTTTCCCCATAGACCTTAAGTGCCAGTTCCAAGTTTGTTAAAATGTGAGTGGGTTGAAGCCTGGGAGGTGACCTGGATTTATTGGGAGGTTGAAAGACAGTCACTTGGTAACAGTCAAAGGAAGAGTTCTTGAGGAAACTATCGAGGGGGAGGTCCAAGATGCAGACTCCCTTCCTGCCATCTGAGGAGAAAGAAACATTCACTGACCTAAGGCGATTCCTGTTTGTTATTCCACTAAGCAAGCATCTGTGCCTCTCGCATGCTGGCAGGGAGAAGGAGTTGTCATGTGGCCTCTTCTGTTTGATGCAGGACAAAGGCTTTGGCAGAGTGTTGCTAAGCAGTCCTGACCTGGTCACATGTACTTCATGGGGCTTCTAGTTTCTTGTCCATCACCTAGTCTGAGTCCTGGCACCTCTGCTCTGCCCTGCCCTGACCTCTATGCCTTGGATTCTTTCCATGTCACATTTTTTTCCTTTTTTTCCAGCTGGTTCGTGTTCTAAACATGGTTACCGGCACTCTGCATGTGTATCCTATGCCTGAAGAGGAAACCTTGCAGGCTGTAAAGGCCAAGATACAGTCAGATACTGGTATTCCAGAGCAGGAGCAGGAGCTCTTGCAAGAAGCAGGGCTTGCACTGTGCCCTCAGAAATTGGCTATTCAGTGTATGGCCGACAGCAAGGTGAGTCTGGGGCTGAAACCTAAACAGAGTCCTTCCTGGATTGCTAACCAAGCCTGTACAGGCTGGCACTTGCTCTGAGCACACTCTCTACCATTGTTCTAACTGAGGCAGAGCAGTCCTCTCTCCTGCTGCTCGCAGGGTCCTGGGCTGTGGTAAACCAGCTGGCTCCACCCCCTTGTAAAGAATGGCTGGCTCTAGGTTATTTCAATGGAGGATGTATTTTAAGCACTGCTGTGTCTAAGAGAACTGAGCAAGATCTCATCTCTGCAGGTGAATGATGCCACAGATACAGACCTCCTCTTCCTCTTTGACAACCGTAAAGATGCCTATGAGAGACAAATCTTCCTGCGGCCACATCCGGAAAGCGTTGACTGCATCCGTAAAGACTTTCCCCAGACATGGGTTATTTCTAGTGGGGGGAATCAGTACAGAGAGCTTGCTGTCTGTGACCTATAACACATGCAAAAGAGTTAAGGGGCAGCTTTCTTCTCTTGGGAGTATAGTGAAGCATACTGTCATAGCCTTCAGCCTCTGAGCTGGGATCTAACCGAGGGTAGAAAAGACCGTCATCATCTGCTGAGTTAGTGTCAAACTGGCCATTTGTTGTAAAATAGTTTCTCTGGTGTCCTGGGCAGCTGGGAATGTGACGCGCATGGACTTGGCTGTACAAGTTCCAGAGAAGCCAGCACTCCAAGTGGGGCTGGGTGCCAATTTCTGCCTGGAAGCACTGTTCCTGTAAAGCTTTCTTTCTAACAACATAATGCTCTGTTTCCAGTTCAGGATCCAAAGAAGAATCTGTCCTTCTTCCAGCTGCGGAAGGTGTGGGGTCAGGTCTGGCACACGATCCGGACTCTGAAGGAGGACTGTAACCTGCTTCAGCAGGGACAGCGAGCAGCCATGTACAGTGGGGTTCTTTTTGGAACATTTAGCTCTACTTAATTTCCTGCTAGAGAGAGGGATAGTGTTTGGGTTCCAGGAAGTGCACCTGCCCACTGCTAAAGCCCTGCACCCAGAGTCGTCGTCACTGGGCCTAAGACAACTAATTGTGGGGGATAATGAATGAAGAAACAGGAATGGGTATGGTGCTAAAATGGAGGGAATGGAAGAGGACACCAAGCAGAGAAGCCTAGACAATGCCTACTGCTCCTTAAAAGGTGTCCAGGGAGCCAGCAGACACTAAGAGGAACTCTGCCCAGATGCATGAGTGGATACAAGAATGGATATAGGCCCCAGAATCACAGGGCACATCCTCAGCCAACCTCCTCTCCCTGCTGTTATAGATAGCCCCTTTGGCCAGCACTAGGAGGCTGACATGACCACAGATGGTGTGGGGAAAAGTGGAGCCAGAACCTCAACAGGGGCTGCAGCCTGGTGCACTCCAGGTAGATGTGCACTACGGTCTCCCTCATGTGGCAGAGAGCACAGGTGTCAGGGAGAGGGGTGAACTGCACTGGTGCGCATGCTCAAGGCTCTGTGAAGGTGCAGCCAGCTGAGGTCCTTAGGGAGCCATGGGGTCAGGGTGGATAGAGGCTGATACACCAGGCCACTTGGTATGTGGGGAGGGCATAAGGATGAGCAAGTGAAGGCTGTGGAGCATGAGCATGTGAAGATGGTCCTTCAGTGTGGTTTAGAAATGGGCTGGTTGCAAGTCTTGCAGACAGCGTGCTGTGTCCAGAGGGGGCAGCCAGAGAGGCTTGGGGGACCAGGGCCTGATTAAAAAAAAAGGTGGCCTGGGACAGAGGGGCAGGCTGGGAGGGAGAAGTTCTAGTCTCTAAAGGTGGAGGTGTTT
The DNA here is from genome assembly GCA_007922195.1 of Podocnemis expansa. Taxonomy (NCBI): domain Eukaryota; kingdom Metazoa; phylum Chordata; order Testudines; family Podocnemididae; genus Podocnemis; species Podocnemis expansa. Next base: position 37,574,707 of record ML681972.1, on the reverse strand, counting down.
GCAATTAATGGACAGCTACGCTGTAGCCACAAACCCAGTTGTCTTTGTGACTCTAGCCCGTTCATTTGTTTTGGTTGCACAGGAAAACATAGGCCGATAGTGGGTTGACTGGAGAACATTGAAAGTGGCTCTGAAAGCTGTGTGGGATCAGTTGGGACATTATGGTCCCCTGAGAGGTTGGATGCACCTGATCCTTCTCACTTTGTCCACAGGATGAATCTACTGCGTTATAATAGCAATCTGTCCAAGATGAAGAATTCCATGGCCTCCCTGTCCCAACAACTGAAAGCAAAGCTTGATTTCTTTAAAACCAGCATCCAGATTGATCTGGAGAAGTACAGCGAGCAAATAGAATTTGGAATCAGTGAGTGCAGCCCCTGTGACATGCATGGGAGTCCTCCATTCACTCCCCCAATCCCAGCATGGTAGCTTTCCTGAAGTGCAGGGAAGAGTAATAGACTTTTGTCCCGTTTTTGTAGCCTCTGAGAAGCTGCTGTTTGCCTGGAAGGAAATGGAGCAGGCTGTGGAGCTCTGCGGGCGGGTATGTCTCTAGATTTAGGTATAATTGCTTGCCCAGAAGAAGAGTCTTATCTGCTGCTGCCCTGCCTGATACACCAAACTTCCTTCCCTTGTTTTCAGTTTCAGCAGTTTTTTCTTGCCTCTGGCTTGTGAAGTCCTTTCTGTATTTAAGACACATTAGAGAAGAGACATGGAGGTGACCATAAGGAAAGGGTTCCCAAGAACTAAACTGAGAGATACTTATAAACAAAAGCAAGTGTACTGTGCAAACCAGGTAATAACATCTGGCTTGGCAGGAGCTTTAAATCGGTTGGCAGCATCCAAAGAACCTCGAGGAAGGGAAATATTAATGCCAGCTTCTAAAAGCTGAGATGCTTCCCAGCTGCTCAGTGTGTGCCACTTACCTGGCCAAATTCCTGGCACTGGGAACCATAGCAAGTTGTACCTTTATAGCTGTGTTGTCTCTCTTTGAGAATGTCCTCCTACAGAAGGGCAGAAAATTTCTGCAAGAGAGCTGGGTCAGTGGTTGTTTCCTAGTGTAACTATGGCCCAGTTTGAGTGGACACTGGCTGTGAGGACTGGGCAAGGTTAAGGGTGGTTGCAGGAGAGGTGTCAGATTTCTTGTTTGTTTTACTGAACACAGCTACTCCCTTTGGAATTTGTCAGCATTCTTTACTAGCTGGGTGGGGAGATTGTTTCCCTTTTCATCATTAGCTGCATATTCATATATGGTGAAGGTCTCTTCACCACAAGTGGAGCTATGGCATTAAAAGCAGCAGGGTCATTAGAAGGGGCTAATTTGAGGACCAAATCAATCTATGGTAGAACCTCAATTAGGAGCACCAGATTTAGTTAAACTGGTCAACCACAAACCTCATTTGGAACAGGGAATGACGCAGCCAGCCAGCAGCAGAGACCCAAAAAAGTAAACCCTGCAGTACTATGATAAGGTAACTTTGTGCTGATTTCATTTAAAATAAGATGGTTAAAAGCAGCAGCTTTCCTTTACATAGTAGTTTCAAAGTTGTATTTTAAGTCAGTGTTCAGATGTAAACTTTGAGCAAAACATTAAAAAGTTGGGAATGTTTCAGAGTTAGTCCCTCAGTGTATGTTGCAGGGAGCTATCCCAACACTCTGTTCTCGGTTCTTCTCTGCTTTTTGCTGGTCTGAAGTTGTAAGATTGTGGATGAAAAGAGAAAGCAATTCTTGTTCCATTCAAGGCCTATTAGAGCTGGAGTCTGTCATCCCATAGCTGGCCTGTATCCTGCAACATTATTAACTGATGTCCCTTCTTTCAGGAGGAGGATGTGGAGCAGTTAGTGAAGAAGATGATGGCCCTTCAGGCAGACATTGTAGACCTGCAGAGAAGCCCCCTAGGGCGGAAGCAAGGGGGCACCCTGGAAGATTTGTGAGTTGGAACCCTCTACCCTGTGGTGCTAGCAGTTCTAGTACAGAGTGGGCCTGTTTCTGAAAGCAGGAGATGAGGCACCAGCACAAACCATAGCCTAGGTTGGCTGGGTGTAACAAAGGGAACATCTTCCTGACTTTGCTAAAAGCCAGCAATGAACAGCTGACAAGGCCCAGCATTGTTGAGTACAAAGTTTGAGTTCAAGAGGCCAGTGGCAACTGAGATTAGAGAAACACTTGAGTTGTGCCTTCTGTTTTGTAGGGAAGAACAAGCCAGGGAACTTTACCGGCGCCTGAGGGAGAAGCCAAGAGGTGAAGATCCTGTAGCTGCTGTTGTCTTGTTGCTGTTAACCAAAGGACCATAAAGACCAAGGAAAATTCTCCGCAATGCCAGGCCTGTGGTCCACATGTCAACAATGTCTGGCCTCTCTCTCCCATTGTTTGGGAAAGAGCTGGCACTTCAAAGTGATCAGTTGTTTCTGGCAGCTGGCTGCCTCTTCAGAACGAAGCTGTTTTGGGCCCTTCTCCCAAACCACTACTGAAGGCTTCTGTTGGTGCTGTAGGCAGGACTTGGCCAGACTTTACTCCTTATGGCAACAGACTAGTATAATCTCCAGTTTACAGCCCCTTACCAGTTGGTCTCTTTTCAGAGAATGTAGCAACCAGGTACTCTGAGCTCATTCTGCCCAGCATGCCTGACCTTTGTTCATCTCTCTAGACCAGAGGACCAGTGGTGACAGCCAGGAAATAGTGCGACTGCTCCTGCAGGCGATCCAGACCTTTGAAAAGACAGTCCGTCTAATTTATGCTCAGCTCAGGTGAGTCCCAGAACATCCTTTCCATGGGAGAAACACAAATGCCTGCCTGAGCAGCACTCTGTTTCTCCAAGTAGGAGGGGCTGTCTTCATCTGAATCAGTAAGATGCATTCTAACAGCTTCGTAGATAAATTTTCCACAGTTTTCAGGAGTTAATGGTTAGCACTGATGGAGTTTTTAGCTGGCACACACTGCAATCAGCTTCAAAATAGGATTTTTCCTGTTATCTCTAATCTTGCTGCTGCAGTTGCTCATCTGACCTGATTATTGTTCTTTACAGTAAAACAGTAATTTGCAAGCAGAAGGCACTGGAATTGTTCCCCAGAGTGGAGGAGGTAATGAGCCTGATGAATGAAGATGAGAATACGGTTGTCAGGCTTCAGGAAAAACGACAGAAAGAATTATGGAACCTTCTAAAAATTGCTTGTGTGAGTGAAATGGAAGTTAATGGGGCTTGTTCTGTTAAACCAGTTCCTTTCCCCTCCTTTTTGATGGCACAGAAACTTGAATGTAGGATGAAAACTGCTGCAAGAGCCTGCATTGGCTTTAGCACCCAATCTTTGAAACTGGGATGTAGGTATTTCCATCACCTGTGTTAGGAGTTCAGTAGTCAAAACTCTTCTCTCCACCCCCATTCCCAGCATAATTCTGTTTTTTCAGGGCATTTATAGATGGTTAGTGCAGTCCCTTTTAATTGGATAAAGAAAATACAATCGAGGACATATTTTTGGTTGAAATCTAGGGGAAGCTAATAGAATTGCAGCTATAGCAGGGTGGCCAGCTACTGAGGGTGGTATGAAAACCTCTGCATGGGACACAAAGCAGCAACCAGAAAAATGCTGCATTGACATTAAACAGAGGTGTCTAGTCACACCTCTTGACAGAAGAACATGGCATGAAAACTTAAATGTTTTTACTTGTGTTCAATTTGGTTTAAAAATCTGAGCTTGTTAAGACTCAAAACTCCAGCCTCTTGCCTCATTAATATTTGGAAGTGAAATGGCAGCACTTGCTTCTGGAAATAAGTTAATGTAGAAATAAAGTGCATGGAGGAGCCTGAATCTGCCTTCTCACTTCAGAGTAAGGTGCGTGGTCCTGTCAGTGGCAGCCCAGAGAGTATGAATGCATCACGACTCAGTAACCCAGGACAGCTGCTGTTGCAAGTCCCTGCTGTAACTTATCCTTTACCAGAATCTATCAAGAAAAGGTAAAGTGAAAAATGAGGGTGTTACATCCATATGTTAAAGGGACACTCAATTTGTCACACATTTATGGGTACAGCTAACACACAAGAGTAATGTTAACTCAGGCATGTTTAAGATTACTTTGATCATGTCTGTTACAAGGGTAAGAAATTCCAGGTCAAGGAGACAGTAAGTGCATTAATAAATAAATTTGTTAGTCTTAAGTGCTGAGGACTGCTTGCTTGTTTTGTATTAAAGTGTAGCAGTGCAAAGAGCTACCTTCTCACTGCATGATCCTGTCTCAAGCACTAGGTACAAGACACAGTAGCTAAAGCTCCTCCTGCTGGTTATGCTTCTGCAGCAGCTATTGTCTGTTGAACTAGTTTTTTGATTTTGAGAGAGTGAGCCACAAATCAGGTGCTGAGGCTAAAGTCCTAAATCTTTTTTTGATGCAAGTGGGACAGTGGTAACAGGCAAAGGATGATATTTTGTAAAAATAAGTCTTTATCCTTACAAGTCAGTCTCAGGGGCATACAGGTGCTCTGCAAGGGTGGGAAAGGCAGCAGCAGGGCATGATGCGCTTTAATGGTGTTAAGACTTCCTATTTCATTGGCCAATCAACAACTTTGTCCTTTTCAGTGATGAGCTGCTGGTGGAATCACAGACTCTCTGCAGCCAGTTAGAAACTGTGATGCATGATACAATGAAGGATCAGGACCAGAGCTTTATGGTAACACTTATCACTTTAAACCATACTTTGGGAAGACTGTGGAAGTGAGAGCTATGAAGTTCTGAATACATATAACACCCTACATACCCTTACTGTTAAAAGGGCAGAGACCCCTCATTCCCTGAACAAAATGGTGATATTGAAATAAGTTCTGAAGTCTCTTGTAAATAGGTCAGCAATACTGTATGTAGATGAATTTGTCCTTATAGGTCATATACACCTTTTCCTGAAAGTCTCCTAGTCATTGTCTAAGCTGGTTTTTGTCACAGTTTAAATAATCAAAGGGATGTGTTTATACAATAGTTTTCACTGTAAGAAAACTGTAGTTGAGCTTTCCGGGTGGGAAGATACCACAAACTAATGTGTGTTTCTATGGTTTCATTTCTAGTCTCTGGATTGGAGCTGGTTGCAGCTTCAAGGAGAAGAACGAACAAACCCAGAACAGACTCAGATGTGAAAATTACTTCAGTCATAGCTCAAGCCAAATAGTACACTTTTTTTTTTTTTTTTTAAACCACACAAGGAGGTTAAGCATGGCAGGTTTAGGGTTACCAGATGTTAGGCAAAAGGAGGACATGTCCTCCATCCAGCAGGCGTTTTAAAAATACACGATTGTGTCTGGCTTTTTACTTACAGGGGTTGAAGTATGCTGGAATGCCCCAGAACATTCCATTTTAGGGGAAGTGTTCTAGGGCCCCCTAAAAACAGAAGCATATTACAGAAATACTACATTTTCTCTGTGCTCCAATGTCCTCCTTTCTAGGCAGGTTGCGACAGGAAAAATGAGCTTAAGTGCCTATTTATACTGCCATCTGCTGGTTAGTGGGACAGATTCCTAATTTCAATAGACAGAAAACTTGTTCTTAACTTCTTTTTCCTACAAGTGTACAAGAAAGTTGTGTGAAATTGATGGGGAAAATTTCTTACCTGCTGTTTTTGAGTTAGTGAGGATACTTTCATTCCCTCCCAGTCTGATCCCATCTTCACCAGCTGCTGAATCCACCTACCTTGTTCCTGTTCCCTTGCTGGAAATCAACTCCTCACTGGCCAGGGTTCGTCTTGTTTGAACTCCTTTGTCTTCAGTTATGAAAAAGCACTGAAATCACTCTTTTTTGCTATCCATGCTGATTTGCACTTTTTCTCAAGTGTTGTCTATACTTGTTTCCTGTATGGGAACGAACTATCTGAAATATGTAAACTTTTGGTTTGCTTTCTACTAAATAAAATTTTAAAGGAGAAATATTTTCACTCTTCCATGGTCTGCTGAAGTTTGAGACTGAGGCCAGCATCGGTTTCATGGACCGCTCCCCTCCCAACATGAACAATAAAACCCTTGTAAGCCCTATTTTGCAGAATCATCTTTACTACCACATGGACCTGGTTTGTCCCTGACAGACCACTCAGCTGAGTTTCTGAATGGAGTTTCAGTTCCTGCCAAAGCCCAGGGAATCTTGAAGCATGGTACTGAAGCAACAACTGGAACACACAGAAGGGATATGTTCCAAATGTGATTGATTTATTTCACTTTGATGCAAAACCAAAGCTTGTACTACTGCACAGAGACCAATTCCATAAGAAGTCAGGAGGTGTACGACATGCAGGATGTGATCTTTTAACTGGGAGGAGCTGTTATGCTGTCTTCAAGGAACAAATTTAAAGTAACACTGAGGAACTAAATTGAAATGTGGCACCACCTATAGAACTTCTGTGCATACCTTCAGATATCTCCCTCTATGATTTGGGGGGAGGGCTTACAGCAATTCTTTGGAAAAATAAAAAGGTCACACTTGAAATTTCTCAGAAGAATTTTTAAGGCCAAAACATGTTGGGTTATTTTTTTCCTTCATCTGTGGGAACAGAGCTGCTGTTCCACTTAACTGTATTAAGCTTCCAGCTCAAATCCCAGCCCAACCTTGTGACCTCCAGCACTGAAGTTCTTTCCATCAACCAAGCCTGAGAGAGTCAGCTTCACACCTGCAAAAAGTAAACAAAGATTTGATACTAGACTTAGGTAAGATGAAGTCAGTAACAAGACCATAATGCAGCTGTGTTCAAGTATCTCAATCAGCAGCAGCAGTTTGAGGGGAGGAGGGACTTGTATAAAACAAGTAGTCTCATTTTAGAAACCAACTGTCTTTGTAATAAATCTCATAATCCAAGAAAGCAAAGTGACTGATACATGTCTGCAAAGTTAAAAGAATAATTCCATGAATGTCTAATGAGTCTACCTTCATAGCTACCCATTCTGTGTAACTGTTCAGTTAAAAAGGCTCTTTTCTATTTAGCCCCACAGAATGATTCCTTTTAATTGTTTGTCATGGCTTACATACCAGGTCGAAGGGTCTGAGTGTAACCAATTCCAATCAGGCTAGCATTATTCACTTTAGCCTAGAGGGGAAGAGATAAAAGCACAAGTCAAAACAGTAGCATCTCATCCACTTTTATAGACAAGCAGGCACAGTAACTTCTCCAGTGGCATCAAAGAGTGGCTATATTAACCAATAATAGAAAAGCTCTCTCACATCTGCCTTTGCCAAGGCAGAATATTCTGCTTGATAAAGAGCCGTGTTTTAAATGGGAGTGATAGGGTTTGTGTCAGGTTCCCTGGCGTGAGTGTGGTAGCACTGGGGGGAAAAAATTCCCTGAATTTTTCTCAGTTTTAGCCCACTGCTCTTGCATATGAAACTGCAGGCTCACCCACACAGTGAGCATCTACAGCACTCAAGCACATAGTGTGGTCTTTATTGCACAATAAGTGTACATCTTCACTCCAACTGAACGCTCAAGTCTGACCCACGTCATTTGACTCAAGCTTGGTTACTGAGCAATAAAACTGCAGCATACATGTTCAAGATTGGAGAACCAGTGAGATGGGAGAGTCGAAAAGCCCAAGTTCCAGCATTAGCCCATACATCTAAACCAAAAATGTACAGGCCTGCAAGCCTGAGTCAGTTGACAGAGGCTACACCTGTAGAAGTGTAGTGCAGCCACACTCCACAAGGTCTGAGGTGTGCCTTGAATGACTGTAGGGAGAGTGAGACATGTTAAGCCTACTGCAGTTAGTCAAAGCACACTACGACGCTTGGTGGCAGCACAGTCCACACAGCCAGTTCATGCACTGTGCTGGCAGATTTACACTCCAGCTTGTTGAACAAGTGCAGCTGGTACAGACGAGCTTGAGAGAAAGCATGTCGTCACAGAATCAGCCTTAAGTAAAGTACATTTTCTACAGTGCACCAACAGTCTACAACATATATTTTCCATACATCAGTAACTGTAAAAGGTTCAAAGACCAGCCACCCTGTCCCACTGGTTTAAAGCATTTAAGTAAACTCCATTTGTGCTATAAAGGCTAATCTGGTAAAATTCTTACCGCAATGGAAGTGTTTTCATCCAGCTGGTACTTAGTGGCAATGCCAAAACGGGTATTGTTACTGCCAGCAGTCCAAGCAAGATTTATAGATGTCTCAACTTTATCATTAACCTTCTGATAGATTGACCCACCAAATTCTGTGCCATCATTCCTGTTTGAAACAGATAAAGAATGTATGAGGATCTCTTCCATTTAATCCATCAAAGTTCCACCTCATCCTTTTCCAACAAAAGTAAGTTCCTATCACCACTTCCTGAACAAAGCTGTGAAGAACCCTACACGTGGACATATTTAATCCCACTCTTCCCATAACTGATTCCATGCCTAGTCTCTCTCTAACCAAACATCTGACATGGCCCAGCAAGTTTTTGACCAAGAGCCCAGTGCAGGCTGAGGAATAAGAGGGCTTTCCAGACACTAAGATGTACAAGACATTTGAAATTTTAATGCAAGAAATCAGTTTACACTTCTCAGTGTAGTAGGCGGCAGGAAGGGAAGCACATTCCTTGCAGAGCATAACCTGTTGGTTCAGAGGGAGCTACATGCAGCCCTTATTGGCTAAATAAATCGCAGCACACCTCAGCTTTGGTGAGCCAGCAGCTCCCATCCCAAACACTGCCTCTTCTGTACACATGGTAAGGTAAATATGACGACACCCAACAGCACCGACAGGACTCCATCTCCTCTAAGACAGTAATGTTAAGTGCCCACTTTCACATAAGAGGCTGCCAGGCTCTAGGACCAACTCGAAGACCAGGAGATAGTAATGCCACATTCATCTCAGTCCTCCCAGTTGCCATTTTACTATACGGAAGTGGGCAATTTACTTGAAATTCAAATTCCTTCAGTAAGAGTGCCTCAAACCAGGCATTAAGATTTTGTTTACTAACTGAAATTCCAGTCACCTTAAACTTATCCTCATTAGAAAATGCCTTTTCCACTATCAAATTTAGGGGGACAGAGTTACCGTAACACAAGTCTCAAAAATAATCCCAATTACAGGAAGGGATGTCTCCTGTAATTGATGAAAATAAGATATGTAAAGCCTTTCAAAACTCAGTCTGAAATCAACATCCTCCCTTTTTCCACCTAGCATACATCCAATGCAGTTCTCTAGACAGTCTGGCATAATCCACCCAAGCTCCCCTGGTATGAATACTCACACGTTAGTGTGTAGCTGGAAGTCGCCCGCCTTATATCCTAATGCAAAGTTGTTCTGTGACAGTTTAGACTTGGCTGTATCAAAAGCCATCTGATAACCAGCAAGCCAGCCTTCATAGCCCAACACAGCCCAGCCATGGATGGTTGGTCCAGAAAGGTCAATGTCAATGTTGCAGCCTAGGTTTACATACTCCCGTTTATAGGATGTCTTCAATTTCCCACTCTTCTTTCTGTGGAGATAAACACCTTGTTTTACCAATACCAGCACGGGCCAGCTACATAGTATGTTTGAAGTCTGCAAAGTGCTTAACAGGCCTTAAAATTGTGCAGCAATCCCCAAGCATGCAGAGAACATATTTATAAGCAGTTCTTTGAGTATGCTGGAATTATTATAGATAGAAGCACAGAGACCTAAGCACCCAAGACATTATTTTAAACATCTGAATGAATGAAGGTATTGTGAATGTCCATTTTAGTCCTAATGCCATTTTCCTCAGTTGGTCAGTGCTATTACTGGTGATGCATACTATGGATAGTAATCAGGGTCCTACCAAATTTAAGGCTCTGAATAATGCATCATGAATTGTGAAATATGGTCTTATGCACTTACACACTGTATTAAATGTACACACACCACAATTCAATGGAGTTCCCCCTAAACATTAGCAATGCTAACTATTATCCTCCTCTACTGTGAAGCCATAAAAAACCAAACACACACACAAACAAAACAATGAACAAATGGACATTAAACTGCTGGTACACTGATACTGTTGCTGATCACACTGTCTTTCTGTATCTTTGTACTCCCAACTATCTGTATCCATCTGTTGTCTCTTGCCTTATACTTAAGATTCTAAACCAGTAGTTCCAAATCATTTCCCCTGCATTTTCAGATATGTTGTTTCCCACTACCCCAGATAGCACACAAACCACCATTTGGTGTGCTCCATGTAGTGTGACCTCACATGCATGGTACATGCAAGGTCACGCTGCAAGGAAGATGCCATTTTTGCTTTGCAAATGGCATCCTCCAGACTACACGATCTCAGGGTACATGCAATAGCACACTGCATGGAAGGTGCAATTTTGTGGAGCAAAATAGTATCCTCCATGCAACATGACCTCATGCATGTGGTGCATGTGAAATCATGCTGTGTGGGGGATGTGATTTTGTAAAATGGCATCCTCTGCATGCTTCGGGATTGCTGTGACTCCCATCTGTCGATGAAGTGACCCCACTTCAAGGTAGGGACCATGGTTTTGTTCTGTCCCTGTACAGCACCTAGTAGAGTGGGGTCATGGTTCACAGCTACTGCTTCTAGGTGCCGTAGTAACAGCAATAGTAAAAACAATAATCAGTGGCATGTGTCTTATTTTCCTACAAACCCCCAAGGTCAGAGGTACAGAAATATCATTTGAGCATTTTTATTTATTATACATTGGTAGATTGGGGAAAAAAAACATCTTTTAGAGAGGAATTTCTTATCAAATGTGTTCTTATAAACTTGATTGTGTCCTTAAAATTTTCTACCAAGATCTGAAGGATCAAAATTTCTTAATTTTCATCCAGTTGGGACATTGGAAAACAACAACTATGACAACCTGTTGGGATACTGAAATACAGTTACATTCATTTAACACTACCACTTAAGACAATTAACTTCTCCACTGAAAAATCTAACAAATGTGTTTAATCCAGTTCTGGGAATCTCTAGACAAAACTGAAAAAAAGAGGATATTTACCCTGTGTTTGGTACAAATATGGTGTCAAGAGTCAGCTTCAATCCCTCAGCTAGCTGTGGAGAAGAACAGGTAAAGGTCAGATTATCAGGGCCTTTTCAGGGCTTTATGTTCTCTTAATTTACTGTAATTCCCACCTGTACTTCTTGTCTGAATAGAAGACTAATCAGAGACAATAAATGTCTATCACGTGGTATTCTGTATAAAAAGTAAGCAATTTCCAGAGACAACTCTGTATCAAAGATTATTTATTTTCAGCGAAAATAACCCCACCTCCGGAAGAGTGACTCTGTCACTTCCGGATGGAGAGATCACTCGTGGGCCATGAACTTCCGGCTGAGCCTGTCTGCTAAGAAGTTCCGGAGGCCAGGGATATACGACGCCACTGGTTTGATTCTGTGGTGAATACAAAACTCCCAGCGGCTCATGGCTTCCTGGCAAAGGAGAGGCGAGTGCGTGCCGCCTTGCTTGTTGATGTAATACATCGCGGTGGTGTTGTCGGTACAAACCGACACCGTCTGGTCCCAGAGATGTTCTTGAAACACCTCGCATGCCAGCCGAACTGCTCTGAGCTCCTTTATGTTGATATGCAGCATGGAGTCCGCCTCCCCCCACAGACCTTGCGTCCTGAGGTCGCCGAGGTGCGCACCCCAGCCGATGTCTGAGGCGTCCGTAGTCAAGTGCCGCGATGGCTGAGGGCGACAGAATGGAACCTCTGAGCACAAGTTGGTCTCGCAACACCACCAAAGAAGGGTCTCCAGTACCGATGCCGGCACGGTGAGCATAGTGTCCAAACTGTCCCTCACTGGGCGGAACCCCGTTGCCAACCACAGTTGGAACGGTCTCATTCGCAGGCGGGCGAGGGGAACCACAAAAGTGCAGACCGCCATGAGACCCAGCAAACGAAGGCATTCTCGTGACGATGCCATGGGAAACCTCACCAGAGTATCCACCATCTGTTTGATAGTTTGAAACCGGTTGATCGGGAGACTCGCCCTTGCAGAAGTGGAGTCGAGGACCGCCCCCATAAACTCTATTCGCTGAGTGGGAACCCTCACGGACTTGTGAACATTTATCAGCAGTCCCAGGTGGTTGAACACGGACTGAGGTAGCCTTATGTGACGCAACACCTCCTGACACGACTTGCCCACGACCAGCCAGTCGTCCAGATACGGGAACAAGGTGACTCCTTGCTTCCTGAGATGTGCTGCCACCACCGCGAGGCACTTTGTAAATACCCGTGGGGCTGTGGAGAGGCCGAACGGGAGCACAGTGAATTGCAGGTGCATCCGTCCGACGACGAAGCGTAAGAACCTCCTGTGCTGTGGGCGGATTGCAATATGAAAGTACACATCTTGCAAATCGAGGGCGGCGTACCAATTGCCCGGATCCAGAGAGGGAACAATTGAGGAGAGGGACACCATCCGGAACCGGATTTTGCGAAGGAACCGGTTGAGCCGCCTCAAATCTAAAATTGGCCGCAGGCCTCCTTTCGCCTTGGGGATAAGGAAATAATGGGAATAAAAACCTTTGCCCTTGCGGCTTGGTGGCACCTCCTCCACCGCCCCTTTCTGAAGTAAAACCTGCAGCTCTTCCCAGAGTACTTGCTGGTGGGCCTGGTCCCGCAGGGCACCACACAGCGCAGGAGGGGCCGACGGGGGTAACGAAGAAAATTGGAAGGAATAGCCCTCCTGAACCGTCCTGAGAACCCAGCGGTCTTTTGTGATCTTGCGCCAACGTGGCGCATAATGGGACAGTCTGTTGCTGAATATGGGAGTCTCTGGATCCTTGGCATTTGATACGTCGCCCTCGTGCTGACCCTCAAAAGGTCTTTTTCTGGCCCGCCGGCTGACGCGAGGACCCCTGACCACTGGGCTGATGCCCGGCAGGCCGACGGGACCCCCTGCCTCACCGTCTGTCGTCATCTTGGCGGCGGAAGTACGGCCGCGAGGGAGGAGGGGGCGGTTTAAACTGCTTCCTTTGGCTCGCTGGAGTGTGGAGACCTAAGGATTTTATTAGCGCCCTAGAGTCTTTTAAAGTTTGCAGACGGGCGTCAGTCTGCTGGGAAAATAGTTCCGGCCCTTCAAAGGGCAGGTCCTGAACTGTGGTCTGGACCTCTAGGGGCAGCCCCGATGCCTGGAGCCATGAGCTGCGTCGCATAGTCACCCCCGAGGCCATGGAGCGAGCCGCGGCGTCAGCTGCATCCAAGGCTGATTGCAACAAGGCCTTAGACACAACCTTGCCCTCCCTTGATGGACGCCGAGAGGGCTGCTCTGGAGTCCTGCTCCATAGAGTCACTAAAACGCTCCAAGGCCGACCACGCATTAAACATATAACGGCTGAGAACAGCCTGTTGATTCGCTATTCTCAGTTACAACGCCCCCGTAGATTAGACCTTACGGCCAAAGAGGTCCAGTCTTTTATTGTCCTTAGACTTAGGGGTCGACCCCGGGCGACCTTGCCTCTCACGCTCATTCGCCACAGCGGCGACCAACGAGTTGGGGGTGGGATGGGAATAAAAATGTTCATAACCCTTAGAGGGCACAAAGTATTTTCTTTCGGCTCGCTTGGCGGTAGGGGGAATCGAAGCTGGAGTGTGCCACAGCGCCTTAGTCGTGCTTTGCACAGTTTTAATAAAGGGCAGAGCCACACGGCCCGGGCCCTCCGGGAGTAAGATGTCCACCATAGGATTGGCGTCCTCAGTGATCTCCTCGGCCTGAATATTCAGCCCACTGGCTACTCGGCGGAGCAGCTCCTGATGAGCCTTAGCATCTTCTGGGATCGCTAACGGCTTGGCTCGGCTCCAGCCACTGCCTCATCGGGGGGTGAAGAAGACGACTCCTCAAGATCCGTACCCCCCGACGGAGCCCCAGATCTCATGCTGCGGCCTCCACTAGCCAGGCTTGCACAATCTTGCTCGTCCCTTAAGGACTCTACCTCGGACACCTCCCTGGTACCGGTGGGGGGAGGAGCGCCGATCGCAGCCGATGGAGGATGTCCGGCCCCCGAACTCGGCATGGGGGCCCCTGGGCCAATGCCTGGTCCCGGGACGGCCCAAGGTGTCCAAAATGGCCACTGCCAACCCGGCCACTTTGTGTGAAAGGGCGGTACCGCAGGCGCCGGTTGAGGCTGCGAAGCCGCGCTTTTACGCGAGCGACGCGGCACCGACTCTCCTGCCGCACTCGATGAGGACCCAGAACGTGGGGACCATGGCGGTGCCGATGGAGACTGCACCGGGGAGCGGCGTCGACCGTCGTCTGATCGATCACCGTGCCAACGGAGCGGCGACTCGCGGCGCCGAGAGGAAACGGGGGAGCGGAACTGGGGAGCCCCGGCCGCTGCTACCACCGTTGGCGGTACCGGAGAACGGTGTCGTTGATCCCAATGCGGCGCCGGACTCCGTCCTTGACCTGCCACAAGGGGGGGGGGGGGTCGGTTTCCCTTGGGATGGTGCCGACCGTGGCCGCCGCCGGAGCCCTCGGCGCCGGGTGGCTCGACAACTCCTGCGCGGCTGCGAAGGCCTCCGGCGTTGTAGGCAGGACAATGTCTTCTCCCAGGATGTCTCTGGTAGGGATGAGGCAGACCCCGGACTGAACTGCCTCTCTGAAGGGTCATGCACCGACGCCGGCGACAGGGAAATAGGTTGGCCAACACGGCTCTGACCATCGTCCCTTTGCACTGCCACTCGGTGCGGCGATCGCCCCCTACCGACCCGCTTCTTCTTGGGCGGTACTGGGGATGAGGACCGGCGCTGCGGCTCCTTCTGCGTCCTGGGGCGAGCAGGCTTTGGTGCCGAGGACGGTGCTGAGGATGCCGGCGCACTCCGCACCGACGGTGCCGTGCTGGACCCCGAATCACCGGGTACCGGGCGAAGACCCTCCTCCATAAGATGCAGTTTCAATCGCTGAACTCTATCCTTCTGAGTTTGCGGCTTAAAGCTCTTACAAATTTTACACCTTTCGGTGAGGTGGGCTTCGCCCAAGCACAATAAGCAGTCGCTGTGCGGGTCGTCCATGGGCATGGGCTTTCTACATTGCCCACAGGTTTTAAAGCCCGGCATAGCCCGGCCCCAGGCCCGGGGCGGGCTTGGAAACTACTACTACTAACTAACTACTAACTAAGAACAGTCCCATTAACAAGTTCGGGTACTCTGAAGAAAAAATTGGCCACGTGCAATACTGCGTGAAGCCAGGGAATGTTCCAGCAACCGACAAGGCGGTAAGAAGGAACTGAGGAGGGACGGGTCGGCTGGTGACTATATAGGCAGTGGCGGCGGCGCCACTCCAGGGGGCACTACAGCCGACCCTACGGGTACTCTAGGGGAAAAGTTTCCGGCGTGCCATGCACGAGGCGTGCGGACACCTACTAAGGAATGGCCAGGAGCAGCACTCAAAGAAGAACTTGGCCATGCTGCACATCTGGTGTATTAAATACCACATGTCCATGACACTGTAACCCTCTTTACTTGAGCAAGAGAAAGAAGAATAGGAAAGTACTTCATAAGTGGATAATAACCAATTAACTTTAATTTTTAGCTCTTTGGCCTCAGAGTGGTTCTTTTTGCATCCTTACTACTGAATTTTGGCTTGTTTCATGCTTTTCATGTCACAGTAGTCTAAGGAAAAGTGTTAAGATTGAGGAGGTAATCAGTGTTTGTAATTTACAGGCTTTGGTGGGTTTTCCAGAGCCACAGATTCGACTAGTCTGTGTGCATGTTAAAAATTCATAACTGCCTTTGACTTCAGCTATCTTATCCTGTTTATACCACCTGCTGGCTCCACTAGCAGAACTTGGAGGCAATCTGAGGCAGAGAATAGGCACTTAGCCAACTTTGCATCTTTATATCCCTTAGAATAAAAAGCACCTCCTCCAACTTCTGCTATGAGTTTTGTAATGGAAACTGTTAAATCTACAGGAACAAGTTTCAGTACGAACTCCAAAGGACAGTTGCTTCGTCTCCGAAAGATTAGATTTAAAACCTAGTCTAGGTCATAAATGAAAAATCAAGGACTCCTCTAGTCCTTAATGGATATATTTACTTATCCAAAAATAACCTCACCATTTGTTGAAATAACAAACGTTCAGAATGCTGCTGTCTGCGATAGCAGTTGTGCTGTAAGTCTACAGCCTCACGTACAGTATTGTGTGAGGACATCTGTATGTTCTGCTTATCTGCGACAGCCACTTTTCAGATCAAATTCACATACAAAGTTACATGAAAACTCCCACATGCTGTGCAAAAAGAATGATCTGAAGAATTCCCTTCTACACTGCATTTAATCCCACCTCTCCAATAATTTTATAATCCTTCATTTATCACACCTCCACTGTTCCCTCTAAGCTGTGCGCATGTGCGTGCGTGCGCACATAGGTCATGAAACCAGTGCACATGATAAAACGAAGTATGCACAAAAAAATTCAATAGTGCCAATAGTGGTGCTCACAAAGAAATTTTTTGCACACAGAGCCTACAAATAGTTAGAGGGAACATTGCACACATCTTCTATTTGTTTCTTCTCAACACAGCTGCTGAATCGCTTTTGAAACTTCTTTTTCTTACCTTATCCTCCATGGAAATTTCTGTCCCCAGGGTGTTGTCTGTATTCCATTTCTGGGTGAATGTAAGTCCATAGTCCTTGATCTTGTATTTGGTCTCTAGGCTACCTGAGGCCTTGCCTGTGTCTGTGTTGGATGAACCAGTGGTGGTAAATTCCTGGCAAAAACACCAGAATAGAATTAACACACATTATTTAACTAAATTTAATTTCTACTTGATGACTTCTATCCCTCTGAATCAGGGGTTCCTCAACCTTTTTTTGAATTATGTCCCTAAACTTAAAAAAAAATTAAGCACCCCCATTGCAAACTGTGACATTCCAGTGTACTCTAGATAGAACTGGGGCATTAATACATTGTTCATTGAAAAAGATTCTATTTTAACTGAACTGGTCCACTGACATGGCCATCTAAATGTGCATAGACTAGGAAACTTTTTAAAAGCACATACTTAATAGCCACAAAGATTTTCAAAGCAGTATTTCTCTATTTCAGCATTAAGACTGCTAGTGAGCGTTGAAAGCCCCATATGCCGTGTCAAAATACCATTCACATTTGGCTCAGCAACCCTGTTATGACAAATTTGGCCTGGCCATTCTTTAAGTGAGTAGTATTTGAACCTCACAACTCAGTGGGAAGGCACGCTGCATTCTCTTAGAAAGTTCGATAAGAATGTGCATATTGGGTCCATCCAACCCAGTGTTATGCCTTCCAAAAATGACCAATACCAGATGGTACAGAGAAAAACAGAAATCAGCAATTATTGACTGATCAATCCTGTCATCCCAATACCTGGCAGTCAGACATTTAGGGAGCCCTAGAGCACAGGGTTGTACCTCTGACCATTCTGGTTAATAGCCACTAACAGTCCTATTCTCCATGGATCTAGCTAATTTTTAACTGAACCCTATTCTTTTGGCCTTCACATCATCCTCTGTCGTCAAATTCCACAATCTGACAGTACATTCTGTCAAGAATTACTTCCTTCTGTTTGTTTTAAACCGGCTGCTTATTTACTTCAACAGATGACCACTGCTGCTTGTGTTATGTGAAGGGATAAATAACATTTTCTCTCCCTATTCACCTTCTCCTTACCATTTATGGTTTTAATAGATTTGTCATATCCCCCGCCCCCCCCCCCCCCGCTGTCTCTTTGCTAAACTGAACAGTCCCAGTCACTTAAATCTTTTCTCATATAGAAGCTGTTCCATACCCCTATTTATTTTTTTCTTTAAACTTTTTCCAATTCTAATACCTTCTTTTGAGATTGGGCAACCAGAACTGCATGCAGTATTTAAGGCGTAGGGATATAAGACATTTATACAGTAACATTAAGATGCTCCCCTTTGGTTGCTGCTTTAAACTACAGATTTAAAAATTTAACACTGATTTTTTTCATACTACCTGGACTCAGATGACTAGACAATAGGTAATGTAATACTCATTTTAAAAAAGGGCTCCAGTAGTAATCCTGGCAATTACAGGTGGGTAAGTCTAACTTCAGTATGTAGGCCAATTGGTGGAAGCTCTAGTGAAGAGCAGAATAATCAGCTACACAGATGAACACAAAGTTTTGAAGATTTCCCTTTACCAAAAAAAAAAAAAAAAAAAAAAAAAAAAAAAAAAAAAAAAAA
>ML681972.1:37537213-37556484 GCA_007922195.1 Podocnemis expansa | reverse complement strand
AAACTTATGTATGAATCCAAATTTTTTATAATTGTCTTATATCCATAAAAAATAAATAAAACATACAAAAAAAATTTTTCAAACTTTTTCCATTAAAAAAAAAAAAAAAAAAAAAAAAAAAAAAAAAAAAAAAATCACATTTCTCTGATTCATCAGACTTCTTTAAGGGAATCAACAAACGTGGTCTAGTATGCTTAATGAATACAGCATCCTTGGACTTTCAAGAAGCCTTTGACAAGGTCCATCACCAAAGGTTCTAATGCAAAATAATCAGCCATGGGGTATGAGGGAAGGTCCTCTTATGGATCAGTAACTGGATAGAAGACAGGAAATAAAAGGGTAGAATGGAGAGAGGTAAATAAAAGGTTCCCCTTAGCATGTGTCCTGGGACCAGTGCATAAATGACCTGGAAAAAGAGGTAGACAGCAAGGGGACAAGATTTAAAGCCAATACAAAATCATTCAAGATAGTAAAGTCCAAAGCTGACTGTAAACAGTTACAGATGAATCTCACAAAACTGGGTGACTGGGCAACAAAACACAGATGAAGTTCAATGTTGATAAGTGCAAAGTAATGCACAATGGAAATATAATTCCAACTGAACATGCAAAATGATGGCATCTAAATTAGCTGCTACCAGTCAAGAAAGATCTTGGGAGTCACTGCGGATACTTCTCTTAAGGCCAGGACTGCTTGGTTTGGGAAAAAAGATAACCAACAAGAGATATGACAGTGATCTATAAAAATCACAAATACTATGCAAAAATAAGGAAGTGTTATTTATCCCTTCACATAGCACGAGCCAGGACCTAGCTGATGAAATTAACAGACAAAGTTTAAAAACAAACCTAAGGAAATACTTCACCCAATGCACATTCAACCTATGGAACTCACTGCCAGGGTCATGCTGTGAAAGACTAAAGTACAACTGGATTAAAAAATGAATTAGAACAGTTCTGGAGGACAAGTCCACCAATCGCTATTAGCCAATATGATGATCAGGGATGCACACCAAACTGAGTGTCCCTAAGCCCCTGACTGCTGGAACTGGACAACAGAGGTGGATCACTTGATAATTGGCCTGTTCTGTTCATTTCCTCTGAAGAACCTGGTATCGGCTCCTATCACAAGTCAGGATGAGAGGTAGATGGATTACGGGTCTGACCCTTTTCCTACATCCCTCCATTCTAATTACCACTGAACACAATTCTTTCTGCACCTCAGTTGCTCACTTCCTGATCCTAAACTTCTAGTACACTGCTGAATTCCAAATTCTTGAGATGAAAGGCTATCAGCTGGAGAAATGCTAGTTTATAAGACACTTCCTCCATTGTAATGCTTGAATTAAGACCAAGTCTGGAAAGAACATCATTTATCATTCTGCATTCTCCAGAGACAACAAAAATCCTTGGTCATTCTTCAGTCACACCAGCTCATTTCTTCACTATCTTGTTGCCTGTCTCTTCTCTCTCCGCCCCCCCCCCCCCCCGATCACCTACAGAGAGTCATCCATAATCTTCCACTCCAAAACTGCAGTAGTCTGTGATATCCATCAGCTCCACTCTCTTGTTACATGGATTCAGTCTACACACATCTGATACCACAGTCATCCACATTTCACTTAAACAGATGCATCCCCTTTGGACACAAAGCTCCTGAACCCATTAGTGTCTGGTCTCTTTCCATCAGCCTCCCTTCCCTATATCCTGACCCCACCCAGCCACCCACACACACACAGTGTCTGAGCTGCAGGAACCCCCAGGTGGTCTAGTGTGAAATCCTGTATACAAGGCACAGTCCGCCCGAGGAATGCCTTGCCAAAGGATGTTATGAAGACCAAGACTATAACAGCGAGGTTCAAAAGAGAACTAGGTAAGTTCCTGGAAGATAAGTTCATCAACGGCTACTAGCCAGTATAGGCAGGAATTACTGTTTACCAGAGGTTGGGAATGGCTGATGGGATGGATCGCTTGATGATTACCTGTTCTAGCCACTTCCTGTGAAGGACCTGGTGATCTCTACTGTCAGAAGACTGGATACTGGACTAGATGGACCATTGGTCTGAGCCAGGATGGCCGTTCTTATACTACAGGCCACCATCACCACCAATCAGCAGCACCCACATTAAACTTAAGTCTATTTAGTCCAAACAACCATACTATATCCAGTGGCAGCTGTTGAGACTCTTATTGCATTTGACAAAGTGGACTGGACCCCACAGAAGCTTATGCCCAAAGAAATCTGTTAGTCTTTAAGGTGCCACAGGACCCTCGTCAATTTTGTTAAGACTCTTCCATCTTCGACCTCAAAAAATACAACCCTGTATCAAACTTACTCGTAGCAATCCATCTCTCCAACCACTGCACTGCCCGCAACATCCTTCATTCTTTCCATGCTTCATAGCATAGAGAGTGTCCTTCTCAGTGTGATTATTTATCCTCCTTACTAACCATCTATGTCAGTGGTTTTCATATGTTTTTTTCCAGGGACCCAGTTGAAAAAAAAAATCACTTATGCTTTTGACCCAATAACTATATCTTTGAGCAATGCACTCCAGTCTTTCGGTGGGGGTGGCAGCGGTTACCCTGAGGGTCTGTGACTCTCTACTGGGTCCCGACTCTAAGTTTAAAAACCACTGATCTATGTCACACTATGAATACTTCACCTGGACACTATGCTGGTAAACCTAGAGGAGGAGGAGAGAGGGCCAGAGTCATTTTTTTCTGCACACACTATTTCTGATAGCAACTGCTCTTAGACCACTCCTTCATATAACCCCCTGATCTTCTGTTCTGGGACCCCTTCCTTGTCTATCTCCTCATTCCTGGATGCATCACAATGTGACTGACTATCCTTTTATCCCCATGGATGTCCCTCAATCACTCTTTCAGATCCTTCACAAATGTCTCTTTTCAAATGTCAAGTCAACATTTGATTCAGTCTTAGCTTTTATGAAATTATCTTTGCAGAGGCAAAAATTCTTACTCTGCAAGAGACATCTGCTCAGTTGAGTCTCTCTCCTTTCTCCATGAACTTACTATAAATCTGTCCATTGGCCAGGCCTCCTTACCCACACATGCCACTACATCAACATACATTTACTGGAACTCGCATCCATTTGCCTTTTAACATCTGGCTTACTGAAGTTTCCTAGCTATAGCTTCCATCTGCACCCAGACTCCCATCTACTCAGAATACCGTATCCATCTTCTAACCTTTACATGTGAACAATCACATCACCAAAACTTTGAAAGGGCTCTACAGGTTCCCTGTGTGTTAGCAAAATCACATATCTTAAGTTACTGCAATCTCAAGACTGTCCCTTCTGTTTCTCTGATCTTTTCACACTTTATAGTCTATTAGCTTCCTCTGCTCTTCAATTCTGACCTCCTCTCAGGTTCTTCAGTCCTTACACACATTTCAGAGATCCATTCTTTGACACTGCCAAACCAGCTGTTGAACAGTGTCTCTTTTCTCTGCTTCACACATTCTTTTATAAAACATAGCTTGAAACTCTCATCTTCCTACTCTGCCTACAACCAGCCAGATGCTGGCCAGTTCCTGTACAGTAGGGTTTCGTACTATTGAGGCTTCATACCTCTCCTTGTCAACTGTCCAAATCTACTTTCATCTAATCTGCTGGTAACGACCCCAGTAAATGCTGAGTGCACACATAAGCAATAAATAAAAAATTTTAAGCTATGTGGTCCATTCTGACTATAGTTATAATGCATATCCAGCAAGTTATGGGAAGAGTCTGACAAGACATTTTACTTATGTTTAAAATATTTTATTTCAAAGAATTAATAATTTTGCAATTAACTTCTTAAATCATCTTTCCTCTAAAAGGTCCATTTTCAGGAAAAAAAATGCCTACTAGATTGCAATCTTCAGTGCCCACACATCCTATCATTGAAACCCTGACTGTAGAGATTAGATTTGTTCCAGGCTGGTGGGAACCACTGTTCCCTCTAAGCTGTGCGCACGCACACAGGTCATGAAACCTGCGCACACAAAAAAATTAAGTGAAGACAAAAAAATTCAATAGTGCTAATATTGGTGTTCACAAAGAAATGTTTTTCCGCACACAAAGAATTTGTTTGCGCACACAGTCTACGAGTAATTAGAGGGAACATTGGACTGGGAACCTGTATTCTTGAATGAAACACATGCAATTTCCACACTCCCAGGGCAATGCAATATTCTATAAGTCTCAGGAAACTCATACTTGAACAGTTTAAAGGGCCAGAGAGTTACTGCCAGAAACATTTCTATCACAATATGCAAGAAGGCATTTACTTTCTGACTGTCATGCTACACCACCACACAAGTTTTTCAGAATGTATCCACTCAGACAGCAAATTAAATATAGGATAAGATCAGGAAATCAGCCTTTAAACAGTTTTCAGGCTCCAAATATAAGTGCACACATCTCTTGATTTGTCACTTCTGTATGTTTAAAGAGACAAATCTGTAACTCACTTTAAAAAGATTCATAATGTCCTTTTTGTTAAACATGATGAGGGTAAATAATTGTACTGTCATGATCAAATGAGAAGGATTTTTCTAGCAGTTAGAACTAGATCTCTTTCTGAGAAAGGACAACGCACACAGTCAACATTTGTTACCATTCATCTCCAGAGACTGTCAAAAACAGAGTTCTGATTGGATCATGCCTCGTAGAAGCATTTTTGAAATCCTCCGCATTACAATGCATGACTGGCTTCATTTCATACACTAGTCTGAATCAGTGCTCAAGTTCAACTTATCTGACCTTTCAGCTCACTGTGGCAGACATCTTAGAAAACAGACATGTAGTGGTACATTGAACCTGCTGAGATGTCTGAAGCACCACAGTCTGAAAGAAAAGTCTGTGAGGGAGTGAAAGTTGTATAGTTATGCTTCTCCAACTTAAAAAGAACTCCTTTAGCTCAGGGTAAAAAAATATCACGCCGGACTATAGCTTCTATTTGTATACAATTATGCAGTACACCCCTTATTCTGGACCCAAACTCACCTCCATCCCACACCAACCTGCTCTTCTTTTATGGTTAATATGGTTAACTGATACTAGAAATGCTAAATTATGATTCTACAGTAACAAAATGTTGATATCACTTTTTTTTTTTTTATTCTTTTCTCATATTTTTGTTGTGTTCCTATGGTTCTTTGAGACAGATTTCAACTACACGTGGTACACAACTGGATTACAGCAGAGTGCAAGTTATCCACACAGGAATGCTTTATGTCAATTACCATTTTTACTTAACCTTCTAAATCAATGAGGAATCCCAATGTGTTTTACAGTCCAGAGCCAAGTATGTGAAAGCAGGAAAAATATCAGAAAGTGAAAACACGAAAACAAACAAGAACAATCACTATTCTTACCAGCTGAATAGATAGCCGAAACCAAAGGTGCATGGAAAAGGGAGAAAAATATTTGAGAAAGTAAGGATTCTGATCAATCAGCAAACTTAGTTAGCCACTGATGTACTCTAAATACATTCTGACCACTATTTAACACAACAGCCTCAGTATAACATTCTTGGCATTTGAAAACTATAATGCACTGCTAAACAAATTGCCTAAAAACTTGAGATTTCATGCGTCAGAGATATGCCATTTCAACTGCAGTAAACACCATGTAGTCCCCCATGTCTTTGCTATCACATTGTGGTAATCCACTTTACTGTGAAAGACTACTAAACTGCAAGCTACCTGTTGCAATAAAAATGGATTAAGCTATTTGTGAGGTGTGAATGCACAACCAGAAGGGAGGACTGAAGCCAATACTGGTATGGAAGAGGGTGAAAATTAATGAGTGTCACATCTAAAAATGTCAATATAGACATGCAGACACAGGAGTGCGAAAGATAGTACAAGAATAAGCATGCCTAGGGGGAGGATATTCTCGAGGATAAAGGCAAAAAAATATAGGCTTCCTGTGAGACCAAGGGAAAGCAAGTCACTTAATCAGTTTCTTCTTCTGTAACTTATGATACTCTACTTTTCATACATGCTGTGAGGTTTAAATTAAGTAATGCATGTAAAATGATGGCAAAGCCTCATGTCATAGATGTTATACTTTATTATTAAGTATAGCAACATAACCATGACGGAGCAGGATTCAACCCACTATGAAGAGAACTGGAAATGCAAACCCAAGTGCAGTAAAACTCTACTTAAAAAAAGTTCAAAACATCCACCATGTTGTGAGTAATGATTGAATATAGTAGTTAGATTCAAAAACTCTTTAAATCCAGCCAGGGACCTCTTTGCAGTATTTTGCTGGTGGGAACTTGGAGTATAACTTTAGTAAAGGCAGCCAGCTGGCTCTCAACTTAATCCCAGACCTCATTTAGCTATAAGTTTTTTGGTGTCCTGGGTCCTCTGAATAAACAATAGTTTGAATTCACAATCCAGTATTAACTAACAATGGAGGATGATTTGGCCAGCATCCATGAGCAGGAATGTAAGCCAGAAACAAATTTAGCTATGGAAGGCAAATGAGAGAGAATACACATGACTGGAAGGGTGACCATGGAAACCCTTTCTGAAGATCAGGAAGAAGGCACTGAAGATGGAAGATGAACAAATGTCCCTATGTAAATCCTAACACAAGGACAGTATGCTATGTGAATGTTTGTTGAGATCACAGAAAATATACTAAACGCCAATTCTTTACATCATTTTAGTAGCACAGCACATATCCCCCCAGGCCTTAAAATTAGAGGTGAAAGAACTGCTACTGAGTTACTCTTGTTACTGAAAGGGGTCTCCCCTCATCTTTGCTATACTGGTGCTACTGAAAGTCTTCAGTACTCACCACTCCACTGGAAGACTTGGTCTTCAGCTCTAACTTGACCATTCCAAATCCTGAAACAGCAAAGTTCACAAGTTTCTTTCATATGCTGTGTACAATAATATAATAGACATTTATTCCAGTATGGGGGAAAAAAACAGTTGCTTTCCTTGTAACCATTGTTCTTTGAGATGTACAGCTTTTGTCTATTTCATTCTAGGTGTGTGCGCTGTGCATCTCTGCACTGTTACCAAAATATTTTTCCCTTTGCAGTATCCACAAGGCAGGCTTTGGTGTCCTCTGCAGCCCAACACACATGCTGTGATATATGAAACGTCACCAGCCCTGCCTCAGTTCCTTCTTGCTGTCAATTCCAACAGCTGCAATGTAAGGCTGAGTCGTGGAATGGACTTGGGTAACTGTCTCTTCTTCAAGTGCTTGCTCATGTTGATTCCATTCTACATGACTCGCAAGCAATACCTTGGAGGTGGGCCCGGAGTCACAGGGCAGCCATTAGCAGCACTGATCCGCCTACACTGGCATCATCCGGGGCAGTCTGGGGGGAGGGAGGGGGAACAGGACAACAAGAGGGGTGATTACCCCAAGCTGCGTGGTTTCCTGGGCCCTGTGCTGTCCTGCCATGAGCAGAACAGCATGTGCCTGAACCATTGCCCCTCCAATGGCCACAAAAAGCCAAAGGAAGCACCATGGTGGGGAGGAGATGGGGCTGGGAGCATGAACCTGGCCTCCACTCTCAGCCAGTCCACCCCACTCCCAGGAAGGGGACAGACAGCCCAAGGGCAGGGCGAGCTGGCCCAGAGGTGGGGCGGGAGAGCAGGACCAGCCTCTGGGTCAGCCCACCGTACCCCACCCCCCCTCGCCCCAGGGCAGCGGGGGACCCCCACACAGGTCATTTGGACCTGGGCCCCACACGCCCTTAGGGACAGCCCTGGCATTGTCCCATAACATTGGAAGTGATGGCATAGGGATGTGAAAGTGTAAACTGATGACCAGGTGGTGCCTTTACATATGTCCTGTAGAAAGGCTGCAGAAGGTGTCTGAGGAATGGGAAGTGACAATTCCTAGCAGAGGAACATGCACCTGTCATAACATAATTTGATGCAGGAAGTTATGCAAGAGGAAATTTGCTGGGAAGAGACAGAGTCCTTTCCACCCATCTGCCACTGCAACGAAAGCTGTGTGGTCTTACGGATGGTTTTTGTCCAAAGTAGAATCCTAAGGTACTTCTAACATCAAGCTTGTGCCACTGTTGATCCTCCTCCAAGCTGTGCAGTTTTGGAAAGAACACTAAGAAATATATCTTGGTTGTTATGAAACTGGGATACTACCTTGGGTAAGAAGGCAGGGGGAAGCCAGAACTGCACCTTGTCTTCACAGAAGATTGTGTAGGGTAGTCCTGAGGTATGATTCTTGCTGAGGTAACTGCTACTAGGAACGATACCTTCCAGGACAGCAACAAGGAACAGGTAGCCCACAAGAGCTACCAAGGAACAAGGGCTCAAAGGGGAGAGGTCCTGTGAGCTTGAACAGAACTAGGGTCAGATCCCAGGTCCTGAACTCAAGAGCAAAGCCCTTTTGCATCCTTCAGGAACTTAACCATCATGCTGTGGAGAAAAGACCAATTCCCTTTGTATTGGAGGGTGAAATGCACAGATGGCTACCAGGCAAACTTTTTAACAGAGCGACAGGTAGTCCCTGAAGCTTAAGGTGCAGATGATGATCTAGAGTAGCCCAAATTCATGTCCGATGGGGCAAGATTCCATGGGATGCTGCCCAGCACGTGAACCTCTTTCATTTGGTGAGATACAATGCCCTAGTGGAGGTGTGCTTTTTCTTTTTACGCTACCTTCAAGATTTGCTGAACCTGAGATGAACATGTCTGTTCTTTTGGTTCAACCACTTAAGTCTCCTCAGCATCAGATATACGGATTCCAGATCTTGGAGCAGGAGAAGACTGGGTGCCACTGGGGCATCTTGCAGGGAGACTGGAGGAAGGAAGGGTGTGACAGAATTCAAGCAGTGTTTTAACAAGGCCCAGTGGGGCAATCTGGGTGCTATCAAGATAATATCTACCTTGTCCCTCTTGACCTTTAATAGGACTCTGTATCAGTGGTACGGATGGGAGGGCATACATGAAGGAAGGCTTTTGCCAGCAACACTTCATAAAGCCTGCAAATCAAGCAGAACTGATGACACTATGTTCAGCTTTGATGAAAGAAAGTCCCACTTGGGGAGAATCCCACCTTTGGAAGATCATATGGGCCACCCCTGGGTGGACTAACCACACATGACAGTGTAAGAAGGACCCATTGAGGAGGTCCACTATGGTTTTCTTGAGGACTGGGAGGAGGGAGGCCTTGAGGTGAATGTTATGCTGCACTGAAAGGTTCCACAAACACATCACCTCCTGGAAGAGCGAATCCTGCTTTGCTTGTTGATATAGCATATTGCGGCAGCATTGTCCATCAGAACCCGAATTACCTTGCCTGTAATGAAGGAAAGGAACATACCACACACCAGGCATATCGCTTGGAGCTCCCTGACGTTCATGCACAGGTTGTGATCTTTCCATGACCAGATCCCTTGGTACTGTGATCAGAGCTGATAAAGGCCTCCCATCCCAAGTCCAAAACATCTGACACCAGGATGATTGAGGGAACCAGTTCTCAGAAAAACATGCCTTTACTTAAGCAATAACAGACATTACACCAGCTTATTAACTATGTAAGGAAAACTAGCAATTGCAGCTGGAAGCAGAGAAATTACAGCAATCACCAGTGGTGGAGAGAAGACACTGAGGGGATACAGGGCCAGCAGTGCATTATATACTGCAGCACATGCTCAGGGCTCCAGAGCGTGCCAGAACAGGCCCTACAGATACTGCTAAAGGAAAAGATCTTGGTAACCTTGCATGGGAGGTGCGCACACACCTAGAATGGAATCAACATAAGCAAGGACTCAAAGAACATGCTGGGAGTGTTTGCTTGAAAAAGTCCACCCTATCAGCAAGTGCTGATCATCTGGGAAAGGATTAAATGGCTTCTGATGACTTACCAAGTAGATGGCTCATTACCCCTCTGGATGTAAGGGAGGCTGAAATATCTTTTAGAGTACAACTAGCATGTAAGCCAAGCATATCTGACCAGAAGGGAATGTTAAGGAAATCTGTCTAAATTCCCTCATAGCACAGGGCAAAGAATATCATCTAGTAATTCCTGCCTCCAGTAAGTACCATCAGCTTGAGCTAGAACATATTTTCAGTAAAACATTCAATCTTGATTTGTGATTTCAAGTGAAAGCATCTGCCACATCCCTTGATAAATGGTTCAAGAGGGCAATAATATTTATCGTTTGAGCCTTACTTCTAATCTCATTATACCTTTGCCAGATTAGGAAGGAATTTTGTTTGAAGAGACAGGAAAATAAACAGAAAAAAGCCACTTTTCTATCACCTACGTAGCATTAGCTTTATGCCACAAAAATAAGCCACTGTTCATGTAAATTAACAAGAAGTGCAAAAAATACAACAGTTCAAGCAGCAAGTTCCTCATCTGAGAGACTTTCTGGTTTTATTCATAAAATATTTTCCAGTTTAAATTGCTCTAAATTTTGTGTACCATGTGCATCATCACACATTATCTTGTTTCAAACAATACAGGATCACAGTACCTAAGACGACCATCTGTTGCCAAACAGTCTGCTATGGCAACTTAGGTGGGTGGGTGGGACCTGCGCATACATGCCCCATATACAAGTAAGAGAGTAGGAAGCACAGCGTTCTCTGTAAAAGGCTGAAAACACCAGAACACTTCTCACTATTCAAATTACATTTTGTGACATCTCTCTGAGCAAGGCTCAAAACAGTTTCCTTTTTAGTTTGTTTCATGTATATCTGTGGTATGCTCTGGTACTTACCCAGTCACATTATGACCACAAAATATTATTTCTGTCAATACATATGTAAAACTATTACTTTTGTTAAAGCATATGAGAAATAAAAGTTCATTAGCATAAATATATGATCATGCCACTTACCATATCCCTTATTGAATACATCCCTGGCAGATTTCCCCAGGTCACAGTAGGATGGTGGGACAGCCATTGGATCTGAAAAGATTAGAAGTGGAAAGAATCTAGATTTTACAATACAGAGCTGAAAGTCTGACTAGGCAGAATCTCTCTGGCAGAATCTCTCTCTACTTTTTTTTTTTTTTTAAACATTCATAGAAAGATTTTCATTTTTCTGTGCTATTTTGTCAAAACAAAAGGTATTTTATCAGATCAAAAAATTAACACATGCCAATCTACTTCAGAATCACTGTACCTTGGGAGTGGAATTAAACTTTAGCAAGGTACTTGCCCCAGAATCTGCTAATATTCTCTCAGAGAAAGAATCCAACAATTTATTGACTCCATTTCTGTTCCAACAATTGAAAGCTACTTTTGTGACACAAACTGTCCTGACAAGGGTTCTAGGTGACAACCCACATGGTAGTGAGTACCATATATACTCATGTATAAGCCAAGAAATTTCTTCCATGAAATCCTCCTTGAAAAAAATCACTCTGCTTATGCTGGCGGCAGGGTGGAGGGGAAATTGGATCTATCCAGCAGCAAGATCCCTTGCTGCTGTGGTTAGGGAGCAGAAACATTACTGGCTCACAGCTCCTGCTGCTTGTGGGAAGTGGCAGGAATCAGCTCTGGCTTCAAGCCTTCTGCAAGCGGCTTGAAGCTGGAGCCAGTTCCTGCTGCTGCCCACAAGTGGCAAGAGGCTCGGAGACAGCTCCGACAGCTTGTGGGAAGCAGCAGGAACCGGCTCCAGCTTCAAGCCTGGTTTTGAACCTTGGCTTATGCATGGGTCATGTGGTTTTTCAGGTTTCTGGAGTTAATAACCGAAGGTTGGCTTGTACGCAAGTACATATGGGTAGTCACCAAATAAAAGCTCATGTAGTCCAACATTAATCAAAGTGAATTTAGAACTGTACACAACTCCCCTCCCCCCAATTTTCTTGGTTCCTCCCTTCAGATAGTTTTCCAGAGCTTTGACAAAATACAGAAAGGACACTGATATACACTATGTGGAGGTGACCTTGCTGAGACACCCTCTGATAATACACTTAAAAGAAAAGCAAAACTATAGTCTTATGTAAATAAACTGTCTAAACAAAACTGAAGCTGACACACAAGATGGGAAAAAGCCAGAAACTGAAAATTAAGAATGGAGTATCAGTTTTAATTTTGAATCTTTCAGTCCTTTTGTTTGGTGTCACAATGTAACTATTATAAATGCCTTTTTAAACAATATATTTTGCTAGTCGCTTCGCATTAAAAATAGGTAGCTTCTAGTCTAGAGTTATGTACCTGGGAAATATAGATTTGTAATGGCAAATCTTAAACATCCTTTATACTACTGTGGTGGCTTCTGTTCCAGAAAGGATGAACTAACCAACAGCCAAACTTTAATTAGTGACGGGGCTCTGCCCCTTAAGTCCGACTAAGAATGGCTCGTTTCTAGCAATTCTTCTTTTGAACAGCTGCCACCCAAAAGAGCGCCAATCCTCTATTTGATAAATTACATTAAAAGCATGTCTGAACCAAGATGATAATGCAAGCTACAGGGTAAAAAGATCCTTAAAATAACCACTTTTCTTTTAATACTTTCTCCACTTACCTTTTCTCTGAAATACACAGCAGTGCTACTCTTTAGCCTCTTTCTTACTACTGTTGGGCTTCACTTTCCTCACTCTTTTGCTGAAGACCTAACTGGTGTTCTTCTGACCTTTATGTGACAAGAAATCTATGCTTGCAGCAAGCAGTTTCTGACTTCACCCACAAAAAGACAACACTAATCAAATGCATAACTGCTTCACAAAGCTCTCTTTCTATCATATATCCTAGCTATATGTCAAGATATCAACAAATATCTGAATTAATTCACTACTCAACCTTGTGGATGGATAATTTATCCCTTTACGAAGAACTTAGACAACTCAAACACACTAATGAATATCTTTATGTTTAGTTGATTCTTAATAGCTAGCCTTCTTCTATATACATATATACTCACACACACATATACCTGTGGGTCTAGCAGGTACAGAACAGCTGGACATGACTGCAGATTCCTTATATGAAGATTAGATCATAAATTATGTAAGTCTCAAATGTGAACTTATAAAAGGTCTTTATACCTGTCAAATATGGGGAGGAGGAAAAATTGATGCATCATTAAAGATGAAAGACAAGTTTTGCTTATTCTACTATAGCAGCATCTTCAACATAGTTGTGGTGCATGCTGCATTTTTGTCATAACACCTGATTTTCAACCCCCCCTTCCCCCCAAAAACCTGATGTGGTGAATCAAGAGCAAATTATTCCACTATTTTAAAAAAGCTGGTGTTAACTTTCTAGAGTTTATGTTTATTAGTGTCAAATTTTCATTCCACTGATTTAAAAAAAAAAAAAAGCTCTTTGACTTAAAGAGAACACAGACAATGCTAGGTAGTTGTAAAAGCAGACACTGCTTATGCTGTAATTGTTTGTAAGGCTTTGAATGTGCATTATGCACATATACTAGGAAAAGCCAATACCAAAGACGGAGCTCTGCACAAGTCTCCATCAATGCACAAGCAGCATCCTTGTGGGAAATAATAATAAATTAACTTGCTTTGTCTGTGTTTACCCTTACCTGCCCCAATGGCTCTCTGGGGAACATCCAGGATTTTCTCTCTATTCCCACTTCCTGTTTGCTAACAAGGCAACAGAGCCACTACCTCCTCATTGCTCTAGTGAGGTTTGATAAGATTTACCTTCAGTCATGTTTTAACATGTTATCTGGCAATTGGTTAATAGATCTTAGAGGATGACTGAAAATTCAAAGACAGACAAGTCTGAGGTTGCTGTAAGAGGACAGCACAACCATCACTCTGTCACTTGTTTTCCAATAGCTCTTTCTACCACCAAATGTAGGGTTATCAGATCTCAGGCAAAAGGAGGATATGTCCTCCTTTTTACCTTCACCTCCACCGGCTGCCAGGCCTTTTAAAAATACGTGATTTTGTCTGGCTTTTTACTTATAGAGGTTAAAGGATGCTGGAATGCCCTAGGACACCCTATTTTTAGGGGGAAGCATTCCAGGGGCTCCTAAAAAAAGAAGAATATTACACTAATACTACATTTTCTCCATGTGTCCTCCAATGTCCTCCTTTTTGTACTTCCCTGTCCTCCTTTCCATGCTTTGGTATCTGGTAAGCCTAACCAAATGGAAAAAATGAACGTGACCTAGAGAACAGAATATAAGATGTCCAGCATGTAGTTAAGAGAGCTTTCCAGGTACCTAAAGTATATTCACAGAAAATCAAAAGTAAAGATCTTTCACTCTTACCAATATTCTTTCTAACATTAAGTGAATTATCCCTCTGCTTGACTTTCCACTTCATTTGAGCCCTGCTTTAAGTGTCTTTAATAAATCTTCAGTATTATAGGTTCAGTATCAGTAAATGTGACCCTCAGTACACCCCATATGCTTTTTTAAAGGAGTTCAACTATAGTTAAACTATAAACTACTTACAATTTCAGGTACTGGACATTTAATAGTGAGTACTCAGGCACTTACAGTATTTTTAAAAAAGCAACATTTCTGAATAAGGGATTCACAAATGCTTAAGGGAGATTTTATACCTTACCATCCCTGAAGGACCATTAATGGACCCACCACCTCAGCAGCAGTGGCAGACTAGTTAAATAAAGGATGGTTTCAGCATCCCAACCCTTCTACCTGGTAAACGACCAGTACTTTTGCCAAGTTAGGGAGAATGGCCATGTCAGGTCAAGACACTTCAAAAACCACTTGGGAGGGGTAATTTTAGAGAGACTAATGACGCGCTAAGCTAGTGACTTATTTCAGTTGTTTCTAGCTTTAGTGAGTCAAAAAGATACCAGATTTCGGAAATCACATATGGATTACACTCTTACTCCTCCCCACTTCAACAGCTGTCTGATTTTGGCAGCTGTTCTCTAAAGAACTATTACAGCTAGTACAAATGCCATGCTAGTAGTTAGGTGAAGAAAGTATTCTTCATTTCAATTCATTCAACTAGTTCATTCAAGTTTAAGATGTCAATCGGGGGTTAAACACTAAAGTTTGTTTTCCTCCTCCAAACAACAAACTAAAAACTAGTTGAGACAGGATGAGATCTACCAGTTGTAAAACCTTCAAAGGATATGGAGAGCAGAAACAATGAGTTTCATTCACTAACAACAGATACTTCCTTCATTTACAACTTTTTAAATACTTTTTCCTTACATATCCAGCACTAGTAGTTTGATTTATTTTATTTAACAATTTTCAAATGCTGTTTTTGCAGTTTTAAATTTCAATCCAAATAAAGTAGTACGAATCACAACTTAAAAAACCAAAAATGACTCTTCCACACACACAGAAAACTAAACCTGTCATTCACCATTTTCTAACACAATCAAATATTTAAAAATTAAGAATATGAATAAATGCAAGTTAAGCCATACAATTGTTTCAGTAAATGCATATAAACAGTGGATCCTCCTGGTACATACCCAGTAACACTAGATTTACTGAAATGGATATAATTAGGTGTGAATTAACATTTTAATGGTCAAGAACAAAAGAGAACCAATCTTAATTTAATAAAACTAAGTACAAATGCAAAACACTTAAAATTATTTAAATCAAAGTCAAATGACTGCTTATGTAAATTAGGATTTAAATTAGTCATCCTTTTGATTTAAGCTAAACCACCTTGCTGCTAAGTGCCTTAGGTTCACTCTGACTACCTTAAAAAGGTTTGTCAGTATTGATACACTGAAGGAGCTATAACAGTAAATTCTCCTAATAGAGACGCAGCTTATACCAGGAACAGTTCTTTTACCTGTAGAGTTTCAACCAGTTTCCCCAACAGAATAAGCTGCACTAATAAGCTCTCAGACTTTTCTGCAGCTTTAACTGCATTTCCACTAGATTTTTGTTGCCATGACTATGTCCATTAGGGATGTGATTTTCTTCATACTGCTAACCAACATGGCTATATAAGTTTTGACCTTAGAGAAGCTAGAGAAACATGTGCTGCAGCCAACAAGGAAAGACTTGGCACTGATAAAATGTAAACTGTTACACAAAGGGGGAGGAAATAAAGCAGCAGAAACAAAAGATGGAAAAACTATGTTGCACCAGTCACAATAAATAACTTCTTTTTTTCCCTCCACATCACTAAGCACTAGACCAGCCACAGAAGAAATGTGGTAGTGTTTTTCAGAATATAGAGGTCATGAAGGAAAAAAATTGTGCAGTACACAATAAGAACTCTGCTACCATCATCTACAATATCATACAAAGAATTAATTTCTGAGCATGAATATACAGGCTTCTGAAGTCATGATATAAGCAAGCATGGGGGAGGGGTAAGTAGGGAGTTAACCACATGATCAAATTTTAGAGTAACATGTCTTTTATTCAAGTGTTTTTTTCAGGGCTTACTTTTAAATGGTAATGTAAAATAGCTATGATTTCCATTTCCCAAAACTTAAACATTTATATTTCCACTGTAATTCCTTCTTACAGCAAACTTCAAGAGGCATTGTGTGTGCTTGGTCACTGCTAGCATAAGAAGTTCATGTTTCCACACTGAAGAGAACCTACATTTACCAGTGTACTGTAGTGAAATCATTAGACATGTAAAAACAGCGTGAGTGAATGGACTCTAATCTAATCTTTCTTCCATTAAATTTCATTGGGCTGTTTTAATCAGCTCATCAGCTGAGAGATACCAGAACTGTCTGTGCAACCTATAGCAGCCTAGGACCCAAATATCTCAGACTTTGCTAAAAGATGAAGACACTTGTTTATCAATGGAAGTAAATGACCTCTCCCCCTCTTCCCCCTCCCAAGAAAATGATTCCTTCGTAGAGACTGCTAGGATTCACAGAAAATTTTGGTTCATTCTGATCACCCATTCAGGACCAGTTTATGGAAAACCTCACTGGTCATGCAGGTTGTACTTCTAGTTTCGTAAAAGTCATTTCTGACCTTGTAAGATGCAAAACTTTGATACTTTAAGGAGGAAGAGTATTGCTATGTTTCTCAGTACATTTTATTAATTTATCATATATACATCTACTGTGAATATTGCCAGAGGCGTAGCTGTGTTAGTGTACAGCATAAATGAGAGTCCCTGGGGCACCTTAAAGACTAACAAATTTCTTTGGGCACAAGCTTTTGTGAGTTTCAACTCACTCTGTTGAATGCATGAAGTGGAAACTGCAGTTGAGAAGTATAAATACACGTCAGGATATAGGAGAGCAAGTGTTAGTAAAGTCAATTCAGTTGGGACAGATGGGGCCTGCTCATCAACTGATGTGAATGGGCCCCATCTGCCCTCTGACTTGACCTTGCTAACACTTGCCCTCCTCCACCCTGGCATACATATGCATACCTCTTAACTGTAGTTTTCATGTCACGCATCTGATGAAGTGGGTTGGAGCCCACAAAAGCTTATGCCTGAAGAAATATGATAGTTTTTTAAGATGACACAGGACTCATTATTTTTGCTCTCTCTATCGTGGTGAGTGCTTGTAGCATCAAATACCATACAGTGGCTCAACCTCATCCATGTCCCCCGCCAGCTCAGCAACTAAATCAGAGACCAGCCTAACTTCCTAAACTGATTTTTAACACAGTTACAGAAAGAAGTGAAGGGACCTCAAGTTCACGTCGTCTTTAACCTGCAATCCGGAGCACGGCTCAAAGTCAGAGCCCAGAAACCCCCAAGCAACGGCAGGGGGGACAACGTGAGATGCCTGGCTCTCCTTGTGCCCACAGCCGTTCCCCCAAACAGCTTTGAACCTGACCTAACAGCCAGACACCCGTTGCCATGACAGCACGGCAAGGTGACCCTGGAGCAGCGCCCCCCTGCCCGTCTACCCCCTCGGGGCCGCCTCCAGCACCGCACGGCCCCGGGGCCGTCACGCGGCGGCAGAGAGCGAGTGGGGCGCAGCTGCCGCCGCTCTCAAACCGCCCGCCCCCACGGAGGCGCCAGAGACACAAACCCGCCGCGACGCGCCACCTCCCAGCAGCCAACAGCCGCCCGCCGTGTTACCGGCCCCGGCCACTCGGCCGAGACGCCCGGGCTCAGCCCGCCAGGAGAGCGGAGCTTCGGCCCGCCCCAGGGCCCCGCTCCCCGGCCCGCCGCGGCCGCGGCCCCACCCGCCCAGTACCGTCCAGCCGCGTCCTCCCGCCGCTGCCCTCGCTCGGAGTGAATCTGAAGGTCTCGCCACCACGCCTACCGACAGCGCAGGCGCAACGCTCGGCTACCCAATGACGCACACGCGTCGCTCTGCCTTACGTCACCGCGCCTGCGTCCGGCCGTCGCGCCGCACGCAGGCTCGCCTTGCGCGCGCGGAGAGCGGCTCCGCGCACGCGCGTGGCGGCGGCGCGGCAGCGACGGCAACGTCATCAGGCCGGGCGGCTTGCGCATGCTCCGTTGCTCACGGGCTTGGTGCCGAACGGCTGCCCGGTTCCGCTCTGCAGCCCGCGGAGCCGGGCCGCCGGCCGCTCCTCAGGCTGCCATGAGCAAGCGGAAGGCGCCGCAGGAGAGCCCCAATGAGGGGATCACCGACTTCCTCAGCGGTGGGTCAGGCGGCCGCGACTCGGGCCGTGGGCGGTGGGATTAACCGGCCGGGGGCGGGGGCAGCGGCTGGTGCGTGTCCGTCTGTGAGAGACGGACACCGGCAGCGGGCGCGCGAGGAGGGCGGCGGCCGCTGGGGCAGCAACCGCCGTAACGTGCCTCTTCTCCAACCCTTCCCTCCGCAGAGCTGGCGAACTACGAGAAGAACGTGAACCGCGCCATCCACAAGTACAACGCCTACAGGTGGGCCCCGCCGCGCCGCGCCGCGCCAGCCTCTCCGCCGGCCCGGGCTGTGACGCCGAAAACTGCTTGTCAGCACTGGAGAGGCCTCTGCCCTTTCTGCAGAGCCCCAGGGCTCAGCCGCCTTTCAGTATGAGGAGCTGTGCTCTGCACTAAAAACAGCCAGAGTGCTAGGGCACTGTAAAGACTAGTGCCGAAGGAGCAGCTGTGCTAGTCTGGTCCGGCAAAAAAAAAAGCCACAAGGAGTCCTGTGGCGCTTAGAGACTAACAGATTTATTTATCTCATGAGCTTTCACGAGAGAAAAATCACACTTCGTCAGATGCTTTGAAGATGTTAAAAGCTAACGCATTTCTCTGGATATAAGCTTCTGTGGGCTCTGAGCAGGGATTTCTCTAACACCCTGCAGCACCCCCCTGAATTTCCCAACACCCCCCCCCCAGTTGTCAGCTAGTAACAGTGTTATACCAGTTTAGTGAGTGCCTCAACACCTCCCAGCAACCCCTCAGTTGTCAGCTAGTAACAGCGTTATACCAGTTTAATGAGCGCCCCA
>ML681972.1:37484089-37537203 GCA_007922195.1 Podocnemis expansa | reverse complement strand
CCAGTTGTCAGCTAGTAACAGTGTTATACCAGTTTAATGAGCGCCCCGACACCCCCAGTTGTCACCCAGTAACAATGTTATACCAGTTTCATGAGCCCTCCAACATACCCCTCCCCTATTTCAAGTCCTGGGGAAGCTGCTGGCTCTGAGCCACTTCCTAGGTTGCATTCTGCAAGTGCGGTGTATCTGGCGAAGGTGTCTGATGAAGTGGGTTGTAGCGCACAAAAGCATATGTCTGAAGAAATGTTAGTCTATAAAGTTCCACAGGACTCTTGTTTTTGTTGTATGCAGACTAACGCGGCTACCCTCGGGAACTTGTGTTCTCCACTGTAAACCCCAGCTCAACCAGGCAGTTCGTTATGCCCCTACAGGGGATGTGGAAGTTTTGGAGATTTGAAAGGCATTAAAAATAAGAAAAGTTCTTTTTCCTGCACAAATTGACGTACCTGTAGTTGTGACTTGCTTTAGTGTTTGAAGAGTGAGGATCATCTTGTGCATAAATTGGTTAATACAAAGGATTGTTTGGTATATTTGTGAAATAAGTAGAAGTTACATAGTTTTGCTTTGAATAATGATAATGAACACACTTAGTAATTTCACGGTATGGTACCCTAGATGTGTTTCTTTGCCTGTTGATAAACAGGAAAAAAATAAAATGTTTCAAAGTAGAAGGCATCAATATCGTTGTAAGAAAAAAGGAAAGATTATCTCATTTTGACTGAGAAATAGTATTTAAATAGTCCTGACCTGATATTGTCATGCAGATTCAGAAGAAACTTGCATTTTCAGAGAAAAAGCTGGGAAAGTGACTGTCTCTATTATGTAGTTAACAGCACAGTATTTAAAAATCAACAGTAAATTCAGGCAGTTGATGAGAATTTATAACATTACCAAGGTCCTTAATAATATAATCATGTGTAAAGAGTGCCAAAATAGAAGACAAAACTAGCTATTTTATGAACCAGTCTAATACAACTTAAGCAGTTGCTAATGTATTCTGGAAAATGCTAGTATCATTTAAGATTTTCATTCTTTCCTTTTCTTTCACTGTTTGTTCTGAGAAAAAGTGTTTCATGGAATAGTTTCTTTTCATATTTTTCCATTTTTCCCAAACTGGGTCTTGAAAAAAACTCTTCTAACGTTAAATGTTTGTCATCTTGTGCTTAAAATGAGGTGCATAAAGTATTTTGCTGAAGTGGGACTTGTAACTTTCATTGTTTCGGTTACAAAGGGGTAGCCCTGTTAGTCTAGCTCAGCAAAACAAACCAAGGAGTCCTGTGGAACAAAAAACTCCTGCAATGTATTTTGTTAATCTTTAAAGGTGTTACAGGACTCCTTGTTTGTTATTGTTTCAGTTAGTAATTGTTCATTTTCTTCTGAAAAGTGTGGTGTGCCTTGCTGCCTGCACACAGTTTTAGCGTATCATCTCTGAAGGGCTGAAAGGCTTTTGTAAAGTGCTTTTGAACAGCAGGCACTTGGAAATTTAAGTTAGCATTGTTGTTTACTTTATTTATAAAGGTCCATATGTAAGCCACTTGTGTTAAAGTACATAGTTTGCATTCCCGTTCCCTTGAGGAAAGTGGTATTCACTTTACTATATGACAAGCTTTTTCTTTCTTTGAGAGTTTGTTAGTGGTTAAAGTATAATTTGATGGGGCCTGGAACCCTCCTAAATCTCCAGACCCCCGTCATGTGCATGCGGGCCGCAGCCCAAGTAGACATTTTGGAAGTTTCTGCATCTGCTTGCCCCGTAGTTGGGTACAGACTCCCAAACTCGCTTCCCAGCTATTTCCCACCATCTGCCTCCAAACTTCTGCCCCTACTGACCCCAGGTTCTCCCCCTATCTCCTGCCCCCCGCCATTGTCCCACTGCCAGGCCTGAGGCCACGTTGCTCCTCAGCCACAGCCGAAGGCTCCCCAGTGGGGCTTCCAGGTCCTGCATGGGGCTGCCCTGCAGCCTGCTCCACCCCCCTCCCCCACCCTAGCTTGACAGCTCCCCAAACCCGCCCCACCTGCTGCTGACTCATCTGGTCCCTTTTCCTGGAGGCTGCCTGTCCCCGACTCCCCCATACAGGGCCCCTTATCTGGCTGCTGGAGGGGAAGCGGCCATGCCACAGGCTGAGGCACCTGCCCTGAGCCTTCTCTGAGCATGCTCATAGTGGGAGATTTAAAAATTCCCTGACCCAGCCTCGGGCGGTTCCCTGCTGGGCGGAAGACTGTGTAGTAAGGGGAAACACGCTGGAATGCTGTGTTCCATGACATTATTTTATTTTTAGGGGCCCCAGAATAGCGTTCCACTGTGTTCCCCCTTACTTTTATCCCTGGATCTTGTACTCCTGGTGTGTGAGAAATAGAGGGTACGTATGCCACTGCCCCATTGTAGAATAACACAAAGTGCATTGCATGGAGGGTGTACAGAAAATGTCTGTCTCTTCATTTGATACTGTTCACCAAAGGCTGGAAAGTGAATGGAGCTGTCACTTTTTTCTGTAGAAAAGCAGCTTCTGTAATATCCAAGTATCCAAGCAAGATAAAAAGTGGAGCTGAAGCAAGGAAGCTGGTAAGCAATAAAACAGATAAGAATGTTTTATCCAAGTTCCTATCATCCACACAATTGAATTCCATTTTCCCATTTTGTGTTAATATTATGGTGGATTATAATGTACAGTGTCATAGTTGTAACTGAGGAGACTCAAAGATGTGTGTTTTCCCTGTATTTTCTCAAACTTTAGGGGCTGTACATTTAACACAGGAATTGTAAATGTTCCTAAGAACCCATTTTGAAATTCCATTGTGTAAGAGGGAAAACTAGTTTGCTTCTGTTACTCATAAGGTTGCTGCTTATAACTATGAACGTTAGCAAAAGAGTGGCAGGTGTTTCCCAAATTAGTTTGGCTATGAAACACTTTTGGGTTTGTAATATAATAACAGAACACACACATGCTGGTTCAAGGGGGAAGGGAGGGTAGTTCATGTTGAAAAATTCCTGCACGTATTGCTCAAAAGTTGATATAAGAGTTAGGTTTTTTGAGATGTCTTTCATTTTACAAAGAACAAAAAAATTATAAAGAGGAAAGAACAAAGGAAAATAATCTACTCTTCAAATACCTTAGTATTTTTGATCGACACACAATTTCCTGTTTAATATTTTAGAAGGAAGGCTTGGTAGCATCAAATTTTTTTCATGGAACCCCTGTTCACATCACATGGAATGCCAGTGTTCTGCAGAACACAGTTTGGGAAACTATTGTAGGGCATTGTCTTGTAAGCTTCATAGCATCTCTAAGTTTCTGAATTTAGTTTTGTGTTTTTCCATAGTATCAGTGATGTGAATGATCATCAGGCTAAAGTTTCACTGACATTTTGGTTCTGTCCTTTTTAGGAAGGTGTAGGAGCTAAAATAGCTGAGAAGATTGATGAGTTTCTCACCACTGGAAAACTACGTAAGCTTGAAAAGGTAAAGTTCTTTGACTTCCTTCTTTTCAGGCATTTTTCTTTGTACCTTCCAGGGTCCCCTTCTAACTCCTTATAATTTTTTTTAGTGTTTCTGATGTGACTGAGACCAAGCAGGAGGGAGATGCAAGAATACCCGGGGAGTAGGGGTGGGGGTAAAAAGAAGGGAGTAGGTACCTAAACAAACCCCACAACAACAACAACAAAGTCCCTGAAATAAAGTTAGAATACTGGAAATATTACAGGATTTGGCCAGCCCACCTCCCTGTCTGTTCTATCTGTCAAATCAATGAACTGGGTTCTTCTGGAAGTTTGACTTAGCCAGGGTCATTTGTTTTAATCTGGACAGACTAAAAGCTGAAGACTGAAAGCTCTCTGCACTCAGTTTTGCTAAATGCACCTTAGCCCTGACTGGCAGCACACCTTCATTCCTCTATCCCCCTACACTCCCCCCATTCTTCTAACTTTGGGTCCAATGCTTCTGCCAGCAGATCTAAAACCTTACCAAGTCTTTTTTATGTACTTGTTTCCAACATATAGAGAATACTTCAGCATATGGAAGGGTAAGGAAATAGTTTTAAAAATGCAATAATACATCTGAATAGTCATGTCAGCAGAAACTGAAAGGACTCAAAACTCATGGAGA
This sequence comes from Podocnemis expansa, assembly GCA_007922195.1. Classification (NCBI taxonomy): domain Eukaryota; kingdom Metazoa; phylum Chordata; order Testudines; family Podocnemididae; genus Podocnemis; species Podocnemis expansa. Next base: position 37,533,104 of record ML681972.1, on the reverse strand, counting down.
ATGGGGGAGGTGCCAGAGGATTGGAAAAAAGCAAATGTAGTGCCTATTTTCAAGAAAGGGAAAAAGGAGGATCTGTGGAATTACAGACCAGTCAGCCTCACCTCAATCCCTGGAAAAATTATGGAGCAGGTTCTCAAAGAATCCATCCTAAAACACTTAGAGGGAAATAAAGTGATCAGGAACGGTCAGCATGGATTTACCAAGTGTAAATCATGCCTGACCAATCTCATTTCCTTCTATGATCAGATGACTGGTTTTCTGGATGCAGGAAGAACCGTTGATGTGATATACCTTGATTTTTAGCAAGGCTTTTGATACAGTTTCCCACAGCATTCTCATTGGCAAACTAAGGAAGTATGGGATGGATAGGTGGACTATAAGGTGGATAGAAAACTGGCTAGATCAATGGTTTCAGCATGTAGGAATCAATGGTTCCATGTCTAGCTGTCAACCAGTCACGAGTGGTGTGCCCCAGGGGTCGGTCCTGGGGCCGGTTCTGTTCAGCATTTTCATCAGTGTTCTGGATGATGGAATAGACTGCACTCTCAGTAAGTTCGCAGATGACACCAAGCTGGGGGGAACAGGAGACACGCTGGAGGACAAGGACAGGATTCAGGGAGACCTAGATAAATTGAAACAGTGGGCCAGTAGAAATCTTATGAGGTTCAATAAGGACAAGTGTAAAATCCTGCACTTGGGACGGAAAAACCCCATGCACTGCTACAGTCTGGGGAACATTCAGCTAAGTAGCAGCAGTGTAGAAAAGGACCTGGGGGTCGTGGTGGATGGGAAGCTAGATATGAGTCAGCAGTGTGCTCTTGCTGCCAAAAAGGCCAATGGCATACTGGGCTGCATCAAAAGAAGTATTACCAGCAGATCAAGGGATGTGATCCTTCCCCTCTATTCTGCACTGGTGAGGCCCCATCTAGAAAACTGTGTTCAGTTTTGGGCTCCCCACTACAAAAAGGACGGGGACATGCTAAAGAGAGTTCAGAGGAGGGCAACCAAAATGATTAAGGGGCTGGAGCACAAGCCCTATGAGGAAAGACTGAAAACATTAGGCTTATTTAGTCTTCAGAAGAGAAGATTGAGGGGGGATTTGATAGCAACCTTCAGCTATTCGAAGGGATGCTCCAAGGAAGATGGAGCTCAACTGTTCTCGGTAGTAACAGAGGACAGAACGAGGAGCAATGGTCTCAAGTTACAGTTATGGAGGATGAGGCTGGATATTAGAGAAAACTTTTTGACTAGGCGGGTAGTGAAGCATTGGAATGAGCTGCCGAGGGAGGTGGTGGAATCTCTGTCTTTGGAGGTGTTTAAGGCCCGGCTGGACAAAACCATGACTGGGATGGTTTAGTGGGAATGGTCCTGCCTCTGGCAGAGGGTTGGACTAGATGACCTATGAGGTCCCTTCCAGCCCTATGATTCTATGACTCTTCTCCTGCCACGAAAAAAGTAAAGCTTTAAGTGAGGCTGGTTCAATATTCCGCTGAGTCGTAACAAACGATCTTCTCTGAAACCAAAGAAAGAAGCAAATTGTAGAGCCAAGAGCTTGACACTGGAAGTCACGTATCCAGATCCCTACTGAGTGGATCTGTTCTAGACAATCATGTCATAAATGTGTGGTGAGTAGGTAATAGGTCAGATTTAAAAAGACTCTAACAACTTACTAGTGTATTAATTCACTGAGATATTTTATCTTCCTGTGACTTTTCAAGTGACTTAGAAAACTGTCTCTTTTCTCTAGATTCGACAGGATGATACAAGCTCATCTATCAATTTCCTGACGCGAGTTAGTGGCATAGGGCAAGTACGATTCTATCTACTTGTAGAGTTGCTAACAGCAGTGTAGAGATTGAGAGTTTCAGGAAAAAATGTGCCTGTTGAGTGGGTATGACATCATCCAGATTGTGGCAATAGGGATTCAAGACTGAGCCCGGGGGAGATGTACTTTTGGGAAATGACAATGAAGAGATGGTAGCAGAAGCCATGGAAGTGAATGAGGTCATCTCCTTATGACAGACAGAGGGGAATGAGGTGCTGATGAAAGACAGAGCTTTGAGATCCTCTCCATTTCTGCTCTTCTGACTGTTAGAGGGGAGAGCCTTCTTAGAGGAATGTGAAAGAGCTAGTTGAAACCCAGTTCATCCCTCTTTACCAGTGGTTTTTAGGTGGTAAGATTGTTCTCTTATGAGTGGGGAAACCAAGGCACAGAAAAGCTAAGTAAACGATTTGTCTGAAGCCACTAGGGAAATCAGTGTTAAAGCTAGGAGTAGAACCCAGGCCTCCTGATGCCTGTCCTTCTTCTCTTTCTTTTTTTTTTTTTTTTGGTCCATGCAAGCAATGTTCCCTCTAATTACTTGTAGACTGTGTGCACAAACAATTTCTTTGTGTGCACAAAAAGATTTCTTTGTGACCACCAATATTAGTGTTGTTGAATTTTTTTTGTGCATACTTTATTTTTTGTGTGCGCAGGTTTCATGACCTGTGTGCGCGCGCGCACGCGCACAGCTTAGAGGGAACAGTGCATGCAAGTAGTGTGTGCCAAGTTGAGGGAGAAAGAATGAATATAAGAAATGGCTGTGGTGCTGGAGAGCTATGTGTCTGATGATAAACTTTGGTGTGTCTATTAGTAAATTCTGATGTAATGTGCTACTGCTTGATGTGACATTTTCACTGTGTTGATTTGGTTATGAGGTGCCCTGTCTTTTTGCAGACCGTCAGCAGCTAGGAAGCTTGTGGATGAAGGGATAAAGACATTGGAAGGTGAGTGTACCATAAATCTTACTGATTTCAGAGCCTTTGATTGGAAGAATGTGAAATGGTTACGGCTGAGTTTGGGGAAGAACTACTTGCTGCATAAATACCAGCCGTGTACAGTTTAGAATTGTCATTCCCAAGCTTGTGACTTGGTGCAAGGAAGAAATGCATCAGATACGTTCTTGGATTGGGATTTGCCCAAAATACAGGCAAATGAAAATATGATTTGGCCTTTTTCTGGCCTGAAGAAACAGGCTTTTCCAATGATTTCTTCTGTAGGAAACTCTTTGTAATGTATGCTTATGTTGCAGAAGTGTGATTCCACTGACACTGCATCCCTTTTTTTTTGGTTCAACACCTAAATGGCTGATGTATCCTATATTCATAGGTCTCGAGGCCAAAGGGGACAACTGTGATTTTTGGTCTGATCATCTGCATTGCACAGGCTATAGAACTTTTCTGAAATAAATTCTTTTTGAACTAGATCATGTCATGTAGGACAACATCTGGTCATAGTTTTAAAAATTGCCAGTGATGGAGGACCCTGGAGCAATAGTTATGATTGATTATCTTCACTGTTAAGAACCTGTAGGCTACTGTATTTAAGTCCTCAGTATGCTGATTAATTTCCTCTTGAAACTTCATCCTTTACGGTGTGATGGATTTGAATTATCTGATGATAGGATTGCTGCCTGGTGTGGGTGCTCACTGGGGAGCGGGGCAGACTGGGCCTGAAGGATTGCCAACCAACCATAAATTTACCAAAAATTGCTTTTAAAAAGTGCAATTTTAGCACTGTCAGTAAATCCTTAATTAAAATTGGGTAGAAATAAAACATATTTTGGCATTGTCATTGTTCAGAATCACTTCTTCTGTCATAAAACTGTACTGATTGGGACTTTATTATTTTTAATATTTCGCAAACCCAAAGCACGTGATTGATCAGTTAACTGGAGGTAAAACAATTGCATAATTCCAAATTCCTATCTATAGAATATTGTGAGTGCACACTTTTATGATGTTACATTGTTTATGGTATTTTTAGTGATGTCAGTAAAAGCTTACTAAGTCAGTTAAAAAAAAATCAATGTCAGATCTCCATATCAGTGAAAACTAAAATGCAAGATTGGCAACATAAAATTCTTTCACTAATTAACGCAATGCATTTTATACTTCCTAATGGTGGTTAGTGTAAGTGTAATATTAACTCTTCATTTCCTGGGTTTTATTTTTACTTTGTAAATTTTTGTGAAAACTGCCATTTTCTTTTAAGGTCATTTACTCTAATGGATACTTTTAATTGCAACTTATTTTGCCTGGCAGTTTCCATGTGTTTGTGTTTTGAAATTATTCAGTGACAGAAGTTTCTGTTTCCCAGTCTGTCAACTCATGATTTCATTCTACTCATCTTTGTCATAACCCTTTTCTCCCAATGCATCTCCAGCTTCTTTCTTTACTGGAGGACATTTAAAGAAGATTTTTTTGGGACACATCTTTAGAGCATTAGTTAAGATCCCTTCCCAATTTGCACATTCCTTCTTATTGTCTTGGTCTCCCTCATGTCAGGCCTCTCCTTATGTACAGTGCCATTGCATCTGCTTCCCTTTTCCTATTTCAGTTTGTGGATGTCTACATCAGACCCATGTAGGGTTATAGTGGCTTCTTCAGCGTTGACAATTTTAAAATCAAGATGAGGTGTTTCTTTAAAATATATGCCTTGGTTGAAAAAGAATTATGCTGGGGAAGTTCTTTGGGCTGTTGTATGGGAGGTCAGGCTCACTAGATGTTCACAATGGCCCCTTTTTGTCCTGGACTCTCCAATTCATGCACTATGTATTGTGTCCTGTAATATAAACAGAAACTGATTTTAGTAACCTGCTCTACCCACAAAGTGCTCCAAAACTAGTTCAAGTTATCATTCTTGCTAAGGCCAATAGGCTAAAACAAATGCACAGTATCTAGCTCATGCCATTTTCAAGATAAACACGTAAGAAACAGCCCAGACCCCCCCTTTTTGAGTCTCATATTCTATCTTCCCGTAACAGGATACCTTATTAGTCAGTTCTGCTCTTGGATTGTGGTAATTTGTTGGTGTCTGTCCTACCCCATTGTGCTTCAGTTGGTCCAGTACAGCTGACGATTTGTCCCTTTATCAATGTAGAAATCAACAAATATGTACAGAGTACAGTATTGAACATTACAAAGATACTTGCTTACTGATTTTTAGGTTTGTTATTTCTTAATATTTTTTGCTCAGTGACTAGCACTAACTTATTCGGTGCAGTTAAGTGGGACTGTCCTTCTTGGGAGGGTGAAGGTTGCCTGTGGGCTTTGCAGAAGATTTTTTTTTTTTTTGGAATGATTAAAGAGACCAGATGTTCCAGGTTAGAACCCTCCCCAGAGCAGGCTTTATGCTAGCCATTTTACATTGCGCTGCAAGGCCCTTGCTGCAAACACTGGTATAAGGTGTGTATCCTGACATAGGGGTGTGGTTTTAGCAGATGCTACTGCATTTATTCTGTTAGTTTAGGGCAACATTAGGAGGCTGCCAGAGCATGCAAGTATATAAAAGATTTTTAACTTTTGCATTTCTCTTTAAAGGTGCTATACTCTAAATGCTCTTGAGTTAAATCGTTTTTACAACATGCAAATTTCTAAAGTGACTTTCCTCCACTTGAATAATTTTTCTGACATTCTGCTTTCTTCCAGATCTAAGGAAAAATGAACACAAGCTGAATCATCATCAACGAATTGGGTTAAAGTAAGACAGTTCCATTTTTCAGAGACACAGTTGCTTGGCTTCTGCAAAAACTCATTCAGAGGCCAGTTCACTCTGTAATATTGTAGAAACCTTGATAGGAAAAATCCCATCCCATCCCACTTCCAGTTCTCCTCTTTTCTCAGTTTCTCTCAACTTATCTTTTTTTTTTTTTTTTGTGAAATTAGCTGTGCTTGATCCCAGTCCAAATATGGATTGTTTTTAGAAAGGTTTTGTCAGCGAGCTCTTCCCCTTTTTGATCATTAGTGATATAAAAACGCAGATCTTTTCCCCTCTCTCAAGTTCTGATTTAAAATGTTGTTTAAATTCTGGATAAATTGGCTATGCCTACACTAAAAAAAAAACAAAAAAACAAAAACCACACACACACAACAAGGAGTTGTGTGGCACTTTAAGACTAACAGATTTATTTTTTGCATGAGCTTTCGTGGGAGAAGATCCCACTTCCTCAGATGCTTCTAAGATGGGTGAACTTACAGAAGGGAATGAAACTAAATGCAAGGGGGTGTAAAACATAGGATCAGGTACACTGCCTATTTAGTTCGAATTAAGGAGGCTTAATTCGAACTACATTGGTCCCAGTCTACATTAGCCTTTTGTTAGTTCAAACTAAGAAAAGCCTTAGTTCAAACTAAGAAAAGCCTTAGTTTGAATTAGTAAGTACCGGCGGTTCGTTCGAACTAAGGGGAGTTAGTTTGAACTAGTCCACATTGTTAGTTCGAACTAATAAGTTCAAGGTTCCTTTGAACTGGTCCACATTCTTAGTTTGAACTAACAAATTTGAACTCACTTTCCCTAATGTAGACACAGCCATAGAGGCTTGAGTTGCCCCTGACAGCTGCCTCAGGGAACCTTTTGTTTGCTGTGTTGAGTTGATTTTTAAGGCCATGTAGTTCTTACTCCCTGTGGAAGGCTGCAGAAGAAATTCATAATATCATATATATTTTTGTAGGAGAACAGTGCTTCCTCTTCCCTTGGAAAGCAGTTTTAATGGTTGTGAAAGAGGGGGCTTGCAGCAATGGGAATTTGAGGTGTCCGGGACTGCCAAAGAAACCCTGTGATCTTTGGTTTGTCGTTGTGGTCTAGGATGGTAATTCGTTTCTAATCAGCTAATTTTAATCAATTTAACAACATAAAATCTATGGCATTTTTATCTAATCTAATTTTAAATGCACTGCCTTACCCATAGTATTACAACTCTCTTGTATATACAGGTATTTTGAAGACTTTGAGAAAAGAATCCCTAGAGAAGAGATGTTAGAGATGCAAGTAAGATATAATCTTCCTCAACAAAACAAAGCAATGAGAGCAAATAAAGAGGGCACCTCAAACGTTGATCTTTTTTTATTCTCTTTACCAGGAAATTGTACTAACAGAGATAAAGAAACTGGATCCTGAATATATTGCTACAGTCTGTGGCAGTTTCAGGCGAGGTTGGTGCTTTCCGGTGCTTTCACAGTTCTAAGAGTCAAAATTTACTGATCAGTGTCTAAATTGTGATAAAAAAAGTGATGATTTATTTTGTTCCCTGTATTCTAATCTTTTATGATTACTTTCACTAGTGTAGTATGAAGTATATGTAGTATAAGAGACCTCTCAACAGCATTTAGTCCTATTCAGTATTTGTTGAGCAGTGGAGGAAGATTGCAGGTTTTCGTGAAAATTACAATGTGAGGTCCTTCAGCTTCAGAAAACCCCCCAACCTGTATAAATTTCATTATCCATAGCTAGCCACTCTAATCAAGTCAGTAATAAAAAGTAGTTTAGCATTCTAATGTAGGAAGACTTGTATAAGTGTCATAGGCCATGTCTACACTGCCAATTTAGTTCAAATTAAGGAGGCTTAATTCGAACTAAATTGATCCCAGCCTACATTAGCCTTTCCTTAGTTTGAACTAAGAAATTTCTTAGTTTTAACTAAGGAACACTTAGTTTGAATTAGTAAGTACTGATGTTTAGTTTGAACTAAGCGTGATGTAGACTTAAACTAACTCTTAGTTCGAACTTAAGTTCAAACCAAGGGCAGTTAGTTTGAACTAACAAAGTGTATTAGTTCAAGCTAACACTAGTTTGAGCCATGTTGTTAGTTTGAACTAATCTCAAACTTGTTAGTTTGAACTAGCAAGTTCAATCCAACTTGCCATATTGTCCACTTAAATTTTATATTAATTATACCAATGCCAGACACAGATCTGGTAGAAAATACTTAGTTTAGAAATTGTTCTAATATAAATACAAGTTTCAGTAAAAGCGATCTGTGTTTAAACACTATGACACTATAAATATTAAGAATAAGAGGAGATGTTTTTACTGTGTAATCAAATAGTCAAAGTAGTAACTGGATTGGTTGACCTCTAGAAGTGAGTTGGTAGTGTCAGTTTAGTATCCAATGGCAAGCATCCACCTGAGTTGCAACCAAAATTATTACTAACTGGCAAATGCCTAGACAGCCTTATCAGAGAGTCCCAGGAAAATCAATCCACTTCTTAGATCTTTTGGAGTCTCCTGGCATAGTCAGTGTACGAGAATTGGATTGTTTGTGTGTGGTCTTGCACAAATGTAAACTGATGAAGGATCTGCAGATGTGGCTGCACGGTTTTTCCACAGCCTGTTTTCTTTGCTCGCTCTTCCCTTATATCTGTTTCTGTTCCTATTCTTGATGGCTTTAAGTGCAGACCAAGAGGTCTACCACTACCCTTATCTCTCAGTAGCAGCAACTTCCTTTGTATTTAAGTCAATGTGGCCAGCTTTTAGGTGGGGCCTTCAGACTGTCATGTCATTTTTGTTGGCCTCTCAGTGTATATGCTCTTGTTTTCAACAACCTTTAAAATATGGCTTTTGAGGAATTGTGCATCATCCATATGTACAAGGTGACACCAGCAAAGGTGCACCTGTCTGATTAGGAATTCAGTGCTAGTTATGCAGCACTGATCCAGGACTTCAGTATTTGGTGTCCTGTCCAAGCACAGGATTTTGCAGATGCGATGCATGCAGCACATGTGAAAACTCCCTTGTCACAATGCCTGCTATAGAGTGTCCATGTTTCACGGCTGCAGAAGAGAGTGCTTAATATGATTGGCTGGGAGACATTAATCTTGGTGTGAAGTTAAATGTCTGTGTCATGCCAAGGCAGCAGCAAAGCCAACTATAGGCAGAACTGGGTTTAGATATTCACTTTGCAATTTCATCCTCACTTGTAGCATTATCAGATGAAGTGCTGCCAAGATACAATTTTTTTTTTCGACTGCATTAAGCACTGTGTCATCAGTTACTAGTTATGGAACAGAATACATTTTTCCTGGAGCAGGCTGTTAACACACTTTGGTTTTCTTGAGGTGGATAGAGTCCAAATCACTTTTCCTGTCTAAAAAAATTGTCTATCAAATGCTGCATATCATGGACAGTATGTGCTGTGTAAGTACACAGTCATCAGTGAGCTCTCTAATGAACAGGACAGTAGCTTTAGTGTGAGCTCAAAGGCATTAGAGATCGAACATGCTGCCATCTTGTGTGAAACTGCTTTAAATTACTCTGTGTACTCTTGTAGCATTGCACTAAAGAGGGTGGTAAATAGTGTAGGTGTGAGTGCACAGCCCTGCTTCACACTGTTCATGGCAAAGAAAGGCTCTCATGAAGGACGTTTTTGAGCATGAATGAGCACATGTTGGGATGAATTTGTGTACCCAAATTACATCCAGATCCATGAGACCCTCATGACTGTGTCAGAGGTCTTCATGAGGTATACAGTCTCCATACGGTGGTCACGATTTTGCTCCTGGATCTTTTTTGTATTTGGTGAGCAGCAAAAATGTCTGCTGCTCTGTGTTTCAGGCAAAAGCCATACTGACTCTATGAAATGATGTTATTGGTGATGTGGGAGAATCTGGTGAGCAAGATGCAAGCCAGAATCTTTCCGGCAATGGAGAGAAGTGGATACCATGGAGGTTGCTGCAGGCTCCTCAGTCACTTTTATGTATGTACATGTGTGCGTGTCTGCGTGCAACTGAAATGCCCTTGAAGTCTTGACACACAGCCTTCTGCTCCCACATGTTGAAAACTAACATGAATATTTGAGATGTTTGATAACCACCATGCTTATAGACTTCAGGCAGTATTCCATCTAAGCCAGGTACTTTTCCTTTTGACATTTGCTTGATGGCAGTTTCTGTCTCTAATGCTTGGCAGTGTAGTGCAGTGGGTCTCAATCACTGGGTAAGGACACCTTATTGTGTCTTCACACAGTGGTTAAGTGTGTCACAGAGAGCCAGGAAGATACCTGGATTTGACCTGGGGAGGGTGGGCTGGCGTGTTCTGTAAGGCCGAGATGTGCTGTCAAGCGTGTTTCAACCCATGAAAGATTGAGAACCACTGATCTATTGAACTGTTTGTGTATTGGAAACTGTAGTATACTGTAGATGGCAACTTTTGAAGTTGCAGATGGAGGATTTAAGTAGACGTTAAAGTGTTGCTTCCAGTGATAAATGTCTGTGTATGGTACAGTGCCATCTTTGCTGTGGATGGTAATACTGCTGCAAGATAATGCATGTACTTAGCTTGCTTCATGAGGCACATAAAAGAGGTTGCCTGACAACTTCAGTCAGTTAGAAAGCAACTTGTTACAGTTCTAAGCGATCTGCCCAGATTAAATTGCGTAAAACGAAAGATAACTGGTCGAAGAACACAGCAGAAAATACCCAACAGGCTGTAGACAAGGAAGATCGTAAATGCTTTTACAATCAATTGAATGTGGTTTTTGTTCCTATGTGTTACTACTTAGCTTCAGCACACAAGGGTTGAGATAATGCAGAGGCTGCATTACTAATCATAGACTCATAGAAGTGTTGGGCTGGAAAGGCTCTAAAGAGGTCATTTAGTCCAGTCCCTTGTGCTGTAGCAAGACCAACAATACTGCACCATTCCTTGTAGGTGTTTTTTGAATTTATTCAAAATCTCAATACTTACTCTGTGGAGACAGAAGCATCTCCTATTTTCTTTAGCACTAAGATGCAAAGATAACCTTCAATGGTACATTCTTAGTTGATATCAAAACTTACAGTGACAGTTTTCTTCTTCACTTTTATTTTCTTAGGTGCAGAGTCCAGTGGGGATATGGACGTTCTCCTGACCCATCCATGTTTCACTTCTGAGTCGACCAAACAGGTGCCTTTTACTATACATCTCGTTGTTGTTACTTAAAAACTAAGTTTATAAACTTTTATCAGCATACCATAGAATCAAGGATTTTTTTTGCATTTGGTTTCATATTATAGTTTTCTGCATTTATTCCTTCATACTCATTGTTTTTCTATAGGTTAATAATAAAATCCTGGATATGTTACCTAAGCATTCAATTATTGGGGATTATGCAAACTACTCTTCATGTGTTTGGGTGTTACAAGCTTTCATAATTTTGTAGGTGGTGTTTACATAACTATGACATAGGTGCTACAGAAATTTCACACATTGAGCGTAACTTGCAGGCCTGGCTCAATAGCTGCTTTGCCTTGCTGTGAAGAAGATAAAATTTATTTCAGTCTCTCTCGCTCTAGTACTTAGTCCCTCTGGGATAAAGGACATGATCTGTTTTGCCTAATATAGGGGTCTGCAACCTGTGACTCCAGAGCTGCATGCGGCTCTTCTTCTGCCCCTTGCAGCTCCAGGCTCCAGGAACCCCCTGGCACTGGGGGACCCTGTGGGTGGCCTGTGCAAGTTTTGGGGCCTTCTCTTGCCCCTTGCCAGGGGAACCTGCAGCAGACACCCTCACCCAGCTCTCAGTTGAACCCTGCAGGAAGCTACATCCATTGCGGTTCTCAAAACACTTGGTTATTGAAGGAATTTGTTAAAATGGCTCTGCCTGTGTTTTGGGTTGCTGACCCCTGGCTTATACTACAGAAGTGTTCCAAAGTACTTGTTGCTCTCAGCTGGGAAGACAGTCCCCACTACCAAGACATGGAGGGCTGAGAGTAATCAGACAACTGCTTGTTCAGTAAAATGTCTTTGGTATCATTTTTCTGGTTTATAAGTTCATTGTATTATTCTACAGCATTATAGTGCACCTGATTCATATCACTGCAAAAATAAATGACCCTGTCTTCCTTAAGGCCACATGCTCCTCCTGGAAAAAGACAAGCTGTTATATTTCTTCACCAAAAATAACCATGTTCAGGACAGTCTTCTAAAAAAAAAGCTTGTCTGTTTTTAAAATGGAAAAATGTTATCTTACAGGATGCTTAGTGCAAACTTGATTATTGAATCTGAAACTGGGAGCCTCTTACGGGGCAGACCAAAAAGGTATTTAATTTACATTACACTCTGAGTTCTTTAATTTTACAGGCAAACTATAATTAAAGTGGGAAGTAATGGATATGAGGTGTCTACAAACAGCAAAGACTTTATCAAAACTACTTTTAATCAGTGTTTTCCTCTTCAACTGGAAGGTCAGCATGAGGCAGTCTTAAAGAAGTTTGAGTGTACCTTTGATTTTATACTTCTAAAGGTTTTGTTTAAGTATAACCTCAACTTTTTAGAATTTCCAGGATGACATTTTCCTGAAATAATTGCATACTATCTTGCATATTTTTTCTAGTCAGGTAGTTGTGTATATTTATACCTTCATCGCACTTCAAGAACTTTTAAATAGTTCTTAAAGAGGAACAAGGTACTCTTTTTTTGTGTGTGGAGTAAAGCTAACAGAATGGGAAAGGCATTTCCATCTGTATATTATGCTCTAGAATTAACTCAAAGAATATTCTAATGGACCAATGGAGACCAACAATCCATAAAAACATGGATTTAAAATTATACAACAGGTTTTGTCAAGTCTAATGAAATAATTCAATGATGTCTGTCTGGCAATACAATGGAGGTGTGATAAAAGAATTTTCCTTAACCAGATTTTCAAGTATTGTATATTGACTTGTTCTATGCATTTTCTGCCAGTCTGAGTGTCATACTTTCTTTAAAAAAAAAAAAAAAAAAATTTCCCATCAGTGAGATTTCTTTTACAAGGACATAATGTACGTTTGTGGGTCAATGTTGCTCTTAAACATATTCCTCTTCTTTGTGGCTCTTAACCACTGTTGAGACTCATCACCGTGTCACTACACAGTGGTAAATGTGTTGCAGAGAGCTGAGATTTGGCCTGGGAAGGGTGGGCTGGTGCATCCTGTAGGGTCACAATATGCCACCAAGTATGTTGTGACCTGCAAAAGGTTGAGAACCACTGAATGTTTCATTTTGCTTTGCTTATATTTGACATTAATTGTTGTTTCCAGCCAAAGCTATTGCACCAAGTTGTAGAACAATTGGAAAAAAGCCACTTCATTACAGACACATTGTCAAAAGGCGATACAAAATTCATGGTGAGTATTTTCTGAACATTTCACATAAAAGGCAATATCTTGGTGACTGATTATACAAAAAAAAAAAAAAAAGGTAGTTACTGTTAATATTTCTGATTTTAAAAAGGAAAGCATGCAATAATTCAAAGTAATAATTTGCCGGTTATATTTTTGTGTTGTGGGGAGTTAATATATAACAATCAATCCATTTGCACTAGACAAAGGATGTGGAATTTTTCCCTATGAAGCATATTTTCCCATTTTGTGTGTATGGTTTAAAAAAAAATCTTTTTTAGCTACGTGTGTAGAAATGTGTGTAATGAAGGTTCTTTTCTTTTGTAGATTGAAGTGGCTTTTCATTCTTTAAGTGGTTTTAAAAAATGGTAGTATGTCAAAAGTGCAAACTCTGAATCCCAGTCCCAGGTGACTTACTGTTAGAGATCAGTATTATCTTAATGTTCACCATATCAACACCCACCCTACCAACTTCTTGCTTCCTAATTCTCTTAATGCTTCCCACGCTCTCATGTTCCTGCTCATCCGCTGTTACACTCCTCTTTACTGTAACTATTGCACATCTTAGGCTAGATTCTCAGTCTGTAAGTACATTTTCACCTTGCTCTTGTTGTCTCTCACCTATAATGTATCTTTAGCTCCCAAAGTCTACAGCTGATGGTATTTCTGAAATTTGTCTTGAGTTGATAGTTTGCTCTAGGTAGCCATTTATTCAATTTGAAACTCTCTAAGATTCAGAGAAACCATCTTAAGCTGTGATGATAGAATCTGTTACTTACAGATGTAGGTAGTTCTGCCATGAACTTCTGTATCATTCTCTTCAGTTCTGGATGCTAGTTTATGGTATATGGCTAAGATCAAACGTCCTTCTATGGATTTCACATCTAAATCAAAGTAAAGGGGGGAAAAACCTCTCTGTCTTGACATTCAGAAATATGACATTCTTCTGAAAAATTCCATCTGAAGCCGTCTGTCAAATATTGTGAACTGACCAAAAATGGAATCTTGAACCACAGAAAAGCTGTATGTCATTGTAATGTATCTTGTCAGAATACAGTCCCTTAAGCTAAGAATTCTTCAAGACAGAGGTCTTGTTTTTCAGAACAGAAGTTTTTGTTTTAAGTGTTGAACAAGTGCTAGCATGTTTAATTTCTACTCAGTTTTGTCTTTCTAGGCTCCAAACATCCTGTTCTTAAACACTTGTGAAAAGTTAATTTCGACAGATGGGTTAAATCATAAGCAACAGTTCTGACTAGATTGCAGACAGTAAATGAGTTGTTTTCAATCACTGATATTAGCTTTAGATCAGAGCTTAACAAATCCCAGGTGACAGGTCCCCATGGCTCCAGAAGTTTCACCACAGAACATAGCTGTGCCATGATACTTCAGAAGAGGAACGCCCCTGGCAATAAACAAAAAAGCTGCCTGCACTGGCCCTTTGAGAGGCATTGCTGTGTAGAACCCTCCCCTTCCAGGCTGTAGTAAGTGCTGTGGTTGGCAGTTTTTCTTGGCGGTGTGGGGCTTTTCCTCACCACAGCACCACCATCTTTTCTTTGGCAGTAGGGGGCAGTCTGCTTTCAAAGTACCTTGCTCCTTAGTTTTTTGGGGCAGGCTCCTAGCTGGAAGGCAGATTTGTTGAGCCCTGCTGTAGATGATGATGTTTAGAAGCCAGAGATTTGTGGGACAGATGATGCATGGACATGCTGGGGGAAGCCACTTTACCAAACCATTGCAATTGGGTTTATACTAAATCACTATATTAAGGTAAATCAGAACAGAATATAAAATAAGAACCAGGATCCTACACACAGACTATTTCAGGGGGACATAAATATCTCTTCTTGAGAGTTGAAGCAGTTATAGAGGAAAGGTACTGGAGTAAAATCTCAGAGTTATGTTGGTGGTTATTCATAACTCTGAAATGTTCATAATTTGAAACAAAATACATGGTGGTTCTTTCAGAAGTTTGAAATGCTTTATGCAGAAGGATGTTGCTTTCCCTCTATTTTTAGTAGTTTGTTTTACACAGCAGTGTACTGCGTTGGGGTTTTTAGGGGGTGGTGGTTCTGTGGCTCCCCCAGTCGTATAATTTCAGTTCCAAATGAGGTGTGTGGTTGACTGATCAGTTTGTAACTTTGAGGTCCTCTGTATTGGGTGGTTCAGTATAGTTTCACTTTAAGTGAAGGGGATGAAACTCTAAAATGGATGTTTGTGCTCACCTCAGTTGAATTGTTTACATTTTCTTGTGAAACTAAACTGGTTGGTGTTCCTGATGTATCTTCTGAGAAGGATGAAAATTAGTGAAAATGTTATCCTCTGGCTCCTGGGGAGAGGGAGTAGCTCTTCTTGGTGAAGAATACATCACAGTTTCTTGATTCGCCAGACTCTGCAGTGCATATTTGTATGTTCTTATGTGAGGCTTTCAGATGGCAGGAGGAGCAGTGGGGGGACTTTATCAGCCACAGCAGATCAGCAAAAGCCATGGTTAGAAGATCCTTTAATGAGGTGAATTTGCAGGCATCCACCCAAAGCAGTGATGGTTGGTTTAAAGTGGTTCATTACAGCTGATGGATTATCACTGTTAAAGTGATAGGTGAAGTCACATGGACCACCGGTTCTTGAGATAAACTCTCTCTGGCATAGATCTGGTTCCATTACAGAAGCTAATCACTCTGGGAATTGTGTGGCCAAACTAAAAAGAATTCTGTAAGGTAGCAGTGAATTCTTTGGTGTCTCACTCTGACCTAGTGCATTTCCATTTTCTGTCATCTTAGCCTCAGAGCTCTGTTCAGAAATATTTCTGTTTTCTGCTAAGGAAACACTGTGATACAAAACAAAGTGATGACACTTTGAATGTAGTATCTTCATTCATCTCTCTGCACATTCTAGTCTTTATTTTTTTAAAAATGACAAAATTTGCTGCTTTTTGCTGCATCTCCCTTTCTGATTTTTTTAAATAAGTGACAATGGCTTCAAGATAAAGTTTGATTTCTGTAGGAGTAACTGCTCCTTAACCTTGGCCAGCTAATACTAACTTGTTCCAAATTTAAATCTGTGACCTGAAGGGAAGCGGCTGTGAAAAGTTTTCCCAATTTACATGCCTATAAGACTGTGCTATTTTCAACTGAGTATGTGCCCTGTAAAGTGGTCATTACTGGGGAGGACACTGTTGAAATGTTAGGGTAGACCAAAAAGAACTGGCAGGCAGCGTTGGAGTCTTGGAGAAGTATGCTCAGGACTGCGGCTGAGGTTAGAAATGTCTGAGTGAGGACAACAGAGCACATAAAAGAATCTATAACACATTCCAAAAGGATATGGATTAGTTCAGCTTTCAGAAGAAACTTAATCAGGGAAGAAAGGGTAGTGGTGATCTTAGAGTGGAGCTGGAGTACATTTCTACAAGTTGGTCGTGGTGGTGGGGGAACTTTCCTCTGTAAATAGGTCAGCTCATTTATTGCAACTTGTCCTCTCCCTCCAATCCCTGACAGCTGTAGATTAGATGGAGATAAAGATGGATGATGGATTATTTGCCATATATTTTTTTAAAAAGACTCTCTTAAAAAATGCCTTTCCATTCTGACATGCTTGACTCTAATGTTAAAAAACAAAACAAAACAAGGAGTCGAGTTTTTTTTTGCTGGACTAGAGTAACACAGCTATCCCTTTGGAAATTGACAAGATGTAAGGCTCTAATTTTTAATCCATATTTTCCCTCTGCTTTTCTGTTAGCTGTCGTTTTCCATTCATGACCGTGTACTCTCAGCATCCATGTAACAACTCAAGTAGAGGCCTGAGACTTGACTTCTATTTTTATTTCTATTTTCCTCTGATTTACGGTGTGATTGGGCAAGTCAGTTTATTTTTCTGTGCTTCAGTGTCCCCCACATCAGACTACTTACTTATGTACTCTATAGGCAAGTATTGTATTTTGAGTTGTTTTCTAAAATCTCAGTGAGTTGCTCAGGTGAGATGTTAGAGGTACAAATTATTGTTATTCCTGTTTTAGCTGTTCTGCTTTGGGATTATATCAGTTGTTGCTCAGTTATGGAATTTGTATGGCCTGGGTCCCTGAGGCAGGGAGAGCCAGTTGAGATGTCTTGGATACCTCAGATATATGAGGCCCTCTTAACTATATTCTTGCTGATGTGCCTTTAGGAAAGGAAAAGGGATCGTCATGTTTAGCAACTTCCCTGTATAGTATCAAAAGACAGTTCCTACTGTTTAGGAAAGTGGCCTTGTGTGGTGTTAAAAGTTTGAGACACAAGGCTAGTTTCAGCCTTGGGTGTTCTGCTACTTGCAGAGATTTTAAAAAATTTTATCTGTCTAATCAGTTTTTTTAACAAGTTTACCCATCCTTGCCAACTGACTGTTGTAAACAAACCACTTATTAGAATTGTGTGCTTTTGTTTTAAAGAGATCAGAAAAGGTATGTTTAGCTGGTGTTTATTATCCCCCTGCCCCCCCCCCAATAAAAAAAAAAACAGGCATAGTGGCTTTCTTTTGCATCTTGAAGGTATTTTTGAGTAGTGAATGAAAGGTAATCAAATACATGCTTGTATGTGCTTGTCATGACATTAGCTACTCGCCCTCCTCAAGTTCTGTGGTGATGGGTGAGCAACAAATCGGGCAGTGCAGATACACTGGGAGCTGTAGCTGCAGACCTGACACAGGTGATGCTGGGCATAGGTTGCTTTTCACTGGACTGAAACAGAATGGAATTCAGCAGTCCCCTGGGTGACTGAGCAGTCCTATTTACGATCACACTACTCACTTCTGTAGTATGAGGAAGGGGCTAGAATAGGTGCTATAAATGTTATATCTGATCTGCATACTATGGCAGATGGGAATTGCAATACAGTGATCAGAAGTCACACAAAAAGACATGGGTGATACCAGATACCAATGGTTGGAACGCACACATTAATGGACTGCATAACAGTGGGTAGACCTGAGAGAAAAACAGCTCTAGCTGGTAGAGAACTGGCCAAATGTAACATCCAGATAGTGGTCCTGAGTGAAACTCACCTAGCTGAAAGACAGCTTATTGAAAAAAAGCGGTGGCTACCGTCTTCTGGAGTGGCTGTCATGAAGAAGAGCAATGTGTAGCTGGTGGTGTTTGCCATCAAAACACAGCTAGTCAGCAAGCAGATGAATTTCCCATAAGATATGAGTGATAGTCTAATGCTAATGAGACTCAAAGGTTCACCCAAATGTAGCCGTAGAATAAGGATGGTGATATCACAATGGCCTGGGACTCTTGGTGTGGCGTAGCTAAATGCCTAACTGTAGCTGTATGCCACAGGCGTGATTCATATGTGCTCAATATCAGCATTTTTGTAGTATTGCACAAATATTATTTTATGCATATTTTAACCTTGCTTTTCAGCATATCAGCTTATTGATCCTGATTTCTGGTGTGCTTTAGTCTTAATATGAGTACTGACTTTAATAACTCTTTAAATGTAGCTTTGTGCTTGATAAATTCAAGGGGTTGGAGCAAGGTGCTAGTTGTATGGTACTACAAAATGCTGGCATCCGATGCTATATCTCTTGTATACCTTTCTACTTTTTCCTCTTGGATTTTCTGTAGTTCATGTGCTCCATTAGAAATCCTCATGGTTATTAACAGAGAGGTAATTATAAGCCAAAACAAACAAGTTTAATAAGCAGAAGTTCTTATTTACCTCTGAGTATGCCTGTGCATGATTACATAGCTATACAGACTTCATGCTCTGTGTTTCAAAGCTGTTTTAGTATATTTAATAAACGGGGCGTTGGGGGACAAAGCCCAAGACATTTTCAAAACAGTTCTATTTAATTGTGGTTTCCTTGTGTCCTTTTAGGGTGTATGTCAGTTGCCAAAGAAAGAAGGCGGAACCAGTTATCCATACAGAAGAATTGATATCAGGTAAAAACAAAAACAAAACAAAACAAAAAACAAAAACCACACAAAACAAAACAAAAAAAAATACAATTAGAATTGACCTATACTTCTGGGGTAGAAAAGGCATTTGTTAAAATATTATCTAGAATGGGGGCATTCATCATGTTTGCACCTCCATGTGCATCATAGAAAACGTGACTGAACAACCCATTCACCTTTGTAATGGGGCATTTGTGAGAATGCTGGGTCTCAAACCTAACTGCAAAGTCCATCCCTGTTCACCTGATCCCAGAAGAAGGATCTTGCTTTGCTATTCTCTGCTCTCTAGCAACTACTGAACAAGGAGGTTTGACACAGTACTGTGCCTTAACACCTCAGTAATAGTTCAATGGCAAGACTTGTTCCTCCACTCCTTCCTTTTGTGTGTGCCTGTAGGATGGTGGATTTTCAGGAATATTGCATTCCCTCTGTGCTGTAATGTGGTGCCAGTAGAGCACTGGAGTTGGCTTTAATTGATAATAAGACTAGAAAAACAACAAGGAGTTGTGTGGCACTTTAAACTTCAGAGGAATTCTAAATGACTTGTAACTGTCTCTAATTCTTTTACTCTAGGCTGATCCCCAAGGATCAGTATTATTGTGGGGTATTATACTTCACGGGCAGTGACATATTCAATAAGAACATGAGAACTCGCGCCTTGGACATGGGTTTCACAATCAACGAGTATACAATCCGACCGTTGGGAGTTACTGGTGAGTTTAGTCCCTGTGCAAAGAACTCTGTCCAGGCTCTTTTATTGTGACCCTCCCTAGGGGTACTCAGGGTTGTGAGGCACCTTAAGGCTACATGCTATTTGTATGAAGTGTAGCTCAGCTCCCTAAAATCAAACTCCTCTGGCCACACAAAGATTGCTTTGCTGGTCTTCACAGACCTCTCTCTTTTTGTGTACACACCAAGCACCCTGCAGTGTCACACTCCTGTCACTGGATGCTCTCACAAGTTAGTAGGTTCACTCTCCCAGGAGACCAGTGTGTATACATGTGTGTAATTGAACTGAGAATCAGCTCCTATATAACATTACAGCACCGATACATTTTGTTAAGAAACTTATGAATGTAAGATAATAAGGATAATAATGGAAGCAGAGATGATTACATATAAAATGCTTCCTAAAGTTAGATTAAGGTTTTAGTCTTTTAAAGTAGTTTTTCACCTAATGCAATCTCCCAACATCTTCATTCAATATGACTCAGATTCCTGTTCATGAATGCAAAAAGCACTGTCCTTTTTGGTTCCTTGGTGGTAGATGAGAGCTGTCTTTTCCTTCGGTGCGCTTCTCCTTATTACTCCTCAAATTGTTTTGCCCCAGAGTCATGGTGTCATCCTGCGGTTTAGTCTTTGGTGTTATCCCGTCCCTATTTACTCAGTGCTCAGATTTGATTTCTATAACATTAGCTTACAATGCTTAATTTACAAAGTCAGCAATGTGACAAGTGAATAAACTTCCTTTGTTTGACTCAAAACCCGTTCATTAGTGCCACCTTGGACACAGTCTTATTAAAATATATTTTCAGTACAGATACACAACCCCTGAAACAACATTCGTGTATAGATCTTACAACACTTGCATGTCACTGATCCTCACCCTTATTAGATCCCTCACTTCAATCTCTTTGGACATATGCTATGAAAGTAATTTGGTAGGTGTAGTGAGTTTGTCTGGGCTGCCAGGAGTTACTGTAGAACAGTGCACCCTTTGTCAGTTGACACTGAGGGACTGCTAGGTTCACACTTGCCCTGGGAACCTTTCTTCTCCAAACAGATCTGTATGCAGCTATTATTTCAGAATGTGTCAGGGGCTACTGCCAAATGAGTTAATTAAATGTAGCATGCTATTCTCTCTGACATCAGAGACCTATGTAGTAAGAAGAGGCAGCTTTCTTCTTTCCAGCATCCAGGCAGCTCTGCCACACAAGACATCTCCCTTCTGGGTGTGCCTAATCCAGTTTGATGGAATTTTGCTATTTATTTCAGGGGGAGCAAGAAATGGTCTATTTGTGCTACTGAGGGCAGGCACTTGTTTTCCAGCACTATAACAAGAGTATTTCACTGTTGGTTTGGGGCAGGCACATTGTTTAACTTTAGTTGATGGTAAAAGTGTTCTAGGGTAACAAGCAGTCCTGTGTCACTAGAATAGACACTTTGAGGTTGGGATATAAAATTGCCGCATTTCAAGTGATCCATTCAACAGCTTGTGATGTATTGGTCAGGTTTTTTGCACCAAAGTTCTAGTTTTTAGCCTATATGTAACTATTAACCTGACTCCTATTTTCCCTTCCGTTCCTTGATGCAGCTGCCTGGTATTGAGAGAACAGTGGTTTTTTTCTAGATAAACTTGTCCTTGCTTAATAAAATGATATCTGCACAATACTTCTACTCCTCATAATGCATCATGTCCTTCACCAATCTGTCACCTTTGTTGCCTTTGCAGGAGTTGCTGGGGAGGCCCTCCCGGTAGAGAGTGAAAAGGACATCTTTGACTACATACAGTGGAAGTATCGAGAGCCGAAAGAACGGAGTGAATAACATACTTTTGTATGACCACTAGCTGGTGTTCACTTGTTTTGTAGGTTTTGTGAATAATCATGAGGCAAGACTAGGTGTATATTTATTGTATAAACATTACTTCAGAAGGTGTGTATTGCTGACACAGTTTTTAAGCAATAGCTCCATCGCACTAGAGTAGAAAGTGTTATAGAAGTTTAAATCACCTAAGATTGAGACTTAATGACGTTCCTTTTATTCAAACAGATCTTTAACACTGATGTTTTTAATCTGAATTTTAAATTAGTCCCTTTGCTAAGGTGCTAAGATGAGGAACCAAGGAGCTCCCATGTGATAAAATTCCTCTTGGATTAAAATGTGAAATGGTGTAGGTTTTGTCATCCAAAAATAGACCACAGGTTGCCTTTTTCTCCCTGGGGTACTGGATATATTGGTTAGAAGGTTTTGTTTTATTACTTCCTTTACCATTTCCATGGGCAGTTACTATTAATCAGTGTATTCAGTGGTGGCTTCTAAATGAAGATGATATATTTTTCTTTCATAAAAGCCAATGTACTTGTCATAAAATTGTTTAAAATATTCCTCAAGTGTACAGATTTATAGGTGGCCAAGTCAAAAGGTACAAAATAAAGAAACAAAAGTCACAATATCCCTTCTTTTCTCTGACAGGAACAGCATTAGTCCATGGTCACTTTTGCCCTGTAAAGAAAACTGCATTTGTGAAGTGCTGCAAGCAAGACATCACAATTATTATAAACAATATTTTCAGCTTAACACTCGGATTCCCATTTACATTAAAACATGGGGTCCTCAGCACTAAACTCAGCTGTTTGTCATTAAATATGACATCTGACCAACTGCATACGGAAACAATTTGATGTACTAGCTATTTAGATGTTAGGGGGGGAAAGGATTTAAGAGATTAAGTCTGTTACTGTAGGTTTTCACCTCTTGCCCTGAACTATAGTTGTGTACTGTAAACTAGTTGCACATTCCATCTCAGCTGTGACTGTTAAGTGGCATTTGAAATTTTATATATTTAATTGTACAATCAGTAAATAAGTTGGCAGACAGCACGCTTCAGAATTTTTAGATACAGGCTTTGCATTAGTAGCAATTAGAGATCACAGTGATAGACATCTTGTAAATAATATAGTGATAGAATGAAAAAGGTGTTCACTTAGTGCTGGCTAGATGGACCTTAGGTTGCAATGTAATTTTCTTTATAACCCCCAGTCTTTACTTATTCTCCACTTTCTCAAATTCCCATTGATGGTCTTCATGGTCCAACCAAGGTTCCCTGGAACCACCAGCTTGAGTCCAGGCAGGGAGAAGTTTTTTGGGGAGATGGAACGGTACTATTGGGATAAAGCTTTAGAAATCCAGGTCCCTATGTGAAGATTCCAGAACATTTTTCATAAGAATAGTTGTCCAAAAACCATTAAGGACAAAACATTTTATTTCCCTGTGTGTAGCTTGCAGTATGTTAAGTGACTTTTGACCTAGATAAAGGTGCGTCTAATCTCTGCTTTTTTTTTTGATACCAACTGACGTATATATGTGATTCTGTCGCCGAGTCAGAGAGAGAGAGCCAGAAATGGTTACAACTTTCTTTTGTGGCTCTGAACATCCTGGGAATGTTGAGAAATAACTTGAACCAACTGACTAGTAAATTGTAATTTCTGTGAAAGAATCTACTAGTTTCTTTGATAAGTGACTAAATAGTTGGGAACCAGCTGGAGAATTTTTATAGCTGCAACAGCTATGAAGAAAAAAGGACCCTAGATACTTCATGAGAGCAGACAAAAAAAGTTAAGGCTTTTTGTCCTTTGTGCTATAGGAATGCAGCCATGGTTTTGTAAGCTTCTAATGCTTACTTGGTGCAGCCTTACAAGGGTGATGCAGTGCCTGTAGGGTATATGAATGAAGTGTATGTTGAAGATTGCTCATGGCCCAGATCTTTCTTTAGGCTGGATGTTTTCTACAGTGCATGTCTGTGTTGATCTATGGAAGGTTAGGGATACTTTTATGGAAAAGCGCATAAATACATTCTGGACTAGGCAACGGATCCCTTGCTCTCCCTGTGGATTCAGTACTTATTGATTCTTTAGCTTCTTTGGCAGATGTTTAAGCGAGACCGTTGTGGCATCCCACTGAACGGCGGTCGGCAAGACAAACCAGGGCCACATTCACAGCGCTGGAAAATTTCTGGACCTTGACTAACATCTTTGTGCCCCCGACGGGAACAGACTTGCCCTTCACTTAGAACTGGCTTACAGATTTTGGTCCAGAAGTGGCGAGCACAGCAAAGTCCGATGGCACAGTCTGATGTGCGAAGACAGCTTTCTCCCTCTTGACCTGCAGTAAGCAGAATAACATGTGTAACATACACTGTGTCTTCCAGGTTCTTGACCAGAGGGGTAGGAACTGAGCCAGCTGCTCAGAGAAAAGTTGTACTGAGCATAAGGCTGATGATTTCTAGCAGAGTGGGGTGGGACTCACTCCAGACTAATCCCATCCTACCTTATTGCAGAAAGGAGTCTGTCCTAGACCTCTAATTAACCTGTCAGCTGGCACGGTAATGATTAAATGTCAGTCATAATTGTGGACAAGGCTTACCCCCCCCCACGGAATTTTTTTCTAAATTAGGACTGTCATTGGGCTCATAAATCCTCCCTGTTTCACCATTTTGAAAGGTATCTGCTGTTTTCACCAAAGTCAGTAGCTAGCATGGTGCCTGGGGAATGTGACTGATAATGGCAGCTGGTACTCTTGCTACACTGTCTTTTTCTGTTTCAAACAAACCTGAGTTTTCTACAGATGGTACACATAGCCAGTCTGTGCAGAACGTATTTGAATAACCTCACCCTCTCTTTCCTAAAGCCTCTACTTGATGAGCCTGCTTGTTTTACTCTTGCTTGTTAAGTTCCTTGACAAAGGGATTGTTTCCTCTCTGTGGGTCAGTTGCTGGAAACATTTAAGCACATGCATGGGTGTTTGCAGTTTCAGACCTAGGACAGGCTAATGTAATACAAATAATTAATGGTAGTAAAGTTCTTTTGATCTTTATGAATAATATAGTTCTTAAGAGTATTGCCCTCTGCTGTTCCTTTTTCTAATAGTATCAGTTTCTCTAGGCTAATTGCTATGAATCTTAACTTTGCTACTTCCTGACTTATTTGTTAATGTAATTTTATGGTTACATATTTTGTTCTTTGCATTTAGAGATATTCATATCACATTACCTGTAAAAAGGGATAATGATGCAGACCTGCACTAAGTGCTTTGAAATCTGCTGATGAAAAGCACTAAGAGCTAAGGATTAAATAGTTGGTGAGTGAGTGAGACAAGCTTTTGCGTTTATGCAGAGCTTGAATATAAAAGATGTTACCGCAGCCACCTTATATCTTTAATATCTTGGGACTGATGTGGCTGCAAAAACACTGAATCCAAACAAATAAGAAGCAGAGTTTATACTTCTACAGAAACAAGATGTTATGGGAATTCTTGTTCTTTATATTTAACATAAATCCTGACAATATTCAAAACACCTAATTCTCTGTTTGGTCTTATCTTACTTTAAAATTACGTACTGAGGATAATCATGTTCTTTCCTATATGGAAGTTATAATAGTGTCAGTCTATTCATTTTCATCATGTAATAGAATGCTATGTCTTTCCTCCTCTTCCTAATGGATGACTACACACACACACATCTATATAATTTTACTTTTCTAATCTGGAATACATTTCTCTTCTAGGATTGAATATAATTCTTTTCCTGCTCTTAAGACCATTTTACCTTTACTGCTTTGAGATCTGACAACTCCTTTTCTAGAATTATTTTCTTTAATCTGTTGTTGAGTTGTTCCTTTTGAATCAGAACCATCCTGTTCATCAGTCCTCCTTCCTTCTTTTGGAGTAACTTCCTCGGTCTGGCTGCAAACATCTGGCAGAAAATTGGAAGGTTGTAATTACAGACATAAGTGAGATTGGAGGGGAGGGAAATGGGATGCTGACATAACTGCTTTGAGACAACATATGATCTTTTATTCCAGATGTGATAATGGACTCAATTGCTTTTGTCTCCCTCCTTCCTATATTACACTTTTATAGCTTCAGACCGGCATAGATTTTTAAGGCTAAAGGGGACCTTTATAATCATCTAGACTGACCTTTTGCATAAACCATAGATCCTCACTGCATAAAACGTATGAACTCTGAGCTATAGCACATCTTTGAGAAAGGCATCCAGTCTTGATTCAAAGATTGCAAAGTGATCAAGATCCCCAAGTCCCTAGGTAAACTGTTCTTGTGGTTAATGAGCCTAATTTAAAAATTTGCACCATATTTCTACTCTGAATTTTGTCTAGAATTAACTGCCAACCATTAAATCTTGTTACACCTTTTTCTGCTAGATCAAAGGTCTAGCTGACCACTATCAGAAGTCTCTTCCTATACAGATAGTTGTAGACCATAATCAAGGCATCCCTGTTCCTCCCAAGTCTTTCAGTGTTATTACCTTCCAAAAAACTGGCTCCCACCTTAAGTAAGGCATATATCCTTTCTTTCCACGTGTTTGAGACCTTGCATGTGAATGGTGTTGAAACGGACATTGTTCAAGTGAGCCACTCTACCAAGTGATTTGTGGTTGGGCTGTATAACTCATCTATTCCCATCATAGTCACTGCATCAATTTGTGTCATCTGCAAACTTTACTCCCTCATTTTATGTTTCTTTCCATGTCATTGATGCAAATATACCTGTGGAATTCCATTACAAATATCCCCTACAGGAGGATGTTTCCTCCTTTTGTCAGTTAGTCCAATTTCTAATCTATTTAATGCAGGCTCTATTGATTTTTGTATATTGCTGTTCCTTTAATTATAATGCCACATGGAGCACAATCAAACATGTTTCAGAAAATGAAGTATATCATGTCAATAGAGCTGTCTTTAGCAATGTCTTTTGATTTCAGACCTGCTTTATCACTTTTAAGATTGGTTTTCTATAAAACCATGGTCAGCGTTGCCAGTTACCTGTAAAGAATTAAAGGATAGTGGAATTGCATCCCATATCATTCTTTCCATGACTTTTGTCTTGGATCCATGTCAGGCGAAGTGTTCTATAGTTATTCCTGATTATCCCAATTGCTCTTTCTGAGCATTAGCTTATTTTCCAGTCCTCTGGAACTGTGCAGTATTCCCAGATTTTTTGCATATACTACCTGTCCTCAAATAATCTTGGATGCAGGCTATCCAGTCTTGACAACTTGAAAAAAATTAATATTTGCTGTTCATTCTTGCTGATGGAATAGAGAAGATGTTAACTTGGTGTTTTATCACTTAAGATTATTAATACATTGTCATACTACTTTCCCAAATTATTATTGAATATTTTTGGCTTTTTCTGCACAATAACTTTACCACCATTATCTAACTTCAGACCTATGCCATTTTCGGATTTAATTTGTATCTGATATATTCAAAGAATCTTTTCTTGCCCTGAACCCTACTGGCAATAATTATTTTACATCGAAAACTTTATAGCTTCCTTTACAAATTGTGTGCAGTTCCCAGCTACCAATTTGAATTTATCACTATCAGCTTCCCTGCTCTAAATGTGTTCAGCTGCACGCATAGGACTCTTAATACGTTGTTATTTTACAGATGCCTTATGGGAAAGATAAATTGCTTGGTGTAAAGAAATGCTTGAAAGCTCAATTATTTCAACATTAGGAGGTGGTAAGGGAAAATAAGCAGAAGTTTTAAAACAGGCACTGACTGTTTACATTTATGTATTTATAATCTATACTAGGGGTGGCCAAACTAATGGAACTCAAGAGCCGCACAGGTTGATTATTAAACCTTTGAGAGCTGCACATACAGCTATATACTTTTATCTACTCCAAAATTACTAAGTTTAAAATTCATTGCACACTTTAATTTTATGGTAAAAAGAGGACAAATATTGATTCTACTAATGTCAGAGTCTAATAAATTACTTAATGTTACTATGAAAACTAGGCCTATACAGTAAAAACCTAGTTGCTGCTCAATGTAGAAGACTGTAGGCTAGTGAAGAGTTTTTAAAAACACCGACCATGCTGCACTTCTCCCCACCATACCGACCCCCTCCTGAACTCGTAGGCTGCGGCTGCTTTCCTAAATTGCTTTGCTGACATTCTTCTGAGAGCCACAATTTTTCATTCAAGAGCCACATGTGGCTCCCAAGCTGCAGTTTGGCCACGCCTGATCTATACGGTCACCTTCTAATGTTTACCAGCCATTAAACATCACAGACCATGATATCTTACCGTTCAGACAGACAGTCCCAGGGCAGCACATAGCATTACGCTGGCATCTTCTTCGTAACCCACGGCAAGTAGCACAAAAAGGTACTTCATCTTCAGGCTTGAGGCAGAATTTGCTGGCATTACAGTCCTGGTCTGTTACACACTGTAAACTCTACAAAGAAAATAACAACTTTCCTCAGAGGTGAATAAATTGATACTTCACAAGCTCTGTATAAATAAGCAGTATTTAGAATAAAATATATTGCTCATGCCAAAAAAACTACTGTCCCCTTGTATCCGGTCTTTGATCTCCCATTTAATGGTGCGCTCTCAAAGATGAGAGCTTCACTTCACTGTGCTGTGTTAGGCCCACTGCAATTGTGATCCTTAGCAAATAGCAGGACCATCTTGTGAAAAAAAGCTGATGGTTTTTTAAAGCAGCAGGTAGTGCACGTTCATTTTTATCCAACTAAGGGTTTGTTTGTGATGGTGTAACTAATAGTCTGATGCTGCATAGCCAATTACTTGCCCAGTCATGATTAGAACTCTAGTACCCTTGGCTCACCCAGTGCATGGAGCACAGTGCTCTGCTGAACAGCCGATCCATGCTGACAGGCCACCACTTGCTCTTCATTTATATTTTTAGATGGTGATTTCTTGATGTCATTCCTCTCCTCACAGAGACACTTTTTTTTCCAGTTTTAAATTGTATCTAATTTAGAAATACACAACTGCTATGACAGTATTGGAATCCTAGCTGCTAGGATGGATGATCCATATCTCATTACCACATAACTGGGTCTGTTGGGGATCAGGAATATAAATGTATTTCTTGTTTCCTCTACCAATTCTAATACTTTTTGGGCCAAGCAGTCCTGCAAGCAATGGTAATACTTCTGTTTAAAAACTGAAATCAATCATGAGACTTGCAAAACCATTACTAATATTCTGAGATTGTTTAGCCCTTGGAAATTCAGTTCAGACCCCCAACTGAGCTCCAATAGTCTCACCTTTCTGGTGTCCTGCACTTCAGCCGAACTCTTGATGGTGTTGTAGTCTAGGACCAGGGCTACCAAGGGGGAGCAGACATAGCTGAGCCCCAACAGCAAGACTGCCACCATTCTTCAGGCAGGCTGATCTGTGATTCCCCCTTGGAGTGCTACAGCCCTTATCGCTGTTTTCTTATAGTGCTGAAACTTCAGAACGAGCAACCCAGGCTTAGTGAATCTTTCAAAAGAAAAACTTTTGAGGAAAAGTCCTTTCCTCTTACATTTTGCATCTCTAAACTAAAACAATGTGTGGATAGGAGCTCACTCCTCTGGGGGGTTTTTATAGTGAAATCTGCTCTCCTTTTCACCTCCTCCTCTCCCCTCATTTCCTTCCTCTTCAGCCCACACAGACTTAAACACATTTCTTCAAAGCTGTTTGATCAGTAGTTCAAAACAAGGATTCAGTAGAATGAGCAAGGAGGTAGGGCAGCAGGAGCAGTCTTTCCTCAGGGGCTGAGCCACTCTTAAATTATCGCATATCAAAGTTAGATCAAAGGATAGCAGAGGAGCTGGAGGTTTTTTATCAAAGGCAGACTTTGCTAATCACCTGCATTTCCTACCCTCCATAATCCCTTTGCAAAATGGTTTGTTCTGAGGTCTGTTTTTCACAGCTAATTGTGCTCTAAGAAAGAGTGTTTCATGTTGGCGGGTCAGCTTAATTACTTAACATTTATCCCTGGTATGGTGGGACTATAGAGAAAACTGAGCTCTGGCATCCAGTCACAAGTATCTCTCGGTTCAAGACAGCTGCCAGAATAACACCTGCTTGAGTCAAATATCTGCTGGAAAAGCTTTCTTGCTTCCTGTAGGGGAACAAAACTATTTGACGCTACCATTCATTCAGAAAACATGATTATATATCTGCTTTGATCCTGCTAGAAGTTCTTTTATAATAGTAGTAAAATTACAGAATATTTATTTTCACAAAATTCGGTCTCTTTACTGTCATCTGTATCACATTGCCTTAACTTGAATACTTGGAACTGGATTACAGATCTCCTACTCATTCAGTGCTGAATTTGACATACCTCCAATATCCTGAGCCTGAAGTGTAGTTGTCCTCAATCAGAATTTTTCCATTCAAATGTCATGTTGAAACATCATCCAGGACTGGAAGGGGAGAGCCTGCATATGTACCTGAAGCTGCTCTGTCCTAATGTTTTAAAGTTAGACAAAAAATAAGGTACCGACTTCTTTCGCTGTATATTTCCTACCAGCAGTGTCCAGTTTAATAGATAGGATCTGCTTCTAACACTGTTAATGCAGCTCATGGCCATAAATCATTAAGTCCCCTTGCAACTTGGCTACAAAAGGATGTATGAGGGCAGCAATGGGAGTCAAGAATTGCAGTCCTAGCTCTACCACTGACTTTTTCCCTGTGACTTTGGACATGTTAAACATTTCCTAATTATTAAAATGGACATAACACTTATCAACCTTCAAAATAGTGTAGTAAGGCTACATTAAACAGTTAACTTTTGTACAAGGCTTTGGTCACAAAGTGATATAAATACTTAAAAGTATTTTCTATAATGGATGTATTGGAATTCGCATCATCTTGTCCTAAATCCTGTCTTTCTGGGAGTTACTCCATTGATATGCTAGAGTGTCCTGCAGCTCACATCTCTTATGCAGTGCAGCTCCATAGCTTTCTTACCTCATCATTGGTATTGTAGGTCTCCTTGATTCTGCTTTAGAGTGAAAGTATTTTTTAAATTTTGCCTCTTCCATGTTCCATCCATACTATGTACTATACTTCATCAAAGTCATGGGTTTTTGTAGGAATTAGCCCTTGCCAACTTCCAAATAACAACCTTCATCCTTTTGACATCATAAAACTAAATTGAAAATGAACTGATAGAAATGAGTATGGTTAGTTTTAGGGGGGCTCTTCCTCCTTAGTGAACAGTGACCCTCCCTTCACAAGTGGCTTTCCTGTAGTCAATTCTTGTTCCCTTTTAGAAACATACTAGTCCTTGGACACAATAGTGGGCCCTTCAGGAACATCAGTAATGAGAGTACCGGGGGGGGGGGGGGGGTCAACTCCTTTTCCTCATGATGATTTAGGTCCCCGTCAACCCAATTTAATTGCCAGCCCCCCACCCCCCCTTCCAGCTTCCCTCCTTTCATACACCAGCATCTCTAGAGCATTCCTGTCACTCTTCCCTGTAGGTTTCCGCCTTAGGATTGCATGCAGCCAGCAGAGTAAGACAGGGCTGTCACAGTAATTACAAATACACCTTCTCAGGGAGGCTAGTGTTTGCCCACGTGTTGCCAACTCTCTCTGGAAAGGAATATGAAGCCTTGTCTACACAGAATTTTTATCAATGCTCACACAATTTGTTTAGTTCTAGTGTAGCTGCATAAGTGCCAGATGGAAAATTTCTGAGCAGCCATGTTAGCCAAAGCCTTTACTTTGTGTTTTAGTCCTGGTGGACTGTCTTCCAAGTGCTAGACTTCCTGCCATTAAATATTCCAGATCCACATTCTACAACAGTCCCATGTCACAGCCTCTAGATTTATAATGACTCTTGTTCAAGTAGATTAAAGCAAGTATGTCAGAATTTCTAATTTATAGTGCACACAGGAAGGGTAATTATGACTCCTGATTCAACCAGTTTGCCAGAAAGAAAACTAATTTAGGGGGGGGAAAAAAGTTTAAACAAGCACAAGCTACTAGAATAAGTAAGTGCCTGGCAGAGACTCACAGAAGCTTTAGTGAGGTAAAAGATGAAAGGGAAACACCGGTGAGCAAAGAACAATTATAGGGGCTATTTACTGTAATTTCAGCAGTGTGTTAGGCATAGAAAGCAGTGAGTACCTGACACAGGTTACAGCCTACGCTTAGATGTGCCATGAGTCTGAGTAACAAACAATAGGGAGGTGGGTGTAGAAGGGCTAGCCTAACAATATGCTAATGTTGTTTATTAACTAAGATGAAGAGAAGCTGATGCTGTGCAACAGAAAAATGATTTAAAAAAGTCAAGAACCTGCCTTATGAGGATAATTTAAAAAAAAAAACAAAAAAACAACAAAAAACTAGTTCAGGCCTGCAAAACAAGATCCAGGCACCTGATGCATCTTCAAATACATTGTTCAAAAACAGGCTGCTCTGGAGAGGAGGGTGAGCAATGATGTTCCAGGTCCACTAAAGGGCATGTGAAAAGGTAATCAGGTCACCATGTAGCAAGGGAGTGTTTTAAGTTAGAGTTGCGGGCGGGGTGCTTTCTAAGAGTAGTTTAACCTTACACTAGGTGAAAAAGAGAGGAAATGTAGGAATGGTGCTCTGAACCATCAGCCAACCTAGCTGCATACACAATACCTTTTCTAGCCACTGAACTCCTTGGGGTTGCTGCCTGTGGATCACTAGGTAGTATGAGCGTATTGGCTCAGTAGGCTCCACCATTATTCCTTCTACCTGTCGGGTAGAAGTCTTGGGTCACTGACTTATGTGGCAGTTGACCCTGTTAAGGCCCCCTGAGCAGTGCTGCCCTGGGTCCTCGAAGGTACTTCAGAAGGCTAATCACTCCCCCCTCCCCATCCCCTTGGAAAACTGGTTTGAGGGTGAGCATCTGGTTCAGTGGGTTGCAAGCTTAAGGTCAGGTTCTACAGCACTGCTCAGATACATTCAGTATTAGGTGTCTACGTGCCATAGTGCATGATTGGTCAGAAGCTTTTTGCCCTTGCCTGTCAGAGCAGGGTCAGTGGCTGATGCCCCCTCTGGCCACTCCCATGGCTATATATATGGCCTTGACCCTGAGCCTTCCCAGTTCCTTCTTATGCCCTCAGCGACGGTCTCAGAAAAGCCCTGTCCTTGCAAACACGTCTCTTGGTTTTTCTTTATGTGAGCCTCCTGTTTAGATATTGTTCCACCAAGAACTGGTGCTTCTACGGAACGTGCACGTTTGGAGCTGGAAGCTCACTCCCAACAGCTGCCAAAGACAGCAGGCTTCAAACCTCCTTGTGTCGAGGCCTTCCTGCGGGATGATCCCCACAAGGAGTGCCTTTGGTGGCTGGGTGAGTCTCACCAGGCCACGGACAGCTTCGTCTGTCAGTCCTTCAAGCCGAGAATGCTGAAAGATGGAGCAAAGGCGCTGTGTGTTGACTTTAGACCAAGCGCGGCAGCCTGCCCCCGAAGAACCAGGGTTCCCTTTGGCGCTAGCACTGCATGTCAGATCGGCACCGGAGCCCTCTTGGTGCCACTCTCCTCAGGAGCAGAAGACGTGGTCAGCGCCAACATTAGTGCCAAAGTGCTCCTGCCGGTCTAGCTGTCCCCCCACTGAGCTCTTTCCAGCACTGGGAGCATGAAATGGTGCAGATCCCAACCACTCTGGAGGCTTTCGAGGTGGCAAAGGCTCTGCTGCTTTTGCCTATGCCCACTCCTCTGAAGCCCTTTAAGCAAAAAGGAAAGCCTGCTTTCCTTTCGGGGAAGTGGTCTCCTGCCAGAGCTCCCCTGGCAAGACTCTCAAGCACCATAGATTGTGCTCCACTTCTCCCCAGCACCATATTGCCGATCCTGTCTAGTCAGCCTGGTTGCTGTACCACCCGTGCCACAAGAAAGCTCCTGCTCCCTCAGTCTGGAGATTATCCCCTCCAGAAAGAGCAGATGAGCCAGAAGGCCACTGGCACCAAGTGCCTGTCGGTGCCCAGAAAAGTCCCATCACAAGGGGCTTACTGCAGTACTGAAGAGCCCATGCTTGTTAACCACGATGGGGAGTTGAACCCCAAACCAGGGTCTTTTGGGGAGGATACTGTGGTGCGCTTTGACATTCTGCACCGGGTATCTGCCCACACTGGCTTAGAGGCCAAACCCATCGGGGGGGCAGGATCCTCTATTCGATCCCGGCTTGTCATCTCCACTGGATGCTATAGCAGTGCTGCTGCACCCTAGTGTGCATGACAGTGCCAGGTCCTGCTGGCAATGTCCCACCTCTATTCCCCCAGTGTCAGACATAGAGGCACACAAATACCAGGTTGCACCAGAGGATTTTCCATTCCTCATCTGTCACCTGAGTCCAAGTCCCCAGGTGATTGAAGCTGCTCTTGGGCATGGAGTACACCCCCCCCCCCCCAGATCCTATGCCAAGGTACAGCAGGGCTAGACAGCTGGATGTTCTAGGTTGGAAAGTGTACTCAACCTCAGCCTTCCAGCTCCGTATAGCTGACCACCAAGACCTGGTGGCCAGATGCACCTTAGATATATGGGACTCCTTAAAAAGATTTAGAGGCCTACTTCCTCGTGAGTATGGGGAAGATTTTGAGTCCTTCCTAGGAGGCGGCTCACTGACATCCTAAGACTTGCTCCTAGCGGCATGGGGTGCCTCAGACGCAGAAATGCCTTGGCTATCATGAGGCACATGGCGCAGCTTCAGGAGGCAGTCCTACCTCAAGACACCCAACAGGCCGCCTGGGACCTTCCCTTTGAGGAACAGTCCTTATTGGCGGAGGCCACAGACCTCTTGTTAAGTGGCGCTAGGGACCCCAGATTGGATCTCTGATCTTTGGACATGTGCCCATCCCAAACACCCAATTGTTCTTTTAGTCCTTGCCATCATAGGGAATGTCAGCACTCTTGATCAGCTAGGGAACAAGATCAGCCCCTTGGGGAGCCGGCACTCTCACTCCCACAGAGCGCCCCTCCTTAAGATTACTGGGCCCACGGATGATAACAGCCCAGGGTATGCATCACTATTCTCTTGCCGCTGTCTTCCTTTTCTGGTAGAAATCTTTCAGCACTTAGCAGAGGAGTCCACCACCCAGGAAGTCCGGGGAATGGGGGGACACCTCTGTTTTTCCCTGATACCCTCCTCCGTAGCGCGACCTGGATAACTGCTCATAGATTCCCATATCTCTATGAGTGGGGGGCGGGTCCCCTTTTTCATGACATTCCCTGGTCTCACAGTTGACTACTCTGGCTGCTTGTGATGCATGCCCCCCCCCCCAACTGGGGTTTATTCTGTTTATGCAGCCTCCCTCAAGGCTGAATACAGGTTGATTCTTCAAGGTGCCCCTATTTACTAACCTCCCTCTTTTTCTCACAGCCTCGCATTTCCCACTGATGGGACCCTCAGAAACAATTTTCCTCGTTCAGACCCCCAACACTTGCCAAAGCATGGGTTAGTAATAATTACGAAGGCCAGATTAAGACCAGGGTCCCAACTGGAAAGTCACAGCTCACCCTCCTGATCCATGAGTCAACCATGCAGAGCTAGAACACGCAAGCAGTGGGCCCCCTCATAATGCCCTATAGCCCTGGTGTGGGACTCTCAAGCCCCTTATTTAGATATTCCTGGCACAATTGCAAGAAAATACTCTTGCAACCACGACCTGGATAACCCCAAATCACCCTCACAGAGCCACAGGGCTGCCTGCCACCGTGTTATTAGGTGAGCATTGTGCGTGGTTTCTCTTGGTAGGGAGGGATCAACCATGTGCTTACTTACAGGAATCCTAGGGGAATTACCGTTAGAGATTGCAAATTTCCCACCCTCATTCTCATCTTAGCACCATGGGGCAATGCAACCCATGACCACCCCAGCTTACAGGGGGAACTAGGAAAGTGTCCTTGCTGGGAGTTCCCGACTGATGCCCATTAAGCCCTGGGTCTCCAAAGTTACCCCATTACCACCCTGAGGTGAATCCTCTCCCATCAGGCCCACCTGCTAGATCGCTTCATAGGATTTTTTTTTTCCCCACCCAGCTTAGTGACAGGTGGATGCCATATTGCCCCCCCCCCCCAGATGGGTAGGGTACTCCTTTACCCAATCCTCTCCATGGAGGCCTGAATCAGTCTTTTGACTCAGAATAGCTGGCCCATCTTTGCAACTTCCCACTATCCGCAGTTCTGCTGCCACAGTTTGAGCTTGAAAGCCTGAAGATTTTAATAAGTTCAGGAATTTACATTCCACCTCCTACACAGGTGGCAGACTTCTCTCTCTCACAAGTCTCACCGGCGGAAGCCCACAGTCTCCTGACATTTTGCTTGAAACATATTAGCTACAGGCTCTTCTAAAGCAGTTGGTGGGGCCCAGTTTTTATGGGCCAGTGTACCTTTTCCCCCTACTGTACATGAGCTAAGCTGGGCAGTACCCATGCCAACCTTCAGAAGATGTGACTCACTTCCCTTCAATGTTTTCTCTGGAAAGCAGTCATAGAGCAATTGAAAGGAGTGGTGTTATCGCTTAGAAGTGAAGAAGCCTCCAGCTCATCAAATTCTCAGTTCCCAGGGTGGGGGCCTTTCTAGGCTTGGCATAGCCAACACTACACTTCCCAACCCAGCTCATGGTGACACATAGCTTCTCCCAGGTCCACTTGCTCAGTGTTGTCCCAAGACTCTGCAGAGTTAAAAGATATCCTCTCCATGTAGGCAAAATGTTTACTTTCAGGCACTCTTCCAGGTTTTGGAGCTTGCCTCATGAAGGTAGTGATGCTCAAGGCGGAAAACTCCAGCTGTGCCCACTGTCCATGGTACGGCTAGTGGTTACCTAACACTAAATGTATCCAAGCAGCTCGAAGAATGGCGGGTTCACCTTTAAGTGCTGCTCGCATCATTCAGTTACAGGTGTCTACGTGCCACAGCACACGATAGCTTGGAAAGTCTTCAGCCTTAGCCTGTCAGGTCAGGGCACACGGCCAATGCCCCCTCAACACTGCGACCGTGGCTATATAGGTGATCACGACCCTGACCCTACCAGTTCCTTTTTCCGCCCTCACCGACTGTCAGATCAGCCAAGAAACTTGCGTAAGCAAGTGCCTGTCTTCTACTGTGAAATTCATGATGCCTGGCTTCCAGCCATGCCTAGGATGCTGCAAAGCTTTTCTGCTCGACGATCTGCACAAATGTCTTGCATACCTCGGTGAGTTCCATCTCGCTGAGAGCTGCCCCCTCTGCCAGTCCTTCAAAAAGAGATCTTGCAAGGACAGAGAGCTGTGCCTCTGATCCCTTGCTGGGAGCAGCACACAAGCCTCTGATGCCACCCGAGCCCTGAGTGCTCTGCTGGCTCATCCAGTGGCTCGGGCGCCAGAACCCTGGGGCTGATGTCAGGCGCCGAGCCTAAAGTCTTGGTCAACACTCCCGTTGGT
This sequence comes from Podocnemis expansa, assembly GCA_007922195.1. NCBI lineage: Eukaryota > Metazoa > Chordata > Testudines > Podocnemididae > Podocnemis > Podocnemis expansa. The sequence goes on along the minus strand of ML681972.1, from coordinate 37,496,335 downwards.
ACCATCAGGGCCCCGAACACCTCAGTCGCCAAATCAACCCAGCGCCGAACCCAAAGCAGCACCGCCAACACCGTTGGCCTCCTCGTCGGTGCAGCCGTGTTCTCTGGTCTGGGTATCGGCACTGCGGCAGAAAATCAGCTTGACACTGACCATGGCACTGGGAGTCCAGCTGGCGCAGGAAGCAGCACCGCCCACCAGTCCAGTACAGCCTAGCCTGCCACTGGCAATGCAATCTGGTGCTGGGGGCTGCTTTCCCAACCTGGTGCCATCCAGTCCACCTTCAGTACCGCATTCCATGGAGGACTGCTCCCTAGCCTCCTCCCCATGTTGCTCCCGGGATGTGTCAGTGCTGTGCTCCCAAGCCTTGGGGGCTCCTTCCCATGGACCAGCATCAACTTCATCTCCAGCCTCAGTACGCTCTTCTCCTCTCAAGATGAGTAATAAGGGTAGGAGAACATTTAGGGAAATGGTGCTGTAAGTGCTCTCCCTCGCCCACACCTCGGCGCAAGAACAGCCCGTCGGGCCCGCCTGAGCCAGCAGGGCCCTTCTCTTCCGGTACCACACCGCAACCTAGTCAAAGCCATTTCCCTCCACGCCACCTGGAGGCTGGAGCGTCTTTTAACGACTGGTCACATGATTGGCTGGACATGCCGGCCAATGATACCTTACTCTCACAGCACTGCTCCATCCAGTCCTCCCCACAGACCATGGACTTGGACTTCTCGGATGATGAACCTGATCCCGACTCTACGCGTCTGAGTAGATCGCGGGCCCATTCGTCCTCTTCACCCAAGGAATACAGCTTTGAGAGACCGACTGACTGTAACGAGTACTCTCATGCCCACCAGGAATTGCTATGGCAGCAAACCTGAACCTCAGGGTTGTCCAAGTGGAGACAAACCCCCCTCTTTGACGTCTCCTGGAGAGCTCCACCTGCTAAGGTGTCTGTACCGCTCCACGAAGGGGTATACAGCATCGTCAAGACCCGCTGCCAAACCCTGTCCTCGATTCCTGCCAGCATCCAGGGTCATGGACTGTAAGTACCATGTCCCTCAGGATAAGTTCTCCTTTCTGTTCCAGCATCCCACTCCAGGGTCACTGGTCATCAATGCCATGAACCAGAAAGAGAGGCAAGGTCAACTGTGTTCCACCCCTAAGAATAAGGAGGTGAGGAAACTCGACCTGCTTGGTGGGAAGGTTTACTCCACAGCAGCCTTTCAGCTGCGCATAGCAAACCACTTGGCCCTTATGACAAAGTATATCTTTAACCTCTGGAACGCCATGCAAGGCTTCCGTGCCATTATCCCAAAGGCTTGTCTTAGGGACTTCAACACGATGCTCGAAAAAGGGGAAATGGCATCCAGAGACGCTCTGATGGCCATCTGGGATGCGGTGGACACAGCCGCCCATATGATGGCATCAGCTGTAGTAATGCGCTGCTCAGCCTGGCTACAGGGCTCAGGCTTACCACCACAGCTGCAGCTTACTATTCAGGACCTCCCATTCGAAGGCCCTGACCTCTTTGCTGAGTCCATGGATACGAAGCTCCATGGCATGAAAGACTTGAGAGCCATGCTCCGGTCGCTGGGGATTTACACCCCGCAACCTAACAGATGCTCTTTAAAACCCCATCAGCTCCTCCAACAATAACTTCAGCAGTTAAAACAACAGATTCAAGTGCAGAGTACATTCCTGAGGTCCCTCCCTTTTCCCCAGTGCCGCCTTGGGGACATGGACAAGGACAAGGTCCGTTCGGAAAAGAGTGAGAAGTCTCACGTTCCCCAACCAGGTAGGTGTGGGCAGGCCTCCGAACGCTCGTCGGGGCAGAAACAGCATTTTTGACAGCTACCATGCGGCCAGCAAACCCACGACTCGACTGGTCCCCAACTGCTTACACCGCTTCACACACAACTGGGCCAACATGACATCCGACCAGTGGATCCTCAAGACGGTCGCAGAGGGGTATTGTATTCAGTTTCTTTTGATTTCTCGGGACAGAAAACTGCCCCCTCGCCCAACCCTCAGAAACCAGGAACTGTCCTATCTTCTTGAGATTGAATGCCAGAAACTCCTCTTCCTCGGAGCCATAGAAAAGGTTCCCAAGGGGGAGTGGGTTAAAGGGCTTTTGCTCCCGATACTTCCTGGTCTCGAAATCCAACCAGGACCTTCAGCCTGTTCTAGATCTCAGAGCCTTAAACAAACACATAAGGAGAACAAAGTTCTGCATGGTTGCCCTATCACAGTTCCTCCTGTCTCTGTCTCCTGGGGATTGGTTCACGGCCCTTGGTCTGAAAGACGCCTACTTTCACATAGCTGTAAGGCCCCACCACAGGCCGTTCCTAAGATTCATGGTGGCAAATGACCACTTCCAGCTCACCTCTCTCCCTGGCCCCCCAGGATGTTCATGAAGTGCATGGCGCTGGTCACAGCATACTAGCACAGACGGGGCATAAGAATTTATCCCTATCTAGACAACTGGATAATAGTTGGGAAATCAAGATTTGCAGTAGAGCTCCACGTCGGAGCGGTAGTGAGGCTCTGCGACTATCTGGGCCCTCATATAAACTAAGAAAAGTCAAAGCTACGCCTGTCCCAAAACATAGAGTTCATAGTGGCGCATCTAGACGTCTGCAAGGGGTTAGCATCCCTACCCTGCGCCAGATTTCAGTCCATTTGTATCATCATTATGGAGCTGCAAATGTCCCCTGTGACCATGGCCTGCCAGTACCTGCAGCTCCTCGGCCACATGGCAGTCTTCACCTCAGTGATCCAGACAGCGCGCCTGAGGATGAGGCTTTTCCAAATCTGGTTTTTCCACAGTGTGCCACATATGGAGGGACTCCCTGAACAAGGTACTGTCTGTCCTCCACGATACTCTGGGGATGCTTCAGGTTTGGAGGGATCCCCACTTTGCCATGGGGGGCATTCCCTTCAGAGACCTCAGGCCCTGAGTGACCTTAATAACAGAGGCCTTGAACACAGGGTGGGGGATCCCACATCTCTGGGGGACTCCCCACTCAGGGGCTCTGGTCCTACATGGACGGTCCTCTCGGGGGGGGGGGGGGGCCCACTCTACGTCACTGTGTGAGCAGGCGTGCAAATGCTGGGAATTGGTTATATGACACAACTTCATCCCAGTGGTCTCGCACCTACTGGGGGTGGACAATGGGCTAGTATACTTGCTAAACAGAAAACCGCTAGTGAACCACAAGTGGTCGCTTCACAACAAGGTGTTCTCCCTCCTGGTAGACAAATGGGGTCTCCCCCAGATAGACTTGTTTGTGACACAACAGAACCGCAAGTGCTCCTAGGTCTGCTCCCTCCGGGTCTGGGAGGAGGGGGTCTCTCACTGACACCTTTCTCATCAACTGGTCGGGGCCCCTGATGTATGCCTTCCTGCCGGTTCCCCTGATACAGAGGGTTCTTCTGAAAGTCAACAGGGATGGAGTGAACATAATACTAATAGCTCTGGACTGGCCCACACAGTATTGGTTCCTGCTCCTGCAGCACGTCCATAGGGATCCCACTCTACCGCCCACCGTGGGCGGACCGCCTGATGCAGGACTCAGGGTGCCTTTGGCACCCAGACCCAGGCCACCTACACCTGCTGGCCTGGATGCTCTCTGGCTCAGCGAGCAGGAGAGGCTCTGCTCAGACAGGGTTAAGAAGGTCCTGGTTGGTAGAAGACCATCCACCAGGTCAACGTACACAACCAAATGGAAGCGATTCTCCATTTGGGCTCGGGACAAGGGTGTAGACCCTATATTAGCCCTGATTCACCTGATCCTTGACCATCTGCTAGACCTAAGGGAAGGCCTTTCCCCTTCCTCATTGATAGGCCATTTAGTGGCAACCTCAGCTCTCCACGAGAGTGTGGCTGGGCAACTGGTTTTTTTTCCCTGCCCATCCCACCTCCATCAGATTTCTAAAAGGGGGGGAGAGACTTTCCCCCAGCCTTGTATGCCCACCCTGCCTTGGGACCTGAATATTGTCTTCTGGGCAATGACAGAGCTGCCCTACAAACTTTGGACTCAGCCACCCTCCTGGTCCTGTCCTGGAAGGTGGCCTGCTTAGTAGCAATCACCTCTGCCTGAAGGGTTTTGGAGTTGAAAGCCCTCTCCTCGGAACCCCCATATACGAGGTTCTATCCGGATAAAGTAGTTTTACATCACCACCCATGCTTCTTCCCTAAGGTGGCCACCCCCTTCCACCTTAACCAGGAAATTTGCTTGCCAGTTTTTCACTCAGACCCCCACGTTACACTGAACCAAAGGAGCTGGCATACATTGGACGTGAAGAGAATGCTTCTAACTTAGATCGCATGAACCTGGCTGTTCTGCAAGACCCCCTGAACTGTCTGTGGCAGTTGCCGAACGGAAGAGAGGTTTACCAGTATCCTCTAAGTGTATCTCTAAAGGGATTGTGAACTGCATTAAGGACTGCTATGGAAGGTCAAACACACCCCTTCCTGGAACTTTCAGAGCCCACTCTACCAGGGCCCAAGCGTCCTCTATGGGCTTCCTTGCCAGAGGCCCGATCCAAGAGGTCTCCACGGCTGCTATGTGGTCATCGATTCATACCTTCACGACGCACTACGCCATCGCCAAGCAGCCTAGAGATGCTGCTGCTCTGGGCAGACCTGTACTCAATGTGGGTAGACTGTAACTCCTCTTACCATCCCTGGGTACAGCTAGCAGTCACCTGTAACTGAATGATGTGAGCAGAGCTCAAAGGAGAATGGTGGGTTACTTACCAGTAACCGTCCTTCCTCAAGATGGGCTGCTCACATACATTCAGGCTCCTCCTACTGTCCCCACTAATGGAGTTGGCAAAGGTATATAAGACTGGGAGGGGCAGGAGCACAGTCACCTATACAGCCGCAGTTGCGGTGCAGCGGGGACGTTGGCTGCATGCCCTGACCTGACAGGCTAAGGCTGAAGGCTTTCTAAGCTACTGTGCGCTGTGGCATGTAGACATCTGTAACTGAATGTATGGGAGCAGCCCATCTTGAAGCAGGACAGTTACTGGTAAGTAACCCAGCATTACTTACCAGTAACCATCCGTTTAGATGGGCTGCTTGCATACATTCAAGACCCCACTATCCAGTGTTGGTGATTTAAAGAGGCTGGAGGATGGTCAGGATTGGGGCACTATATATAGCCATGGGCAGGGCTGGAGAGGTGCTGTCAGCCACTGACCCTGCTCTGACACGCTGGAGCAAAAAGCTTGAGACCAGTAGTTCACTGCGGCATGTAGACACCTACTACTGAATGTCTGCAAGCAGCCTGCCTCGAAGGACGGTTACTGGTAAGTAACTCGCTGACCCAGCACTGGGATATGCTTACTGCACCCTGCCTGCCACCTCAAGAGTAGACTGCATAGCCGAAAGAGGTAATCTTTGGGCTGCGGGTGTAAATACCCCCCTGCCCCGGGATCCCAAGGGGAAAAAATGTTTGACAGCTACTGTGCTAGTTTGCCATTTCATACGTGCAGCAAGTTGCTGCTCACGCTGCAGCAGGACATTGTGCCAAGTCCTATACACCCCTCATGGTTAGGGGAGACTGGCAAACGGGATTGGGCTGAACGGCACTGTTACCCATTCACTGTGGGTGTTGGTCCCCCCCCCCAGGGCATAAATAAATGGCATGTCACCCCCCCCCGCCGCCGCCAGCGGCGAGCCGGCCGTGGGAGCCCGGCAAGCAGCGCAGGGCCACGCGTGTCAAACACGTGGGCGTTCAGCTCACGGCACCGCGGGACAGGACGGAAGCGACAGACCCCCGCCCCCTCGGCTGTCGCGGCCCGGGTGCCGCCCTATGATGGCCGCGGCAACGGCCTCAACCCGGCACCACGGCTGGCGCGATCCGCATCCACGCGGGACGCGGAAGTTTAAAACCCGCCATTTGGCGCGGACCGCAGCATGGCAAAATCCGCCATTTTGGTTCAGGGCACGGGAAACTGTCACGACTTCGCCTTTCGGCTTCCGCCGACGAGCCCCGAAACGCCCAGCCCGCCGCGCGCTGCAAGGCGGGGCGCGGCGACTCGCGAGCCCGACACCACCGCATTTCCTGTCGGAAGCGGCTGGGTGGGGGCCTCGCGCGGCGGGTGCCGCCGGCTGTCACGTGCCCGGCGAGCGGGTTGGCGCCGCTGCGCGTGCCGGGGCTGAGGCGGGTCGCGGCGCTGTTGTTGGGTAGGAGACGAGCTGCCCGCCGGCCCTGCTGCTGGTCTCTGCAGGCCTCCCACCCGCCATTAGCCGACGAGCTGCTCCTAAAGCGCTGGGGGAGCCCACAGGGCGCGAGGCCAGCTGGGGTTACAGGCAGGCCGGCGGAGCCCGGCTCAAGGGCTTGTGAGGCCTCAAAGCCAGTGTCTCCCTCCCCACTTAGAGCGGGGAACCCGGCATCTGCACCGGCCCAGGACGGGGACTAGCCAGCCAGAGGTGGCTTTTTGGGACAGGCGAAGGCCTGGGCCCCCAGCAGTAAGGATGGGCAGCGTACCGCAGGGGCAGTCAGCTGCCAGGGCTCTAACTACGGCAGGGCTGCCGGGCACAGCCCTGGGCGGCCCAGATCAGCTCAGTGGCGCTACGTTATTAAGGGGGCATCCACATTACGGCGCTGTGGTCGGCTTCCCCCAACTCCAAAGTGAGGCATCCAGGGGCGGCGGAGGGTGGTTGTGTGCACCTAAGGCAGGCTTTTGGCCTCGGGGGGGGGGGCAGGTGTGGCAGATACGGGGAGGCTGCAGAACAGGTGGGAGGTGGGAAGACCAGTGGGGAGGGTCACAGGATGGGGGGGAGACGCCATGGAGTCGCAGAACAGGTGAGGTGAGGTGGGGGAAGACACCAGCTTGGGGATGTTGTTGCAGAATGGCCAGAGGGGACCCCCTCCAAAAAAAATGGGCCTTCACCTAGGGCTCCAGATAGCCTAAGGCCACCTCTGCAGCCAGTCCAGGGGCAGAGCAGACCAGCTGAGAGGCGAGGCTCCACACTCTCTCTCCCCCCTCTTTGGGGCTGGCTGATCCTCCCTAGGGGATGCAAGGGTCAGCCCAGAGGTGAGGCAGGAGAGCAGCACTTGACCCCTGGGCTGGCCCACTCTGCCGCTGGAGGTGGTGTGCTAACCTCAGGGGAGGGGCAGGAGTGCAGGGTCCAGCTTCTGGGCTTGCAGGCCTTGCCCCCAGTGCCCTTAAGCTTAAGGCACCCCAAGCCAGGGCCTCATTGGCTTATGGGTAGAGCCAGCCCTGGGTTAAAGTAAGGAGGCATGCACTGGAACACCATTCCAGGCCAACAGTTTTTAGTGGCCAGCATTCTGAGGCCCCCTAAAAATAAAATAATGGGGCAGAACGCAGCATTCCCGTACAATCCACCTTATGACCCCTACACAATGTCTCCCTCACAGCCACCACTGCCAGCCATGCACAGCTGGCAGCCACAGCTGCTACTTGGCCAGAAGACAGAGTCTTCCAGCTAGCAGGGAACTAAATGCAAGGGGGTGTAAAACATAGGTTCAGGTCATACACCCCCTTGCATTTAGTTTCATTCCTTTCTGTAAGTTCACCCATCTTCGAAGCATCTGAGGAAGTGGGATCTTCTCCCACGAAAGCTCATGCAAATAATAAATCTGTTAGTCTTAAAGTGCCACACAGCTCCTTGTTGTTTTTTCACTGGACTAGACTAACACAGCTATCCCTTTTAAAATTGACTAGTTTAGTGAGCCATTGAGAGATCCTGGGATGGAAAGTGCTGTAGAAATGCTGGGTGTTAATAAAGTAACATAAGGTTCTATACAGTTCTCTGTGTTTATTCTGCATCGTGTGTGTTGTGTCTACCTAGCCCACTGTTTCCCGACCACTGTGTCACAGCACACAGGTGTGTAACAAATTTTTTTGAAAAACTCCTCAGAGCGCTCTGGATTGGCTCATTGGCTCATGAAAATATATGGCTTCATTTGGAAACTACATGGCAGTGTGCCTCAAATGAATTAAAGGTAGCAAGGAGTGCCATGGCAGAGAAAACGTTGGGAACCACTGACCTATGGGGCAGCAACGACTTGAAAGGGAAACAAGACGTTTCCTTACACATCAACCCTCCCCTCTCCCCCCCCCGTGTGCCATGAGCTTATCCTGGGCTTCTAATCTGCTCCCAGCCCGGGAGCCCCCAACCCAGCTCTGCTCCCTGCTTCTGCTGCCTGCCAGCCCTGACCCCCGCTGCTCCCCGCTTCTTCTGCTCCTCGCCAGCCCCCAACCCAGCGCCTCCGCTCCCCGCTTCTGCTCCCCGCCAGCCCCAGCCCTGGCTCCTCTGCTCCCTGCCAGCCCCAACCCCAGCGTCTCCGGTCCCAGCTTCTGCTCCCCGCCAGCCCCGGCTCCTCTGCTCCTGGCTTCTGCTGACCGCTCCTCCCTGCCAGCCCCAACCCCCGCCGCTCCCCGCTTCTTCTGCTCCCCGCCAGCCGCGGCCCCAGCGCCTCCACTCCCTGCTTCTGCTCCCCGCCAGCCCCAACCTCGGCTCCTCTCCTCCCGGCTTCTGTTGCCTGCTGCTCCCCGCTTCTGCTCCCTGCCAGCCCTGACTCTGGCTCCTCTCCTCCTGGCTTCTGCTGCCTGCTGCTCCCCGCCAGCCCCGGCCCTGGCTCCTCTGCTCCCCGCCAGCCACGACCCCCACCGCTCCCCGCTTCTGCTCCCAGCCAGCCCTGACCCCAGCTCTGCGCTGGGGGTCAGTGCTTGCTGTGCCAGTGAGCGGAGGCAGCTGCGCCACCGCTCACTGGCGCAGCTTACAGGGAACATTGATGGGCACAAAGCTGACATAAGAAGTCAAAGCACTCTAAAACCAGTATTTGAGCATTTCAGTCTTCCTGATCATGCCATTGATGAGTTGCTAATAGCTATGCTCAAGGAATTGAATAAGACATCAAGGCTTTGAAAAGAAACTGCAGAATTGGAATTCATATGCAAATTTGACTGTCTCTTCCAGGCTGAATAAGACCTTTGGCTTTCTTTTTTCTCATTACAACAGGTGATTTGATCTCATCTTCCTCTCCCTATAAGCTGTTCCTCAGTGTTTGAAGCTTTAACTGCTTTGATTGGCTATTACCGTATGACTTGACACTATGACTTGCGCTTCCCTGCATTTATTTTCTTCCCATTCTGTAGGTTCCTCCATCTTCAAAGCATCTGACAAAGTGGGATTTTTCTCCCACAAAAGCTCTTGTGATAAATTTATTAGTCTTTAGAAATGCTGCAGGACAGGACTCCTTGTTTGTTTCACACTTAGCTGTGGTTGGGAGAAGGGAGGGAAGGCAGCAGAGAGAAGGCAAGGAGGGATCTGGTTCCAGGGCAGGCTGTGAACAATCAACAGCAGCACTACTAGTCTAGCACTTCCCTATGAGTAAAACCAGCTTGGTTAAGTCAGAGCCCTGTGGCTTAAGGAAGTAAGTGGGGATCTGATCTGCAGTCATTTCGCCTCTCGATCTTTCCTGTCTTCTTTGGATTTTCCTCTTCCTGTCCCACAGCCTAGGTTCTAAAGGAAAATTAAGAGCAGAAGTCATTAAGCTTAGAAGAGAACTTTATGCTCTCAGGCAGTGCTGGAACTAGATGTTTTGGCGCTCAGAGCAAGCCGCGTAGCCGCTCGATAGGTGCCCAGGGCAGAGCCGCAATCATCTCACCCAAGTTATGGCCCTGCTCCCAGGATAGGAGACAAAGAATGCAAAGGGGCCATGGTGTCATCCTTTTTATGTCCTGTTTTTGCACATCTTTCTTTGCTTCCTCACAAACGGTGCTGTAATGCACTGGCTTTGGACATGCTAGAGAGTATGCCAGAAAGCACCAGCTTTGAATACGTGAGTCCACTCCTTAGAAGCCAGCTGACAAAATAGAGGGGAAACGACTTAGCCAAAGAGAAAGGGCCAAATTATTATAATCAGCTACCTACCCAAGTAGGGCAGCTGTGACAATTGTGCCATCTCCTGGGGGGCCCAAGGAGGGTGTTAATGACTAGCCACTTCCCAGGCATCTGTTTATGGCCTGCAATGGTTCTCCGGCAACTTACCTCAGTTTTTCTCTCTCCTAAGGCTCCTCAAAACCCACTGAGTATATATCATTTTAAAACATTCCCCATGTGGAGAGGAGTTCCATGATTTAACCAATTCAGTCTCCTTAAATCAGGAACACCCCCAGCTTTCCTTCCCAAGTGGGGGTTCAATGCCATCCATTTCCTTGGAGAAAGAGTCTGCAGCCCTCCTTCCTAAAGCTGCATTATAAACCAAAGAGACCTCTTACTCCCTGAAGAAATCACCTACAACTGCTTCCTCAATCCCACTACACTTTCCCTCTACCTTTTCTTTCTCTCTTGGGGTGTGTCTATGCTGACTGGCAAATTCGCTGTTCTCAGATGCATATTTCTGGCCTGACATAATCGTCAGTAAAGTCAATCTGGAAATCAACTTAATAAAACCATCCCCTCACACAGGGGCGTTGCTGGCCAGGGGAGAGACAGGGCCAGGTGCCGCCACGGCGGCTAGGGCCCGCATCCCCAGCTGGGGATGGGGCTGGAAGCAGCTGCAGAAAGCCTGGCCCTGCATCCCCGGCTGTGGCTGGGGCCAGAAGCAGCCAAGGCCAGTGGGGTCCTGCATCCCCGGCTGGGGATGGGGTGCTGCCGGGGCGCACGGCCAGGTCCTGGATTGCCCGCCACAGCTGCGGGCGGCCAGGCCCCAGATCCCCGGCAGGGGATGGGGCCGGAAGCGGCCGCAGGAGGCAGGGCCCCACATCCTTAGTCAGGGATGGGGCCGCCGTGGCTGCCGGCAGCTGGGCCCCAGATCTCCTGCCCAATTGGGCCGGAGATCCGGGGCACTGGCGCTGGGGTTTGGGGCACGTGCCCTGGGGTGCCCAGCGCCAGCAACGCCTCTGCCCTCACATGATGTAATGCTGCATCAGCAGGAGTGCATATTTCATCAGCACAGCACTGAACATAGCACTCTAAAACAGGGGTCCCAAACATGTGGCCCATGGGTCGCATGTGGGCCCTAAAGCTATTTCCTATGATCCACAATGACGCTTGTTACCGATATTTGCAATATTGTTGTATGAGGTTTCAGTGGTGCAGCCATTGGGCTAACACACTAGGCCTCTTGAGGCCCTTGTGGTGATTTGAGTTTGAAACCCCTCCTCTAAAGGGATGATACAAAGTTGATGGGCCAATACTCTGTGAAGCCTGTGTCACTCCTGTTAACTGCCACTGAATTTTGCTGACAGTGAAGCAACATAGTCTATTCTTGTGTAGCCCATAGTTATGGGGACTGTACAGGATCCTGCAGGTTCTAACCTTTCTGATGGGACCAGCCCATCTGATGGGCTGTTGGCAGAGGCGTTGCTGGCCTGGGGAGGGACCCGGGGTACGGGTCCAGGCCCTGCCCCTGGCCTGCAGGCCCCGCCCCCTGGCCGGGGACAGGGTCATAAGCTGTCATACCGCTGTGAGCAGCTAGGCCCCGTATCCCCAGCCGAGGATGGGGCTGCCGCCGCCACGGGCGGCCGGGCCCCGGATTCCCCGCCGCGGCTGTAGGTGGCCAGGCCCTGGATCCCCACCGTGGCCGCGGGCAGCTGGGCCCCAGATTCCCCGCCACAGTTGCGGGTGGCCAGGCCTCCAGATCCCTTGCTGGGGACAGGGCCGCCACGGCCACCAGCAGCTGGGCCCCGGATCTCCAGCCGGATTGGGCTGGAGATCCGGGGCACCAGCACTGAGATTCAGTGCATGTGCCCTGGGTGCCCAGTGCCAGCGATGCCTCTGGCTGTTGGAGTGTTGCTGAGTAGCATGGGAGTACCACCTTTCCTCACGCTTGGGTGGGTCTTTGCTCCCAGGAAATAATTCTCAGGCAAAGGGCTTGCACATGCTTCCCACAGGTTCTGTGCCCCTGCATAAGGGTCGTCACAAACAAGAGACGCCCATCAACTCAAGTGGCAGAAGCGCATGTTTCTGAAGGAGTACAATTCTGGCAAGACTAACCAGAATAGAAACTGATTTTTGTTTTGAAGGATCATCTCATTCTGTCTAGTCCAGTGGGTGATGTTTACAGCAGGTTCATCAAGGCACACAGAGCACTATATGGCACATGCAGGGGTGGAGAGGAATTAAGCAGTCTACAATACAGAAGCGTGACAGGAAGAATTTACAAAACAAATAAAAACAAAGTTCCAAACCCCTCCAGAAACATTAAGGGTATGGCCACACACACTTCTTATTTCGAAACAACAGAGGTGGTTTCGAAATAAGAAGTG
>ML681972.1:37463718-37483689 GCA_007922195.1 Podocnemis expansa | reverse complement strand
CCCCCCCCCCCCGGCGGAATAGCATGTCCACACTGTGGACATGCTATTTCGCTGCCTTATTTCGAGGACAAAGTTTTTTGTCCTCGAAATAAGTTGTTTCGAAATAATATGTTATTTCGAAACAGCTTGTTTCAAAACATCTTGTTTCGAACCAAGCATACCCTGTGTGAACATAGCCTAAATGAAAGCAAAAGAGGGAGGAAAAAAGGCAAACTGTGATATAATAAACAAATAGGTTTAAACATCCAGAAGAGAGGTGACTGACAATATATTAGTGATAACATAGGATCATTTCATAGCTATCAAACTACATGGTAGTTCAAGTGCTTTATAAAATATTGACATGCAAACACAAGCTATGTTTCAAGCTACTAGCTCACAGTATGGTGTTTTGGTTTTTTTGTGCTTGCTGCATTACAACAACTCAAAACAAGCTGATGTTGTTGCCATAGGCAACACCACCAACTGGAAGAGAGAGCTTTTAACAGTGCCCAGAAGCATTCTCTCTCAGTAAGATGGAAGATAAAACACTGCCATCAAATATCCAGTGTGGGGAGTGGTAACTCAGCTTTACAGTTTTACAATCTTGGACTTTCTTAACTATTTACGTAGGATCCCGCACAACTGTTGAGGCAAATGACCTAATTCATAGCTGCTCTATATGACTCAGTCCACTAGTCTTTAAATAATGCAGAGGTTTAGGATACAACTAGTATCCAGAGGGGTAGCTGTGTTAGTCTGTATATAGCAAAAACAAAGAGTCCCGCAGCACCTTAAATATTAAAAAATGTGAGTACAAGTTTTCGTGGGCTGTAACCCACTTCATCAGCTGCATGATGCATGCACATATGGCTGCACTTACCATTTTCTTCACTTAAGAACCTAAACCATACACGCAATGCTGTACTCCTCCCTTTCAAAGATTGAATTAAAAAAAAAAATTCATTGCCATTGAGGAGACATGGAAACCTAGCTTTTTCAAAAGGAACAAAATTATTTAGTTTTTTTCGCCTCAACATTGTGTGCTTAAGTGGCGAGGTTTTTAAAGGGGCCTGCTTTTCACAGGTGCTGAATGCCCACTCTCAGAAAACAATCAGGTCATTCTAAGATGCCTAAAGTTGGGTACCCAAAAATAATTTAGTCAGTTTGACACTCTAGATTGGAAATTTTATCTGAAAACTGGACAATAATTGTATTACCATTTCCCCAGCCCAGGGCCAGCCCAGGGTGGATGGGGCCCCAGGCGAAGCATCATCTGCAGGGGCCCCCACTCAGCCCCCCCCCCCCCCCCCCCCCTGGGGGGGGGGCCCCGGGGGGGGGGGGGGGGGGGGGGGCAGGACCTCTTTGCCCCTGTGCTGGCCATTCCTCATGGGGTGGGGGGGTGAACCGGCCAAAAGTGGCAGCCAGTTTCAGTGTTCTTGCCCCCCCCCCCACAGCCATGTGCGCTGCCATCACCACTATGCCTGAGGCAGTGGGGCGAGGGTGGGAGGCAGCAGTATGGGCCCGAGGATGCCTCCCCCCCCCGCTGCCTCCAGCACAGAGCCAAAGACAATGTGTGGCCGGGGGGGTGGGTGCTGAACCCCGCTGCTTCTTATGGCTGGCTCACACCCATCCCCTGGATGGGAACAACCTGCCATGGGGGGGGGGGAGGGCAGCGGTTCAGGCCCCCCCCCGCGTTGCCCTGCTCATGGCAGGACAGCGCTGGGCCTATGGAACCACAGGGCCAAGTGCGATTGCCCCTTTCTAAGGACAGCCCTGCCTCAACCACAGTTTTGCTGTAGTATTGTCTATCTTCTAGCAAAAGAGGATGATCCAGAATTTGAACTTAGCTCTCAGTGGGGAGTCACTGCCATTGGGCCAACAGGGCACATGCCCTGAGGCCCTATACCTGTGTCTGATTTCCGCAGCAGAGCCTGTTTGCAGTGTGGGAGAAGCTAAACTGTGAACTGAGCTGCACCCTGTTCAGTCCCAGAGCAAAGAGAAGAGCGCACTTTAAAGCCTCTCTCCCCTGATGCACAGGTTTCAGCGTGCTTTGGTCAGGCCCAGCAGCTGCATGTTGTGGGTGGGCTGGGGGGGGGGGGGAGACCTGAAGGCAGCTAGGGGTGGGGGCTGGAGGCATTGGGAGCAGTGGGTCCATCGCCAGCTCAGTCTAGTGGGTCTGGGAACAAGGCTGGTGGCCAGCCAAAGCAGTGGCAGTTGTAGGCTGTGGATCACCTCACCCCCCCCCCCAGTGGCAGGTGGGGAGTGGCCCCATCCCCCTCCAGCCATTCAGTGAGGTTGGATTTGGGGATGGTGGTGGCCAGGGACCATCCCCCAGCTGGCAGTGCCAATGATGCCCCTATCTATGAAGTCTGTCGGCCAGCATCATATGGCGCACCTAAAATTTATTCTGTGGTTTTGAAATTTGGTTTTTCTTGTTTATTTGTAATTAAACATGGGGTGGGGGAGTGACTGCTGGAAATGGGTTTGTGTTTTTAAACTATTGTCTTGCTCAGGCGTGACCAAACTGTGTTTCGTGAGCCGCATGAAAAGGTGTGGCTCATGGAAAAGCATGGTGGGGCAACACAGCAGTATGGTTGGGGACTGCGTGGAAGTGGCCACACAGGTGGGGAGAAGCATGGCATGGCCAGAGATGGCAGGGAAGTGTGGCGGTGTGGTTGGAGATGGTGGGGAGAAGTGCAGCATAGTCAGCGATGAGGGGGAAACAGTGGCATGGTTGGAAGTGGTGGGATGGTTGGACATGGTGGGAAAAAGTGTGGCATGGCTGGAGATAGTGAGACTGCGGTGGCATGGTTGGAGATGATGGAGAGAAGCGCGGTGATGGTGGGGAGAAGCGGTGGCATGGTTGGAGACAGTGCAGCGAAGCATGGCATGTTTGGCTTTTCATGTAGGCTCAAATACAGTTTACTCATTAAGACAAGCTCATGTTTTACAAGTCCTTCTAAACATGTTGTCAAAAAATAAGAAACGAAAATATGAAGGAGAAAAATAGTTGTTTAAAACTGAATGTAGTTTACTTTCAATTTTTGGCACAACTTACTGCTGTGAAGCATTGTATTCCGCAATGAAATCAAAACATTGTGCACCTGAGAGAGCTTTTATGTACTGCATTGACAAGCTACTGCTCAGATTTTTTAAAAGCTCGCCACTAGCCTGCAGTCTTCTATATTGACTGACAGCTTCTTTGTACTGTATAGGCCTAGTTTTCATGGTAACCTTAAGTAAGTATTAGACTCTGACATTAGTAGGATCAATATTTGCCCTCTTTTTATGATAAAATTAAAGTGTGTAATGAATTTTAAACTTAGTAATTTTGGAGTGGGCAAAGTATATGGCTATATGCCTCAGTGTGGCTCTCAAAGGTTTAATAATCAACTTGTGTGGCTCTTGAGTTCCATAAGTTTGGCCACCCCTGTCTTGATGTTTGAATTCCCCCTGCCCACCCCATGATGGGGGATCTTGCACCAAGGCTAACCAGCTCAGCAGTTCTTAGACCATTCTAGTTATAGACATGCTCACTGATGCCTAAAATACTGAATCTGCCTGATTGTATTGTGAGCTTCCCTGAACCATTACCACCCCAGCCAGGAATGTGAATTATCCACTAAACAATCCATTATTTACCCTAGTGTTCTGCCTTGAACCAATTGTTTCTTCCCTACAAAAACCCTGACTCAAGTGCCATCTGATGCCTGCCTCTGTTCTGATACCTGGATCCAAAAGCTGCATCATCTCCACTGGGACGTCAATTTTTCCTTGCTGATTGCAGTGAGAGGTCTGCCTGGCTCCATCCAGCATGCTGACCCTGAGCTGCACAGTCTGTTTCCTGAGAAACTTTCTGCTACAGAGAGGTGAGACCCTGTGCCCCCCCCCTTCAGCTCTTTGTTCAAATATAACGCTCTTTCCCCACGTCTGATATCTTAGAAGCTAGATAATAGTGTAACTGAGTGGTTTTTTTTTTTTCTTGTATGGTTCTTGATACTATAACTGTTTGGGTGTTTTTCTATCCTTTTGTAATTATTACTGTTATTGTAAGTTTTAGGTACTTAGCAATAAAATGACTTTTGTAATCAAGCCAGTTGCCAAACTCTTTTAAAATGTCATTCTCTCTGCTTTGTGTTCTTGGCTTCCCTATATTGCTCTGCAGCAACACCTCTTTTACCTGGCCAAAGCTCCCTGTGATGCCCACAATTCTGTAAGGTTTGCCCATGGATGGGGATAGCAGCCTGATTGACTCCAGAGGCATATAAGGGTAACAGCTGAAAAGTGCTGTGTGACCCAATGTGCTCAAGATGCATGCTTAAGCTTAGTCTGGTGCGGTACAGGGACACATAAGAGTAGCAGCAGAGAAGTGCTGTGTGACCCAGCCTGCTGAGTTCAGGGACATATAAGGGGTCAGCTGAGAGTGCTGATAGACCCATTCCACTCAGATGCACCTTTTTTTATTGATGAATGTGTATGTCTGGGTGGTTATTTGAATCTGGGGTTGGAAGAATCCACTCCTGGGAAATTGAGGTCCTGCAAGGATGGCTCCATTGGGAGGGAGCTTGCAGAAGGGGGGGCGTGAGCTTCATATAGAAACACAAGTGCCACGAGCAGTACACTAATAGAATTGCAAACTTTCCCCCCTCAAATGAAGTAACAATAATAAATGAACATACCCCAAGTTGGTGGGCAAAGTCGGTAACACTGTAATGGCCCAAGAGAGCAAATTTGCTTTCAGAAACATCATATTTCCATGTTTCCAAAATTTCCATTTCATGTGAAACATTCACACTTCAAAATATTTTGTCTGAACTGGAAAGTTCATTTCAGGTGTATTTGTGACATGTACCAGACAAATGAAGAATCCATTCCTGGAAATAAAACTGTAGTGCAGTGCTAGTGTAGCCACTAGCTCTTTGAGTATACTGAGCTATAATCATTCTGTAATCTGTTCAGTCACTGGTAAAGTTAGATGCAAATTAATAGTGTGCAAGTGTGCAACTATTACTATCAAAAAGTTTAATTTTGAAAAAGATGAAAGCACACGATTAGATTACTTTCCAAAGTGTCTGCTTACAGTATACATTTTTTTCCCCATAGGAAGTGGCTATCAGGCATTTTTTTAACAGAAGACATGCAATGCAGAGAGAAGGCAGAGCAACGTCAACAGGCTGAAATGAAAGGTGCAGCAGGAACTTCCAGTAAGGAAACAAGGACAAGAGTCAGACCTCTGGATTTTAGTGAAAGCCATGAAGGTTCTGATTTGGGAGATATGGAAAATGGGCCCATGCA
Source organism: Podocnemis expansa (assembly GCA_007922195.1). Taxonomy (NCBI): domain Eukaryota; kingdom Metazoa; phylum Chordata; order Testudines; family Podocnemididae; genus Podocnemis; species Podocnemis expansa. The sequence continues at coordinate 37,478,412 of ML681972.1, read as the reverse complement.
GCCAAAGTTAAAGTGGTACCCCATGATAACTCTGATTTGAAAAAATGCTCTTCAGTATAACAGGTTTGAAAATTACGAATAGTCTGTTAAACAAAATGCAGCATTTTTGTTTTGTATGCAGAAATTTGGCAGCAAAATGCCCCAGAAGCAACACTGATGGGTTATTTAACAATGGTTTAAAGAATTGGAAAAGGGCACTGGATTCTTTCGGAGAGCATGAAAAGTCAGCACTGCACAAAGCAAGCATGTTGGCATGGGCAGCTTTCAGAGATAGCAGGGTTCATGGTGATGTAGTGCAGCAGTTAAAAGCAGCAAACGAGCATGCGATGAGAGAAAGACAAGAGTATCTCAATTGGATTGTTAGTTTTACAACATTTCGGGTAAACAAGGAATTCCTTTTAGAGGTCATGATGAAAGAGAAGACAGTCAAAATCAAGGAGATTTTGTTGAGTGTCTCAGTGTACTTAGACTTTGACCCATTTCTTCAGTTACAAGGTAGCATCTAAAACTAGCTACATTGCATTAGCACTTCAGAATGAAATTATTCAGTGCTGTTGAGAACAAGTAACAGTCATAATAGTCAAAGGGGTTGGGCGGGGGTGTCACATACAGAAGATTGTTTCAGATATGTAAACACTTCCAGAGCAGAGTGATGCCTTTAGACCCATGGTTCCTAACCTTTTCTCTGCCGTGGCACACCTTGATACCTTCAAGTTTTTTGAGGCACACCACCATTAAAAAAACTCATGAATACTCAAATTACTTATGAATATTCATGAACCATGGCACAGTATTTCGGAAATGCTCCTATGTAGAGTAGTAGTGGTAGCAGAGCAGGGGTGGCAAAACACAGGCAGTCAGGAGTTGTGTGCAGTGGGAGGAGTGAGTGGGGGAGCAGAGCAGGGCAGTGCAGGGGTGGCAAAAGCACAAGGGCAGCCAAGTGGGGAACCTAGGGAGTGGGAATATAGGGCAGGGGAAGAGGGCACAGCACCCACCTCCCCTTTCTCCACAGTGGCTCCCTGCCACCCAGGGCAAACCCTCACCCCACTGCTGCTCCCTCCCACCCCAGTGGGTCCTGTCCTGCCCTCCCCCAGCCCGCTGCTGCCTGTGATGGACCCTCCTGTCACTGCAGCCTCCAGCCCCCAGCTACACCCCCCACATGCAGCCACCCCTCCCCAACTACACCCCTCCAACCCCAGCTACACACCCTCTGCTACACATCCACACCGACCCACCTCTGCAACACCCCCCCACCCCCCTGCCCCACACAACCCCCAGCAGCCCCCCCCCCAAAGCCCTTACCTAGGCTGTTTGCAGGCTGCTTGAGAAGCTGCTCCACCCTGCAGGGGGAGATTCACACACTCCTGGCCTCCTGCAGCTCTCTGCTGGCTGGGCCTAAGGTGGAGCCACTGAAAGACTGTGTTCAGGCTGCTCCTGCTATTTTTAGGGGGGCCCCAGAACTCCGCATTCCGGTGCCTTCCTCTATTTTTAGGGGGGGCCAGAAGGCTGCCTGCCTAAAAATAGGGGGCCCCAGAACTGTAGTCTGGTGCCTTCCCTCTTTCTGTAACCCCTGCCTTTTCCCAGCCCTGCACAGCCCACATGGCTGGGCTGAGCAGGGAGGGAACTTTAATCCCAGCTCTAGGGGATGCTCACAGCACACTCTGGGTGTTGCTGCGGCACACCAGTGTTCCTTAGCACAATGGTTGGGAACCACTGCTTTAGACATGTGGAGGGGCTGCCTAGTGCACAGGACCTGGGGATGTGGTTGGGTATGTGGGGGGGGGGGGGGGCCCGGGGGGGGGGGGTGTGAGGGCAGGGCCTAGTGGGGCCAGACTGGAGGAGGGCCTAACAGGGGCAGGCCGTAGCAGGGGTTGGGCTGGAGTGCACAGTCCCAGGTCTTTTTGCTATCCAGCAACACACCTGGTCACTCAGCACTAGTAAATAAATGCATGCTCTTGTACACATACACGCAAAGGCAGAGTGAGCATTGATGGACAAACATATGAAGGAATGGGAAGCATTTTCTCCTAAATTTATGCAGCAATAGAACATACTTGTTTTCGGACCAAAAAATAAATGAGACACACATGGTACTTACTTTAATAAATATATAATTTAATATAATATAATTAATATAATATAAAAGTGCCACAGGACTCCTTGCTTGTATAATATTTGTGTCCTGTAGGTATACACAGTGTGTCTAGTGGTCTGAGCAGCATACTGGGCATGGGGAGACATTGGTTCCTGACTTTGACACTGATTCATTGTAAGGCACAAAGGATCTGATACCGCAAAGGGACACTCCAGGTCAGTGGAAGCTCCATGCAGAGGGGCCTTAATTTCTCAGTGTCTCAGGTTCCAATATGCAAAATGAGAATTATACCTTACCCAATTTAGTGAAATGCTTTGAGATCCTTGAATATAAGACTGTAAACATTATGTCCTATGATTTTGCACTTTCCATGGTACTAAAAACGCATATACACAAGCAATCTTAGGTCATATGTCTGGAAGTAGTGTGGATTTTCTTTTCTGACAGATGAAGGTGAGTAATTTCAGTGTTTTCCCATGGTTTCATTAAATAAATATTTCCAGGATGACTGTAATAGTACGCTAAAGTACAGCATAGTGGATTAAATTTACAGTTACTGCAAAATGGAATTATTTGCTTTGCAGTTAATAAAATAGCAGCCTTACTTATAAACACAATTTTAGGCAAAATTGTGGCATCCAGATTATTTATGTTAAAGTATAAGAGATGCTTTGTCCTTAGGGAGAGTAGTTTTTGGATCCTTAATCTACTAAGTATTCAGATGTCATTGCTAATTAACTGGAATTAAGTATTAGGGATTTTTTTTGTTGCTTTTACAGTGTTGAATGGATTATAGGTGTACTATTACTGAAATTTCATTATCCATCATGAACATAATTCATTTAAAATAAACTAAATTGTATCCTGATAGTAAGTTTCTGTTGTTTTAATTTGAAAGATGAAGCCTTGACAAAAAGAATTCAATTTAAAAAATACTAAACTACTGGTTAAAAAATAGAGACCATACAATTCCTTTTATTTATGCCAGTATGATACTCAGTCGTGTTTTTTAGACACACACTATATTAGGGTCAGTTTGTGATACGTCCAGCCACACTAATTTTTTAAATTACGTATTTATGAGAATGTAGTGTTTGCAGAGTATAGAACAGATAACCCTGGAGAGAAAATGTGCACAGGAAAAACCAGTGCATGCTTGCCAAAGCTATCAATTCTGTCCTTGGTAGAGTAGAAGCCAGTGAGTCTTTTCATTAATTTTAATTAACTTTAGACTTGATCTTTTGTCTGGATTTGAAACATTACTTTAGAATTAAGGAGCTCTATTAGCTTGAGCCAAAGCCATTGAAGCAATGGGAAGACTTTTATTGACTCCTGTTTATTTGAATCAGGCTTTGTGTCAGTACCATGGGCATTAAAAAGGTAGTTTTTCCATTTACTGGTATGGCAGTGACTGGGGGAAATAGCAACACAGTAGGCTTGATTCAATGACCTTATTTAAATAGATATAATGCAGGGTAATACCACTGAAACTCATCAAGTTATACAAACATCAGTGAGATCAGGATCAAATCCATTATGTTTGTACTATCAGTTCAGCAGAGTTGTACAGTATATACTATATTTCCATATAGGTTTATATAATTACTTCCCTTAGTACAGCTCAAAGTAATGTAGGAGTTAAGAAGTCTGACATAGATAGATGTTAAAAATCACTGTTATTATGAGCAAATTAAAAAAAATACTTGATAAAGACACAATAATCCACTATACTTCCTTTCAGAGGTGCTTAGCTTTCAGAATAGCACTGTCAGGTAGAAGAGTAATTTGTCTAAAAATAAGATAAGTGGTGTGTGATAATATTTGTAATGAATTATATTTTTAATATGGTTCTAAAATGAACATAATATGGAAATAATTTTTGCTCAGACACTTAAATTGCGCTCCAAATACTTGAAAATCTTGTAGGGGTGAGAAGATTGGAGAGTTAAAATAATATTGAAAATGAATAACAAAAACATAATATTTAGAAGGTATATATAGTGATTTTTTAATCTATGGATTTAAAAACCATTTATAAGGGTGGTGGTGGTAATATAATTATTCCCCTCTTACAAATGGGAAAACTGAGGTGCAGAGCATGGAGAGTCACATTGCAGGTCAGGAACATAAGGGTTAACAGTGTTCCTTTACCCCAAGGTTTCCAAAACTTTTGAAAGCTGAAATCCACCTTCAAGGAAATGCAATCTCTTCTACTCTCCCTTCTCCTTCAGATAATTCTTAGTGCCCTCCTCCATTATGAGGAAACGCTAATGTTGATCGGTGGGTTATTCACCAGTAACTGTCCTTCTTCAAGATGGGCTGCTCACATACATTCAGTTACAGGTGTCTATGTGCCGCAGCACACAGTAGCTCGGAAAGTCTTTAGCCTTAGCCTGTCAGGTCAGGGCACATGGCCAGCGCCTCCTCTGTGCTGCAACCGTGGCTATATAGGTGACTGTGACCCTGACCCTCTCAGTCCCTGATTTCTTCGCCAACTCCGGTTAGCGGGGATGGTGGGAGGGATCTGAATGTATGTGAGCAGCCCATCTCGAAGAAGGACAGTTACTGGTAAGTAGCCCACTGTTCTTCAAGCGTGGCTCACATCACTCAGTTACAGGTGACTGCTAGCCATACCCAAGGACGCTGAGAGGAGTTACAGCTTGTTCACACTGAGAACAGCTCTGCCCAACGTGGCATCTTCTCTGGCCTGTTGCAAGATAGCGTAGTGCATTGTGAAGGTATGCACCGACGACCACGTAGATGCCCTGCAGATTTCCTGACTTGAGACCTTGGGAAGGAAGGCTGTTGATGAAGCTTGGGCCCTGGTAGAATGAGCCCTGATGGTCCCTAGGAGAGGCATATTCGACCTTCTGTAGCAGTCTGTGATACAGTTTACTATCCATCTGGAAATGCACTGTGATGACACCGGGAGGCCTCTTTTACGTTCTGTGACTGCCACAAAAAGTTGGGCAGTCCTGCAGAAAGGATGCGTGTGCTCAACATACATCAGGAACACCCTCTTTACATCCAGGGTGTGCCACCTCCTCTGGTTCTCTGTAACTTGAGGTTCTGGAAAGAATACTGGCAAACAAATGTCCTGATTAAGGTGAAAAGGGGAAACTACCTTAGGAAGGAAGGATGGGTGCGGACAGAGCACCACTTCATCAGGAAAGAACCTTGTATATGGGGGTTCTGAGGAAAGGGCCTTCAGTTCGGAGGCCCTTCTAGCTGAGGTAATTGCCACCAGGAAGGCTATCTTCCAGGCAAGGATCAGTAAGGTGCACAAGTCCAAGGGTTCATAAGGAAGCACCATGGAGCACCACATTGAGGGACAGATGCATAGGGCTGTGGGAATACTCTTTTGAAACCCTTCAAAAATCTCGTGGAAGTGGAATGGGAGAAAACAGGGACATCGTCCACCTTCTTTTGAAGGGCCGAAATCACTGCTAGATGAACGCTCAGGGTGGAAAGGGAGAGGCCCTTGTCTCTGAGGTCCAGCAGATAATCAAGGATTAAGTGCAAGGGGGCTAGTGTAGGCTTGGCCCCTTTACCTCAAGCCCAGCGGGAGAACTGTTTCCATTTGGCCATATAAGTGGCCCTGCTGGATGGCCTTCTATTACCAACCAGTATGCTCCTGACCCTTTCCGAGCAGAGTCTTTCCTGCTCACTCAGCCAAGAAGTGTCCAGGCTGTCAGATGCAGGAGACCGGCGTTCGGGTGCTGCAGGTGTCCCGAGTCTTGTGTCAGAAGGTCCACCCACAGGGGAGGTGGAGTGGAGCATCTATGGACAGGTCCTGTAGGCGCGAGTACCAGTGCTGTCTGGGCCAATCTGGAGCTATCAGCATCCTGTTCACTCCATCTGTTTTGACCTTCAAAAGGACCCTGTGTCTCAACAGGACCAGTAGAAAGGCATACAGAAGAGGGCCCAACCAGCTGAGGAGCAAGGCATCCATGAGTGATCCCTTCTCCCGACCCCTGAGACAGCAGAAATGCCAAAATTTGAGGTTCTGTCATGTCACAAATAGGTCCACTCAGGGTGCTCCCCACTTGTTTATTAGCTGGGAAAACACCGTGATGTGGAGAGACCCCCTGCTGGTGGGCTAGGGGGTTTCAGCTGAGTGAATCTGCCAGTTTGTTGCCCATTCCTGGTAGGTGAGCTGCCACTGGAGTGAATTTGTACCTCAGGGCTAATTCCCAGTCTGCATGCCTCCCTGTAGAGAGCTGGGGAGTGGACACCTCCTTGCCGGTTTGTATAGAACATGGCTGCTGTATTGTCCGTCAGGACCTGAACTGACTTACCTTTTAGCTTGTCCAGAAAGATCTTGCAAGCCAAACTGATGGCCCACAGTTCCTTCACATTTATGTGAAGGAGGCTGTCTAAAGGAGACCAAAGTCCTTGGGTGGAAAATCCCCCTGATATATGGGCCCCCCACCCTGAATCCAAGGTGTCAGTGATCAGTGTCACTGTAGGGACTGGGGCTTGGAAGGGAATTCCCCCCATGGTAAATGGGGGGGGGGGGTCCCTCCAGATCGCTAGTGTTCCCAGGATGTTTTGCGGAACTGACGGTGCCTTGGATGGAGGGTGTCTCTGTGGGTGGAACATCGTGGACAACCACATCTGATAGGGTCTCATTCTCAGGTAGGCCATCCGAATCACAGAGGTGGAGGCTGCTGTGTGCCCAAGAAGCTGCAGGCTGCATCAGGCAGTGTTCACCTGGGAGTCCTGCAGCTCCTCAATGATGGTACAGATGGACTGAAATCTTTAGGGGGGTAGGGGAGTCTTCCTTTTCCGAGAGTCCAGGAGAGCTCCTATGAACTCTATGGTTTGGGACGGGCAGTTTTGACTTTTCTCGATTGATGCAGAGCCCCAAGTATCTGCATAGTTGGCCCACTACCTTGATACTGTGCTTTACCTGAGCTCTTGATCCCCCGTTTACCAACCAATCATCTAGGTAGGAGTAGATCTTTATGCCCTGCCAATGGAGGAAGGCAATGACTGCCACCATGCACTTTGTGAACACATTGGGGGCCAAGGAGAGCCCGAAGGGGACTGATGTGAACTGAAAGTGTCCCCCCCACCCCCATGAACCTTAGAAACTTTCTGTGGCGGGGGTATGGTGCTGTGTGAAAGTAAGTGTCTTTTAGATCAAGGGCTGTGAACCAATTCCTGGGATTCAGAGATGGGACGATCTGTGACAGGGAGACATACAGAACTTTGTTTTCTTTATGTATTTGTTTAAAGCTGTGAGGTCTAGAATTGGTCTCAGGTCCCTGTTTGATTTGGGAACCAGAAAGTAGCGGGAGTAAAACACTTTTCACTGTTGCAGCTTTGGGACCCTCTCTATAGACCCAAGAGAGAGGTGTTTCTTGCATTCTTTCTCGAGCATGCAATCTAGTTCCCGGCTCCCGAGATTTAAGCGAGGGGATGGTTTTCTGTCTCAAGGTGTTGACTGAAATTGTATGAGATACCCTTTCGAGACTGTTTCCAGAATCCACTGGTTGGTTTTTATGTCGGCCCAGTGGTACGTGTATCGATGCAGGTGGTTGGCAAAGGTTTGGGTTGAGGCTATGGTTCTGCTGCCCTTGGGCTGACTATAAAAAAGTGCTGCTTCTTCCCCACTGAACGGTTGGTACCTTGTCTGTGCTGACTAGTCTGAGAGGCCTCGGATTTTTGGCCTCTACTCAGGTGGTTCTTATCCCTATCCCAATTCCTGTATTGGGGTTGGGGGTATTGGTAGGACCAGGGATCTGAGGGTGGCCCTAGAGTCCTTCATGCCATGCAGTTTTGCGTCTGTGGACTCAGCGAAGAGATCAGGGCCTTCGAATGGTAGGTCTTGAATGATGAGTTGCATCTGCGGGAACAGGCCCAAGCCTTGAAGCCAGGCAGAACATCTCATGGCCACGGTGGAGGCCATATTGCGCGAAGCTGTGTCAGATGCATCCCAGGTGGACATCAGGGCATCTCTAGAAGCCAAGACCCCTTCCACTACCATTGTCTCAAAATCTCTGAGGTGGTCATTTGAGATAGCATCATGGAAGCCCTCCATGGCTCTCCAAAGGTTGAACACGTACCTCACCATGAGGGCTTGGTGGTTAGCAATGCATACGTATAAAGCTGAAGTAGGGTAAACCTTCCTATCAAATAAGTCAAGCTTTCTTGCTTCCTTATTCTTGGGGGGTAGAGCCTGGCTGGTCCTGCCTTTCCTTTTGGTGGGCTGTGTCCACCTCCAGGGACCCTGGCGTAGGGTGCTGGAAGAGGAACATGAACTTGTCAGAGGGGATGTGGTACCTCCGATCCACTGCCTTGGACACTGGAGGAATTGATGATGGGGTCTGCCATCGTGCCCTAGCGATCCTGTACATCCCTCATGGAGGGGAACAGATATTTTTGCTGGTGGGGCTATGTCCCCTACAGCAATAAAAGGGTCACACTCCTCATGGACCACTCCCAGCTCCAAGTTGAGGTTTGATGCCATGCAGTGAAGCAAATCCTGTTGCGTGTGGGGTTCGTCTCTGTATGCGATGGGTCTTTGGAAGGTATACTCATCTGGAGAAGAGGATGAGGGAGCCCATGATCTGCTACACTGGATGGAGTCCAGGTCGGGCTCATCATAGGATACATCCTAGGAGTCCGGGATCCAGGAGGGAGATGGTGCTGACTGGTGCCAGAAGGCTGAGCCGTTGTTGACTGTCAAGTTGAGCCAGTCGTGCAACCAGTCATTGAAAGAATCCATGGCTGTGGTACAGTGTGAGGGGAGCAGCCCCTGTCCACCTGGGAACCCTTACTAGCACAGCTAGGGCTGGCCTGTGACCGCCACACTGGGATTGGCAGGGTCGGACCCCTTCCTGGCTTGGGTGTCAGGGAACACTTCCAGCGGCGCTTACCCACTCGTTCCCCAGTACCAGAAATGGCTTTTGGAGATCCAGGGGATTGAACGGAGCTGGCAGATGACATGGCTGAGCTGGACCTCTACTTTCTCAGACCCTGAGAGCGTGGTACTGAAGGCTCATGGGATGAATGCCAAGAGGAACGGTCATTGGAGTGGTCATCGGTACTGTTTTTGCGGTGCCAGAGGAGGACTCGATGGTGCTGAGGTTGGGGGTGGTACTGAGGCCTGCCTTGTCCACTCTTTAGCCGAAAGCGCCAGTTTACCTTCTGACTGGGCTTTCTTTGCCAGTACTGGAACCAGCTCCTGGAACAGGGCCTGTGCTGCAGCTAGGGCCTCCGGTGTTGATGGTACCGAGCGGTGCCCTGGTCCCGACTCCCGTGAGTTGATGTGCGAGAACAGAGGTGAACAGTGCTGTATCGGTGCCAAATTTGATGCTGATTGCGGCTTTGAATTCTGAGCTGGAGAGTGACGCTGGGCGGGTTCCGGTGCAGAGGTCGCATGCAGTGCCAGCAGAGTGCTTGGCACAGAAGAGGTATCGGATGCTGAGCGAGACGCGTGGTCCTTGGCGAGGGTGCGCAACCTCCATTCTCTGTCCTTGCGAGTCCTTCACTTGAAGGACTTGCAGATAGAGCAGCTGTCAGTGAGATGCGACTCACCAAGGCACGTGAAGCATTTCTTGTGGGAAGCGTCATGCAGAAAGGCTTTGCAGCACGATGGCATGGTTTAAAACCTGGCATCTTTAATTACGAACTAAGGAATGACAGACACTTGCTTCCACAAGTTTTGGCTGTTCTGAAACTGTCACTGAGGGCGGAAAGAAAGGAACTGGGAGGGTCAGGGTCACGGTCACCTATTTAGCCACGGTCGCAGCACAGAGGAGGTGTTGGCCGTGTGCCCTGACCTGACAGGCTCAGGCTAATGACCTTCTGAACTACCGTGTACTGGGGCATGTAGATGCCTGTGACTGAATGCTGTGAGCATCACTCGAAGAAGAACTATATACTATGATACTTTCTGACATGTTTTAATAAGCAATGATACAGTTAAGAGTGCACACTTTTAAAGTACCCCTGCGGGCATCTAAGTTAGCATCCACTGAAATTAATGGAAAGATTCTCACCGCAGAGTTATTTTTTCAGGTGCTCTGCAAAGTCAGGCAGTTTCTTAACTCCAGTTGAGCTGACTTCTTGTTTTGAAAATTTTCTTAGCAAGCATAACAGATGGAAACTTGCTTTTAAAAGATAAAATAAAAGCTAACATTCTGTACAAAAACTAAGGGATCTGTTCAGACTTCCTCCCCACCTCCTGGGAGTACACCCCATGCTGAGGAAACAATGCTGTCTATAAAAGTCCAGTGGTTTTCAAACTTTTTTCCTTGGAACCCAGTTGAAAAAAAAATCATTTATACCTGTGACCCAGCAACTACATCTTTGAGCAATTCATTCCAGTCTTTTAGTGATGACAGTGGAGGGCACTGCGACCCAGTAGTGGGTCCTGACCCATGGTTTGAAAGCCAGTGGTATAGTCTGTTTTACCAAAAGTTTATAGATTTTAAGATGAGATTTTCTGGGTAGCCAACCTGAGGTTTGTTATTTCAGTCCTCACAAGCAAGCTGGGTCATAGTGTAGACTGAGTGAAGGTGCCAGTGTCAAAAAGACTCACCTACATACTATCCCACTTGCAACAGGAACTCCAGATGGCTATGTCTACACTAAGTAGGTTAGTTCAAATTAACTTGATTTGAACTAATTAAGTCAAACTAAAAATGATTAGTTTGAATTAAGTTAATTTGAACTAACATGGCCCCACTAGAAACTCAGTTCAAATTAGCATGTCAATGGACAGGACTTGCTAGTTCAAATTAGGAGAGGGGCACCATGGGACGTGTAGCAAGATGGCTCCCAAGAACGGCTATGCCCCCCCCCCCCATATGTAGAAAGAGGCAGGCACCTCGGGAGGAGGAAGGTCAAAAAGCATTAATTTGAATTAATGGTTAGTTCGAATTAACACAGCTACACTCGGTTAACAAACTAATAAGTTTGCATTAACTGTCACTTCAAAGTTAGCCCAGGTTTTACAACTTCGAAGTAAGCTTTCATCAATTAGAACTAAGGACTTCCTTAGTTCAAATTCATGAAAGCATGTATAGCCATGCATTTATTTAATACAAAGTAATGCTCATTAATTCAGATTATATTGTAAGTGTAGACATGCCCAATGAGAAAATGGCCTGAAAGCCTTCTGATAGAAGCAATTGTTTTGATCGCAATTGCCAGAAGAACAAAAAAGTTGTTTCTTTCCAAACTGCAAAACGGAGGCTGGGAAAGGTTATCAGAGACCTTCTGCATGCATCATATGCCAGGTCCTTCCTTCCTCATAATCCCCAGCCACCCAGGGCATGGGGAGAAAACGCTAAGGAGAGGAGGCATTGAAGTTTGGGGGGGTCAGAGGGTGTTCAAAAAAGTAGACTGTGTCCAGGGGTTAAAGTATAATTTGGGGGGCCCTGGAACCCTCCTAAATTTCCAGGCCCCCCTCATACAGGTCCAGGCCCACCCTCACTCAGGTCCAGGGCCACAAATGCCTTCCTCCCACCCCAGCTACTGCCCCCAGCCTAGGTAGGCATTTGCAACCACTTCTGAGTAGCACATGAATCAGTTTTTGCTCCGCTTCACCCCCCCACCCCCATGTACACATCCTCAGCTAGACACCCACTGCCAACTACACACCCCCAGCTACACACCCATTCCCACCTACACCCCCCACTCACCCCCAGCAACACATCCACCCACATACCCATCCCCAGCTACACACCCACCCCACACATCCTCAGCTACACACCCCTTACTTTAACCCCTGATTGTCTCTAGCCAAAGCTCTTGTTGTCAGCAAAACCCAAGCCTCCTGCTAACACAAAACTGTGTGTTCCAGAGGAGGACCCATGTTAGCCTGTGTACAGCAAAATAAATGAGAGTCCTGCAGCACCTTAAAGATTAACAGATTATTAGTTGTAATTTGTTCATTGCTAGTTATAATTTGTTAACCTTTAAGGTGCCGCAGGACTCTTTTTTGTTAAAACTGTGTGTGTTGCTTATTAGGACTTCATGGAAACTGCTGGGGCAGAGCCCAACAGAGATGAGACACTTCAGGACAGAGAGGCTGCTGAAATCAGCCATTCTCAGAAACACCTGTTTCAGACTCCATCCAGGGCAAGGACTAAGGAGACAGTGATCTGGAGAACCTAGAATCATAGCAATTTAGGGTTGGCACCTGCCCTTGCTTGGCCTCTTTCCAGGGGTTAAAGTAAGTGGGAATGCGTTAGAATGCAGTTCCGGGCCCCCAATTTTTAGGCGGGCAGCATTCCCCTTCCATGGCCCCTAAAAATAAAGGAATGCACAGAATGCAAAGATCTGGGGCCCCCTAAAAATAGCTACAGCAGCTGGAACGTGGAGTTCTGGTGCCTACCACCTTAAGTCCAGCCAGCAGAGAGCTGTGGCAGGCTGGGAGTTTGTAAATCTCCCCCCTGCAGGGTGAGAGCAGTTTGTGGCCAGGAAGCAGCTCCCAGTCGGTCAGCCAGCTCAGCCAGCATGCAAATAGCCGAGGTAAGGCCTTGGTTGGGCCCTGGGGAGCCCTGCAGTGGTGCTGGGGGAAGGGTTTTGGGGGGAGGGTGTCACTGGCCTCTGGGATGGAGGGGCACGGAGCTGCGGAGGGGACAGGGAATGCTGCTGGGGGTTGTGTGGGGCAGGATGTGTGTGTGTACACATCTGGGTGTATGTTAGTGTAGCTCTTCGTGTGTGTGTGTGTGTGTGTGTGTGTGTGTGTGTGTGGCAGGGAGTGGACGTATAGCTGGTGGTGTGTGGGGTGGGTGTTTGGGTGGGAGTGGCTGTGTAGCTGGGGAGGAGTGGGTGGCAGTGGATGTGTAACTGGGGGTGTGTGGGGTGTGTGTGGAGCAGAGCAGTAACTGATGCATGTGATACTCAGAAGGGGTTACAAATGCCTACCTGTGCTGGGGAGCAGTAGCTGGGCAGGCGGGCAGGCATTTGAGGGCCTGGACCTGTGTGAGGGTGGGCCCAGCCCTGTGTGAGGGGGCCCAGAAATTTAGGAGGGTTCCAGGGCCCCCCAAATTATACTTTAACCCCTGACTCTTTCCCTGAAGCTCTGCTTTTGCTTCACTTCTTCCCAGAGCTCTGCCCTCACTCTACTTCTTCCTACCTGTGCTCCACCTCTTCTCCCAATGCCCTGCTCATTGCTGACTCCTCTCTGCCCCCCCCCCCATTACCCTTCCTTAATGTAAGAAAGATGTAGGAGGGCATAGCCTCCCCAAACAAAAGACTTAAGCACTGCCTATGCTGGAAGGAAACTCGAGAGGACATCTAGTTCAACGCCCTGCACTGAGCCGGGATACGGACCACCTCTGAAGTGTTTGTCTGTCCTATTCTTAAAAATGTCCAACGCCAACAGCTTTAGAGTAGGTTCCATGACCTCACTCTTACACAGGGACTCCGGGTCCTGAGAGATTTCCATCTTACGGCCGTTTGGTGCACCCCTTGTCCTACACTATCACTACAGCCCTCTTACACAGGTCAACAGGACCACACAGTCTATAAGAAACAGAGGCTGATCCAAAACTCATAAGCTTCAATAGCATTTGGATCAAGGCCATAAATTGCATATTTCTGTGCATTATAATTGAGACATTAACCATTGACGAACAGTGCTAGCCTGTGAAACTTACCAGCTGTAAAGCTGAATTTTCTTTCCTCTGTAAGAAATATATTAAACAAATGAGGGAAAGGGTTGGACCTCAGCTTGATCCAAATATTGGTTGATAATGAAACGTAGCGATTACTTCCCAAGTCACACAGTGTAAAAAAAAGAATTACTGATGCTACATTCAGTGGGATTATCACTAGTCAGTTGACAACAGGCCACACAAATGACAAAATATACCTTAGTGCAAGAAATCACGTAATGGACTATCCAAGTTCCAAAGGGGCAGCCATGTTAATCTAGTTCAGTAAACAAACAAGGAGTGCTGTGATCTTAAAAACTAACAAATTTATTTATCACATGAGTTTTTGTGGGAGAAAATCCCACTTCAGAAGCTGCTGTGAAGACAGGGGAATTTAGAAAATGGTAGGAAGTGTAAGTTCCCTCCTCTTCAATGGGTCAGACGTAGGGGGATCTTAACAATAAAATACCCCCCTTATCATGATACATTTTGAATGTGCAATGCTGAATCACACTATTGCAATCTGTATGTTAATACAGCCTGTTCCATGTACATTTGGGTTGTCCAGAGACCTGGGAACACTGGTGCTCAAATAATTAACCCTTTGTGCTCTTTTCTTAAATATTCCCCTCTTCTTCTTTCCTTTCCTCAACTTTCTTCTTCTGTCTTTTCTCTCTTTCTATTCTGTACATTTATTGTTTTATCAGCCCCACTTCCCCCTTTCTCCTGCCTCTAGCTCCATCATCTTTCTGTTTCCCCAAAAACTTATGTGATGACCCTCCAGAAATGACTGAATCCTTTTATTATGTGTTTTCTCAAAGTGATGCTCAATTAGGAACCCATTGTCCCTGGATCAAAATGGACTGATAACAGTAACATTTATTTTCAGGAGTTTATAATCTATTCATAAAACACATGCGCGCGCGTGCGCGCGCACACACACACACACACACACACACACACACACACACACACACACAC
>ML681972.1:37400121-37463708 GCA_007922195.1 Podocnemis expansa | reverse complement strand
CACACACACACACACACACACACACACACACACACACACACACACACTTTTTGATTCAGACTACACCATGAAGTTCTTGGCCTTGGAATTTATTTTCTTCTGATAAAGAAGTTCTGGATCAAAGGGCCAGATTTTCAACTAGTATAAGTCAATAATCAGCTTCAGCTAAGGAGTGGGTCCAAAATCTTTTTACTCATTTACATTAGAGTCAAGTGCAAAACATAATGAGGAGCAGAAAAATCACTCATTTCAACTGCTTTATTGTTCTTCTGTAACTTAACTGAGTTTAATTTCCCCACAAAGCAAGTTGTGCAAACCCTTACATAGCCTGTGACATGGGCTAAACCCTTTTGGTGTTAAAAAACAAACAAAACAAAACAATTAAAAGCAGGTGAGATGATAAAGTTGTTCAGATTTTGAGGTATGACAAATACATGATGCACTGCTGTTGACATGCACTCACCAGAATGAATGAGGCCACTCTGATTGGTTATGCAATGAACACATTTTCAGAATTACACCCAAAACCTAGTGAATCTCCCCAGAACCACCACAGTGATTATAAACTCCAAGAAGCTGCCCTAATATCATGTCGAAAATATTGCTGTTAGCAAAACCAAAGAAACAAAATCTTGGGAATCTAGCTCACATACCCTTGCTAGCGTAACTTGCCGCCACCACAGCAAAACAATGTAGAGTTAAGCCTGACACTGCATCTTCTACTAATCCTGTGATAGCTACACATGGTATATCTATAATGAAGATAGTGAATGATCTTTCATACCACGTTTCAAATATACAGTTACAAAAAGAATATCGAAGACTGCAGTTTCTACCATGAATTGAGTTAGAGTGAGGGCCCTGTGTAATAATCTATCATGGGAGAAGGCTGTAAAGGCAGAATATTGCAATAGCTTCCCTTCCACCAGAGGAGGTGTAAACAGCCAGATTTTCCCCCCCAAATTAGACTGTGCTGAGAAAGGGCAGCAGTCAAGGCAGCTCTGATCCAGTGCATACCCCCACTTCTACTTTTACTGGTGAGCTCTATGGAGCCTTATCATAACTGAAAGAACAAAAACCCAAGAGCTCCTGATGGTAACATTGCCAGCCTTATGTATCAGGAGGGTTTGCTAGTGCAGGGAGATGTAATTTACCCTTAGCTATCTGAATTTCTCCTACCTTAGTGGTTTAAAATTCTTAAGATTACCTGCATGCAATTTTTTGCTGTGATTTGACATAAAAGGAAACAAACAAACAAGCTGTGGGCCTGATTCAAACTCCTTGATCCAGAAGCCAATGGGAATTGTGCCTAAGCAAAGAGCTCAGCATTTAACTCAGATAACAATCAAACGGTTGGCTGTTCCTAGCACTACTGAACTATTAGTCAAACCAGTGGTCTCCCATGCAGGTCCTGTTCCACTCTAAGCCACAGTTCCAGCACCACTCAAATCTGCACTGTGGTCGAGGACATTTCATGTGCATGCATCCACCTGCAAACAAGCAAAGACGACAGCATTGTCTTTGGGGTTTTGTTCTAAGAAAATCTTGACTAAAATACCAAGCTCTAGATTATGGGTAACATTACATTGGGAACAATGATTTGCAGGCAGCCAGCAAATACCAGCACAGAAGCTGGAATATGCTGTACCTGTTATCAGACAATGAAGCATGCACAGCACCTTTTTCTGCTTCACGTCTTGGTTCCACTACATCTTTGAATTCCTAATTTGCTACTAGTGCTTGAAGCTTTTGCAGTCTGACATCCTTTGGCATGAACTGGGTTACAAACAAGGGATGGTCTTGTCCTGTTTATAGCCATTTTGTGTAACAACTCTCTTTACAGTAATGCACAGAAAAAAAAATACAATGAAATCTGTTCTCTTCTTGATCTCAGTGGTGTATGCAGGCACTGTCCATAACCTTTTTGTCTGAAGTGTTAGCTTTTTGAGTTTGGTAACATGTCTTACTCTGTGTCTGTAAAACCCTGTGGGAATAACTGCTGTCATCAATTAGTAGTAGCACTAGTAATTAATATTCATATTGTTGCTCCTTTTTTCACCTGAGCAGCTAAGCAAAGTTCAGGGCCCTGGAGATGTTCCTGCTGGAAGCAGAAATTGATGGAGTCTGGTATTTTCTTTGATGCAATCTTGTTTACTTAAAAGAAATACATCTGAGTGCAGAAATCATCAAGAACACAAAGAGTAGTTTCTTGTGTCAAAGCAGTCACAGGCCTCTGTAGTTAACACAAGATCCCAGGGTTCTCACTCTAGCTTTTTCCAGGGTAATTTACACTGTGTTTATTGGCCCTGCTGCTTGGGTTTCCTCTTTTTTACCACTGCCTCCTTCTCTTTTCTCTGTTTCTGCATTCTGCCTGCCTTCCTTACTTTCCCACCCCCATCCCCAGAAACCAAACAACCAAAGAAACAGACAGACAGACAGACATAGGCAAACAAACAAAATACCCTGATACTCAGAAAAAAACCCTTCAGACACACAATCCAAAACTCCTGGGTGAACTTTATCAGGCTATTATAGGTGTGATCCTGTCACAAGTCTGTCCATGGGGGAGAGTGCCCCCTTTAGAGGCTTTGAGGAAGGCACACACATGTGCGTTCAACTATTCCCACCCCAGCAAGTGCTGTAGAGGGGTTTCTTTTCAGTGGGCCTGCACTCAACCCTCCAGCTGAGACCTTCACCTCTCCATGTCCCAAGTGAAACAACAAAATGACCCCTGCTTAGCAAACAAGTTTAAATGAAAGTATGAAGGAAAAGAAAGGAAAAAAAGCCCTGCCAGCAGCTCCTATCAGGATTGGGGCCTCACTTACTTCACAGGGCTTGGGAGCAATGTTCCCTCTTAGCTGCATGCATGTGTGGCTGCACAGTGACTGTTGCATACCCACACAGGCATTGAGATGCCAGCTCAGTGCGGCCAGGCTGAGGAATTTTCAAATCTCTCACCCTCAGCATGCTCAGATGAATGCTCAGGGCATGAGCAGCCTGGCCAGGGAAGAACTTGGACGCCTCTGCAGCTCTGGTCAGGTAAGGGTGAAGGGGCCCTGGGGGTTGGAGAGCTGGTAGGTGGGTCAGGGAAGGCACCCACGGGTTGGGGAGCCAGAGGGAAGCAGGGAAGAGACCTGGTCGGGGTTGGGGGACCAGCGGGGAACTTTCTCTGCTGCTTTATCAGCTTTGCAGGAACACTGCCTGGGAGCATCATGGTCTCCAGTGCACATCTCAGTCTTCCCCCCATTTTAGCTCAGGTGATCTGCATCCTCCTGCAAGGGAAGGGGCTTTGCAGACTCTCATCCTTCTCTTCAGGGCTGAAGAAGCTCAACAGCCTGTTTCTGTCTTTATCTATCTCACAATTATTTTTTAAGTGAAAGTTGCATTTACACATCAACTTCCATAAGATTCTATTTAATCTACAACAAGGTTTAGCCCAGCTCATAAGACACTGCCATTTAGTTAGATTGTGATGTTGGTGTAATTTGTAATACAAAGATTGCGAGGAAAGAATAGTGACTCTGAAGTAAGTCACATTAATACTTTGTGTTACATCCTAATCCTGCATACAGTGATAAATAATACATATCCACAGCGTGATGTCTGTTTATTCCTTCTGCTGCCTGCTTAACTCACACTAGGCTCTGGGGGGTTTTCGCATTCCTCTGTAGCATGGGGCATGGCTCACTTGCTAGTGGAGTCTCTGTACTTTAAAGTCTTTAAATCACAATTTGAGGACTTCAGTCATTTACTCATGGGTTAGAGGCTTATTGCTGGAGGGAGTGAGTGAGGTTCTGTGGCCTGCATTGTGCAGGAGGTCAGACTAGCCAATCATACTGGTCCCTTCTGACCTTAAAGTCTATGAGTCTGGTGTCAACGTTTGCTTCTATTCTCACATACACAGATTACTAATTTGCACAAGCAACTGGCTCTCAAAACTTATGGGTAATCCACTGATTCACTGTCTGGTTCTGGGCAATTCACATAGGGCTCTCTAAGCCTCATACTCCTTGCCTATAAAACAGAAAACACCTGCCTACTTCACTAGAGTCCTATGAGGTTTACTTAATGGTTCTAAAGCTCTTTGTGAGCCTTACACAGAAGATGCTATTTTAAGTGACTCAGAAATTGTATTAAAGGGACAACTAGACTCTCGCTCTAGACAAGTATGAAATCATACACATGGCTATATACACATTAATATTTGTACCATACAATTAATGTTAAAAAAGATGGTTACTTGTGAGTGTTAATTACTCTTCAATGCACTCACCATTTTTTTCTACTGGTACATGGCAACTAGGACATGGTTTGGTTGTTTTCTTGATTGTTTCTTTGGATGCCTCTTCCCATCGTGCTTGCCTGGCCGCATGCTCATCAATCATATATCCCTGCAAAGAGAGACACAACTGTGAGTACAGTATGGCTAGGTTGCTCTGTGAATCAGGGTCTGTAGCATAATTGTGGCTATTTACTAGAATGATAAAGACCGGAGAGGCTGAAAGCTCAAGTAAACTGAAGTCTGCCGGAATTCTGCTCTTGCTATTTCATAATTTAACCCATTTTGGTATGACAGAGAAAAATACTGAGATAGTGGGAAACTGTTGTATCATATAGATTACAACTGCAGGGTGGAGATAGCTCAGTCCCTATGCAGGAATCTGTTTGGCTTTGTGTGGCAAAATGAAACATGTTCCTTTGTTTCTAAGTTCTAGATTTTATTCATATCAATTCTATTCCTAGCTATGTGTACGAAGTAGCTTAATAAAGCTTAGAGAACAGGCACAAGAATACTGGAAAGGCAGTAATAAGAAACTGAAAAATAATGAAGAAAATGTCTCTTTGAATAGTACAATGGTGACTGCAAGAGTTGCCATGGAGCACACACTAAAAGTGACTCCTGCGTTTGTCCTGTTTATGAATGGTATAAAATTACCTAATCTACACAGGTGCCCTGCCTTAGCTGATCTGCTATGAAAAACAAAGACAAAAGGGATGGTGATGTCAGTGAGTAACTTCTGGAGCCCAAGATTTGGAAAATATGTAGATGAAAGTAGGAAACAATTTGTTTAAGCACAGTCTTGAAGTTCTATAAATGAATATGTTCACACTGTAACATCTGAAGCATGTGTAGGGACAATGATTAGCTTAAACTGTACACCATGAACCTGGCCCAAATCTCCTGAATACTGTCACCTTTCAAATACATATAGATACTGATCTTTCCATCAGCAGTCGTTTAGCCAACCTATATGACTAAAAGTTTCAAATGTTATAAGCCTAAGGGCAGGGTCGGCCCAAGGTTTTTTGCTACCAAAGGCCAGCAGGGCTTTTGGTGCACCCCCCCCCACTTCATGCCTGTGGAGTGGCGCCACTGCCAGGGTCCCGCATTGGGCGAGGGTCTGGCCCCAGCCAGGGAGTGATGCCGCAGGCGGGGGTCCAGCCATGGGCAGGGAGCGGAGCAGCCCCAGCCTAGCCTTTGATGCCCCCTAATTGTTGGTGCCCTAGGCGACCACCTAGGTTGCCTCTGTGGAAGAACTGGCCCTACCTAAGGGTAGGTACCTTTTTTCATACTTAGGCATCAAATTAAAAGTGATGTCATTTTCAAATACACTGAATAACTGTTGTTGCTATTGATAGTCCTGGAATAAAAGAAAGACTTGGAGGAGTTTTGATAAGACTAAACTTACATCTCCTGTCTGTGGTCACCTGACCTGAGTTGGACTAACAAAGACCAAAACTAGACACAAGTGCATTTGATGTACTAATGTTAAGTCAGCGCCCCTCCAGCTACAGATGTTGCGGTGGAGGCCTCTTTGTATAAGGTTCCAATTTTGGGTTAAATAAAATAGACCACTGAAAGGGCACTGTTCAATGTGCATAGGCCTCACTGGACTTACTGAGTGCTCCTGAGGGGATATTGAGACAGAGATGTAATTGTGATGGTGTGCCAGACAACCAGTGGGGCACACCAGCAGTAAAGGTCACCACCACATCACTATTGTAAGAATCTTTGAAAGTCAAGCTGCTTTTATTTAGGTGTTAAGTTCCAAAGGGGCAACTATATTAGTTTAGTTCAGTAAAACAAACAAGGAGTCCTGTGGCACTTAATGACTAACAAATTTATTTGTTGCATGAGCTTTTGTGGAAGATCATCCCACCTCGTTAGATGCTTTGAAGATGGGGGAATTTACAGAATAGGAGAAAGTGTAAGTCATGGGAACAGGTCACACTGTAACAGCAAATCAAAACAGGTGTAAAGATTCAAACACTGGGGAACAGCAATATAGAGGGAGATGGGATCAAATCACCTGTTGTAATGAGAGAAAAATCCATGTCCCTATTAAGTTTTGAAGCAGTACAATCGAATTTGCGAATAAATTCAATCTAAGCAGCTTCTCTTTGAAGCCTTGATCTGGTATCTGTTCGTGCATAGCAATTAGCAAATCATTAATGGAGTGATTGCTAAGAGGGAAATGCTGACCCACTGGTTTTACAGTGTTGAGATCTCTGATGTCAGATTTGTGCCTGTTTATTCTGTTGCGCAGAGACTGTCTTGTTTGTCCAATATATAAGGTAGAGGGGCATTTCTGGCGCATGATAGCATAAATTACATTGGTAAATGAGCAAGTGAATGAGCCTTTGATGGAGTAGCTGGTTTTATTAGGTCCTGTAATAGTGTCTTTTGTGCAGATATGTGGGCAAAGTTGGCAGCATGGTTTGTTGCAGGGATATGTGCCTGCTTCAGTGGTTCTATTGTTAGGTCTGTAGTTGCTGTTAAGTATCTGCTTAATGTTGTGGGACTGATCAAGGCCGGCGCTGGGGATTGTGGCACCCCCCTGCAGCACAGCGACGCCGGCGCAGATGAGTGATGTCATCAGGGGAGCGCCACAGCACTGTCCCCTTTTGGCACCCCTCAAATGCAGGCGCCCCCCTGCAACACAGGGGTTGCTTACTGCCTAGCACCAGCCCTGGGGACTGTCTGTAAGCAAGAAGTGGTCTGTCTCCTAAGGTTTGAGAGAATGAGGGATCATCTTGTAGAATAGGCTGTAGATCCCTGAAGATGTGCTGTAGAGGTCTGACTGGGGGGTTGCAGGTGATGACTAGAGGTGTTCTGTTGTTTTCTTTCTTGGGCTTCTCCTGTAGTATGACTTTGGGGTGCCTGCCTGGCTCTGTCAATCTGTTTCTTCACTTCCACAGCTGGATACTCTAGTTTTAAGAATGCTTGATAGAGATCCTGAAAGTGTGTGTCTCTGAGGGATCAGAGCAAATGCAGTTATATCTTAGGGCCTGGCTGTAGACAGAGCTGTCCTTAGGGTAGGGTGAGAGGGGCAGCCGTCCAGGGTCCCGTGCTTTGGGGGCACCACAGGGCTGCACTGCTGCCCTCCCCTCATGCCAGGGACTGGGCAAGCTGGCCAAAAATGGCAGAAAAAAAACCAAGGAGTCATGTGGCACTTTAAGACTAACAGATTTATTTTTCGCATGAGCTTTCGTGGGAGAAAATCCCACTTCATCAGATGCAGTTCACCCATCTTTGAAGCATCTGACGAAGTGGGATTTTCTCCCACAAAAACCTCATGTGAAAAATAAATCTGTTAGTCTTAAAGTGCCACATGACTCCTTGGTTTTTTTTGCTGGACTAGACTAACACAGCTATCCCTTTGGAAATTGACAAAAATGGCAGCCCAGTTCACAGGGCCAGCCATACTGTAAGGCTAGAGGAGTGGCTTGTGGCAAAAGCTGCTTAAGGCATTAGATCAGCACTACAACAAAGGTGAGTCATTAGGACTAACGATGAGGTGCTAATTGTTGGTCAAACCACCTCTATGCCTCCTCTCTGAGTCAGTATCTCTTTGGGCTTCTCTCCTTCATATGAAAAGAACTGAGGTCACTGGCAAGCAACCTTTGTGTTTTTTTTATCAAGAGATCCAATGAAGAAAAGAAATAACTGTGAACAGCCACTTATTCCACCATTTCTGGGATATGTGGATTGCAGTTATTTTTGCAAATTAGGATTTGCCTCTTTTTTCAGTGGGTTGAGAATTCCCTTGCTTGCAAAAAAAGTTATAACTTGCAGATTTTAATAAAAACTCACGGGTTTTTTTTGACTGATAATTAAAAAGAGAAGAGAAAAACAAACTGTTCTAGTAGGAGCCTGTGTTACAAAGTATGGTATTTTTTCTACAATTAGAAAGCCTAAGTAACAGAATAAAATCCTACTCAGGGACGGATCTACTGGAAGGAGAAGTTGTAACAAGGTGCTAATCTGAAGGGGGGAGTGGGTAGCCCCATTGTGCTGCTGCCTTATGCACACTGCCAGGGGTCACCAGCCCAAGCAGAGAGGGCTAGCACCCCTTCAATCACAATATTGTGGACAGTTGTGTGTTCATGAAAACTCATGCAGACTCAGGAAGCAGAGGAAGAGCAGAGGTGAAAGTGGAACCCAGAGGTGCTGCTTCAGTTCCTGGGATTTGGTGGTGGAGAAGGGAGCAGGGCCTGGAGGGACTTGGACAGGCTCAGCAGCAGACAGGATCTTCCAGGACCTTTCTTTCCAGCCTGGCATTGACTCTCTTCTCCTTCCTCTGTCTCAGCTCTTCCATCTCGTTTCTTCACCCAGTCGCACTCCCCCGCATTTGCAAGGAGCTCCCCCCCCACACTCCAGGCTACTACATTGTAATTTTAGAGACTTGATGTACTTCTTGATTTGAGAAAGCAGTATGGCATGTGGGGTCACCCTCTGCATGTTCCAAGTAGGTGATCTCATATTAGATGTGTAGATTTCAGAGATGCAATAGAAGCCTCAAGAGAAAGGATGAAAGCCATGAAGGATTGCCACCCTCCCAACTGCGCCCCCCCCCAGCCATGGTCACTGTTCGATTTTCTGGTGGTGGCTGCTTTTTTTTTAGTGGAAGCTCACCGCATGGCAGAGGGGTCTTGAGCTACGTCCTGAGGAATAATGTTCGACAACCACTGGTTCAAGGGTGGCCGAGAAACCAGACTCTGCACTCCTGTTCTGCCGTTTTTTGGCCGCCTCACCTAGTTCCTGGCATGGGATGGCTGGTGCAGGGGCTTGCCCCTCCCCTGGGCCACCCCGCCCCTCCTCCCCCAGTGCCTGGGGGCATTAGTGGGAACCCTGCAGAAGGTGATTCACCCAGGGCCCTGCACCTGCCTAGGGACAGCCCTGGCTGTAGACAATGGATCATTTGGTGTGTTTTGTATGAAAGTTTGAGGGATGTAGGTAACTATGCTGAACAATATGTTTTTGATATTGGGTGGTACGCATGTGTCCATCCCTTATTTGTACTGTAGTGTCCAGAAAGTAGATCTCCTGTGTGGAGTGTTCCAGGCTAAGTTTAATATTGGAGTGGAAATCGTTGAAATCTCTATAGAAATCCTCAAGGGCATCTGTACCATGGGTCCAGATGATGAAGGTGTCATTAGTGTAGAGTAAGCAGAGGAGAGGTGCTTTGGGATGAAACTTGAGGAAACTGTGTTCTAAGTCAGCCATAAAAATGTTGGCATATTGTGGGGTCATGCAGGTACCCATAGCAGAGCTGCTGACTTGAAGGTATAAATTATCCTCAAATCTGAAATGGTTGTGGGTGAGCCTAAAAGTGACAAAGTTCGCTCATGAGGTGTGCTGTGGCATCATCTGGGATGGTTCTTCTAATAGCTTGTAATCCATCCTTATGTGGGATGTTGTGTAAAGAGCTTCTACATCCATAATAGCAAGGATGGTGTTTTCTGGAAGTTCACCGATGGACTGGATTTTTTTCAGGACAAGGAACACCTGAGTTGTAGACCTACACTGAGAATGACTATCTTAGTTAGAAAATCACCTAACCATTCTGTTTCCATTTGCTGACCAGTAACATGAAGATAACTACATTTACTTCACGGGGGGATAATGAAAGCTATTTACTCATTGTCTGGTTTTTTTTATCTTTAATTGGCTCTACACAGTATAAGTAAATATGATTAGTTTACTCTGTGTGTGTGTAGATTAATATCTGTACAAGAGGCACAGGTGTAATTTTTGATTCAATCCAACAAAACCTGAATAGCAAGGTTTTACCTAAACTGAGCTAATCTGATTCAGTGCTTGGAGGTGTCCTTTTTCTACATCTCAGGCCAGGTCTATACTGGAGGAGAAATTCAGTGGCAGTAAACAGGAGTCATGCACACTATGCAGAGTTTCCCTTCAGTTCAAGGTTTTCACTGCACTGTGCCCACAGAAAATGCATTCCCATCAACATAGTGCTATGCCACTTGAAGGGGTGGAAAGTGTAGACAATGGTTATGGCAGTTCATGCTGCAGAGAAATGAACCTTTAAAAGTTGAAGTATTTTGAGTGCATGCCATGTTAATGGAGGAGGGAGGCACAGTGAGCGGAGCGACAGGAAGCAACTCGGTAAAGGAGCAAATGGGTTCAGATGTAAAAAGATTGCCCAGTGATTGTGGATTAACTGCTGCAGAGGAATAGAAATATAAAGTTTTAGTCTCTGGTATGGATGCCATCTACGGCATGTTTGGTATGGGAGAGGGTTAAATGCTGAGTCGTGGGAGAGAGTTGCTGGACAGCTTGTACCCAGAAAAAGTAGTTTTGATTTTCCTACATAGCTGTACTGTAATTCAGCACACTGGCACAGCTCCCTGCCACAGCAATTTCAGGCAGGATGCTGGCACAGCTCTCCTCCACAACATATTTAGTATGGCAATCCACCAGGGGTTCTTGTGTATTGGCCACACCTGCTGAGTCACACTGTTCTTGGCTGCCCTGGTAAATCTCTTGGTCAGACCCCCTGGTTGACATGGGGTCACAAGAGCAGACAGCAGTTTGGTGGGTGCTTGTTATGCTCTCAGCGATGCTGTCCATCACATCAGTTTTGGATTCAATGGTTGCACACCTTGCAGAAATGCAGCCCAATTCCTCATACGGGCTGTGCAAGAAGTTGGATCATTACTGGAAGTTCTGATTTGTTCCCTTGTGGCTTGTGTTCAGATACTGCTACCAAACCTCCTTTATGTAAGGCGACTGATAGCCCCTTACTGAGACTGAATGGGCCTTTTGACTGGCCACTCCCACCTGGAAGCAGGACTGAAACAGACAGCCCCAGGGCCAGAGGGAGAGGCCAGTGTCCCAGGATGGCCTGATTGATTGAAAGTGCTCCCCTGCCCCTGAGCTGAAACTGCGGGCTGGACATGCCTGGGCAAGCCAGAGTGTGTGTGGGGCCGAGCTAAGGAGGAAACACTAAGCAGCCAGCAGCTGGGAGCCAGAGCACCCAGGCAAGGGAGCTGGGCTGAGTTGATTTCTGCGGAGCAGACCCACAGCAGCTGGACCAGCAGAGAGCCATTCAGAGCTGGAGCTGGAGTTGTCTGGAGCTGGGTGCAGGAGGCCAGAGAAAGAGCCAGGGGGCTGAGCTGACCTGTGCAGACGGCAGGAGGACCAGAGGAGCCCAAGGAGCGCCCCAGAGAGCCACATGGGACCTGAGCAGCGGCTGGGAGCCAAAGCTGCAGCCATCTGGAGCTGGGTATGGTGAGCAACTGGGGAACAGTGAAGGGGGGCTGACGCTGGGAAGAAGGGTCCTGCCCCTGGAGCTTGGGGACGTGTGGTCACAGCCAGAGCCTGCATCTGGCCCCTTGGAGCATCCATTTGCAGGCAGACTTGGGCAGAGGGCTTGCAATGGGGAGAACAGACTGTGAGACTGTTACTCAGGCCCCAGAGACTCTGTTAGTCTTAAAGTGCCACACAACTCCTTGTTGTTTTTTTTCTGTTTGTAGTGCCCCCACATCAGGCAGTGGCACTGGGGGTTTACTGTTCACCTTTTCCCACTTTCCTCTATTTTCTTATTGGGTTATTTTTTATTTCTTGTCGGGGTTACAGGGACTCCTCCAAACAGGAGGCTGGGAGGGGAGCCTTTGAGGTCAGGCAGGCCTTGGGGTAAAGGAAGTGGGAGCAGGGACTCAGATCCTTTTGCTACCCACCTTCACCGGGGTGGTATACAAGCCTGGGAAGTTCCCCACAATAGCGGGTCCATCCCCCCACTTACATTTATTTGGACTTGCCACCAAAACTGGCTCTGGGAGTGTGCTCTCACCTTCATTTGCTCTGTAGATGCTGCATTCTGGCAATTTTAAATCAGTATGAGACTGCACATCCTTGCCTTGAAAGACAGCAATCAAGTCCAGGAGCTCTGCAAAGGTGTACCTGGGGGTTATGGCTGCTTTAATGGGTATGTATTGAAAAGGGGCATTCCTAGCCGCGCACTAGCATTGTAAGATCAATTTTTAAAGTGAACAAGCTCACTGTGAAGTAGATTCACTCCTGTTCCAAGGAGGATTACTGACTGTGACCTAAAACTTGAAATAAATTGCTTTGTAAAGAGGTTTTGTGTGGACACAAGGCATTTTAATGCTAGCTAACTATAGTCAGTGTGATGTAACATCCTCAGGTAGACAAGGCGTGAGGGTATCACAATCAACAAAGGGTGAAGGAAAACTTTATGAACCAAGAAAATACAACATCAAGACTCCAGAATGAGAACACTGAATGCAGAGGCTCTGAAACTATCCTAGGGTTTTGGAAGGCAGCCTGAATTAGAGTCAGACAGCTAGACGTCATTGAACATACTCCATCTTAAATCAAAATTTAATGTAATACAAGTTGGTTTTCATATTATTCCTTTCCACTAGGAGACTGAAGAATGTACATTAGCTGTTCTGTGGCACGGAAGCTGTACATAACCATTATTATACACAAAATCAGCCTGTAATAGAAAACTTTAGAACTGCTGACCAAAATAAGACAGCTATAATTTTTTCCATGTTGCAATGTTAAGGTCCCCTTCAGAGCTCCCATTTATTTCTCATCATACAGCATGTAAAGAATTCCCTTGTTTCCTTTAGGTCATCATTATTTCTAGTAAACAAGTTCTGATATTTCCTGGGCTACAATTATTTCTATTGTTCTTTGCATTAGGCAACTATGGGTTGAAATGTCCCGTGCGTGTCTCTCATATTGTGAATATACCAAATTCTGAAAACCCTGGGCTTAACTTTCATTTTCCATTGTTTAAGATATTGTAAAAATCATGCAAACTGTTTTTTTTATGTAGACATGTTTCATCTAACTTTTGAAAACACACAGCAAAAATCAATGTCTTAATAATATATGTTCCGTGTCTCATACCATAACCCAGGATTCATTGTAAGATATTGCTTCTTATGTTCCTCTTTATTAGCCTCTTCTTTCAATAGAAATCACTACAGTAACTCAGATCTTTTCTGGGCAAAATTTGCTGTTTTGCATTTTGATAAAGCTACCCTCCCCTGCCTCCCGCCCCCAGGTACTGAAGTAGGGTTATACAGAACAACTCACTTCTTCTAGCTCCAACTTCCCTGTGTAATGTAGAGTAAGAAATACCTTATTTTTTTCCTACTCTTTTTGGAAGCTAATCAAAGTTATGCAGGAAAGTGATCAACAAGTCTCAAAAGTAATACTTGCAATGTTTTTCAGCATAGAAATTAAGCTAGGAATTTAGCTAGCGTAAGACTGGTCCTATCTGGAAAGTCATAAGATTGTGAAATCCAATAGCATGTACCTGTTTCCCCTGATGATTCATGTCCCATTTGAAGATTTAAGCAAAAAAATCTATGTGCCACTTCCATTCATATTAACAAATTAGTATACCTAGGAATGACACCATTTTGTTATAACTTCTTGCTCCTTCTTGAATATTTTAATGTAATATTTATATCATACAAGCTCCTATATGTCAATTCCCAGTAGAATCCCCATTGTACTAGGTCCTGTTTAAACGTACAAAAGGACTGTCCCTACCCCAAAGATCTAATGGCCCCCTTTTCACTGATCAGTTTGTTCAGTACCTCACCTTTGTCTTTTCTACCTCATATTCACCAGAACTAGCTAATGTACTCTCAGTAATATATTTGTTGCCACTGGATATGCAGTATTAAGGGACAAAATATTCACCACTACTTGTTTCGGACAAAACGCTGCTATACGATGGGCACTAAAGGGACAATATGTAACTGACTGTCAGGAGCAAAACAACATGGACCTCTCTTATGATTCACTTTTTCATATAGTTATCTTGCCAATTGTTACTATTGTAAAAGACTAAAATATTAACATTCATATGCAACCAACTTCCAAGAAGGTGTTTCTGAATATATCCACTTCAGTTTTACCCCTCTCCCTCTCCATAAAGAAGCCTCCTCAATAGAAATCAAGATCCCGGAGAATTTCTTTCTTACTACTCATCTTGTGGTGACCATTATCTTTCTTTGCCCTGGAAGGCAGCAGCTGCTTGTGGCTGGTATAGCAAACTGCCACTGGCACAAAGACCAGCCTTCACAACCTTACATGCCTGCTGGGAATCTACAGACAGAACAGCATAACAGATCAAACAGGTTTTGTTCAGTGGATAAGAAGGAGAGCCAGGTGAGTACTACGTGAATTTCATAACACCTATTAGTGACTTCAAGAGCTGCATGCTTTAAAAAATCCTAGAAAATCAAGCACTGTAGGCCAGCATGCAGCTCAATGTGTGTCACTGTTAGCTTTTCAAGGACATGCTTTACAAAAACACTTCAGCTGAATGGCTGACAACACTCACTCTTGGTAACAAAGATTCATGTTGCAGTAAGACAACAAATTGTTTTGATTTCATTTTCACAGAGTTAAAAACAGTAAAATTTTGGCCCAAATACTAAAATAGTGGATATATGGGACCTCTACCTTTTATGTCAAATATCTGTTCAGCTTTGATTTTGTTTCTAATTTTATTACACGACTTACAGTAAACTGGAGAAGCATTTGGTACATATGGAGGATGTACAGACAGACAAGGAGGACTGGATGGCTGAAGATCATCATAATGTAACATGGGGTTTTCCACCCAAGGCCTCTGGTCCCACAAACCTAACATTTTAGAAAGTACTAAGAGTGGTTAATTTATCTTTTGAATAGTTTATATATTATCTGGCTCCCAATTTTCTGTACCAAAGTGCACTGTCAATGTATGTAAAGCCATTGTTAATTCCTCTACTTGTTGAGAAAAGATACTGATTTTCCATTGGGCATTCTCTGTGGGAGCACAGGAGCTTGACAAATTTTACATGTCTTTCCCAGCACAGGCAATACTTAATGTCCTTTCAAACAATTATTGGACAAAATTGAATTGGCCGAAGCTGCCTTTTCTTATCAGTTAAGACTTCTCTGATACATGGCTACTCCATTCACTAAGCAGAAATTACTATACTTTACCCCAAATTACTTCAATCAGAGAGAAACCCAAAAGTACTGGATTAGCAGTAAGCAGATTTTAGTCACTTATGGACTTGTGCAGATCATACAGTTTTCACATGTTGCAGCTATTAAGATTGAAAGACCAGCCATTACGAAGTCATTAGTAGTAACTCATTCTGCTCTAACGCCTGGCCACTGCCTGCCTGCAACCTTTTAAGTGTATATTTTGCCATGATACAGAATACAGCTCTGAAAAATAGAAATATATTTTTAAACAGCATATGGCTATTTACACAGAGATTTTTTTCCCTAGGTAAGTGAGCAAGAACACACCTGCCCAAGGGTTGGTGTTAATACCTATTTATATATGTTATGAATAGCCTTTATTAAATGGCTTTCACTACCTCACTAGCGCTCCCCACTAATCCACTTAACAGGACTACTCACATTTCAAACTGAGCAGCTTCAAAGACCTGCAATATTTTAAAAAAGACAACTTGTTGACTGAAGTTGCCAGGGGCACACTTTTCTTCTTCTTCCTAAAATTATGCTACTCTGAGGCCCAAGATGGGAAAAATTTCAGTTCTGCACCAGTAACATGTTTAAGATCCAATATTTAATGATCAATGGGAACACTACTCTGTTGGAAAGGGGAGATTTCCAGCTGCCTGGAACCCCCTGAGATATTAGAATTTAAGTAATTCTCCCATGAAAGCTCATGCCATAAATAAATCTGTTAGTCTTTAAGTGCCACAGGACTCCTTGCGTCTTTTGCTAAACTAGACTAACATGGCTGCCCCTTTGTTACTTGGCTAGAATTTAAAGCTATCTCATCTTTATCCTCCCAGACAGTGCTGGGGTCCAGACACCATCCCCTTCCCAAGCAAACATCAGAGAATTCAAACTGAATAAAGGGCCTAGATTTATGCTGACAGAAGGGGAGTGGGGAAGATCAGAGTGGAGTGAGGAAGAGGAGTAGGTAGTGCTGGTGAGAACTGTAGAGGATAAGGTTAACAAGGAAGGGAAAACAGAGCAGGTGATGGAGAGAGGAGGAAAAGGAAGAAGGGTAGAAGATGCAGTGGGTATGGTGAGAGCCATGGGTTATCAGCAGATGAATGAGATTACCAAAAAGGTGCGAAGTTTAAAATATTTTTTGAAGATACATTTGCAGTTGCTTGCCCTGCTAGGTAGCTAGAGTGCATTAATCCACCCTGCTAGGGAGAGAAAAAAGATGGTCAGGCCCAGGCACTGAAATGTCACATGATAAAATTATTCATAACACATAAATAAGTATTGACTTACAGCTTTGCACAACACATGCTTGCTGAGAAAAGCTGTGTAAATACTCAATGCTGTTTGAAAATACATTTCCAAGTCTATTTTTCAGATCTGTATTCTGCAGCATGATGAAACAGACACTTTAAAATTTGTGAACAAGCAATGGCCAGCCATTAGAGCACAGTCTATTACTAATGGTGTGGCAACTGCTGACCATGCGTGGGTGACCCCGAAGTTTTGTGATAGGAGAGGTGATAACAAAATACGTTTTAAAGTCAGACGACTGGAAAAGGCCCTTACTGAGAGGAGTTACAACTTTCAAATGGGGAGGGGGGGGCCTGAAGAAACTGGAGCAATACCAGATGATTCTTATTCTACCTCTGAAAACTTTATACTATCATGGTATTCATCTACATGGAAACAAGAGTCCAATTATAAAATCCCTCTCTAACAGGACAGACCCCCTAATTAATATTAATACATTAGAAAGTTAAACTTCCTTCATCAGACTCTATATCTAATCGGGAAAGTGCCAAACAGAATCAAATTAAGAAAGCAAAGCCAGGTAAACGTCAAACTATCTTCAGTAAGCTGTATGGCTCACCATACATATTTCACTCCAATCCATCCTTATAAAAGTGTTACATTTGTGGCACATATGACTGTTTTATTGCACAAGTAGCACTGGAGGGGAAAGACTCCCCATCATCCCACTCACACTGTCAAAAAGACAATATCGCTTGATATTTTAAAAACTTTTTTGTTCTTCCATGACCAAGACAGGATGAAGACAATATAAAAGTTGACATATGTATTTTTTTTTTGTTTGGGTACAGTAGCCAGAACTTCATTCCCTATACAGCATATCACTAAAAGACAAAGAAACCATTGTCAGTTGTATACCACCACCTCGTGGAGAAAATACAATACTGCTGCTATCTTCCTCTGCAAGAGAAAAAAAGGAACAGCTACTAACTGGTTTTACAAAATGTGATGCAGGTATGTAGTACAAGGGTGACTCTCCTTCTGCTAAAACTGGAGACTTTGCCTTGCTCTGCTTGTAGAGGGGCAGCACTCATGCCTCATACCTATAGCCTTGACCTGCCTCAGTTCTTTCACACTGAATGTCCAGGACAGAAGATGGGTTGTGGACTACCTTTCACCATCACATTTCAAAGAACCACAGTTACAGTAACCACTTCGTTCTTTTCTGAGCAGATGCAAATAAGCATGCTGAGTAGATGACTAGTGAACAGCACCCCCCATCTGGAGGTAAGGCTCAGAGTCTACCTCAATAAAGTTTGCCGGACTGCTCTTCTGACATTATTGTCCACTCTGCAAGAAATACTAGTCATGTAATAGTCTGTAAATGTATGGATGGATGACTATGTGGCCATCGTAAAATATGTTCAAAATGGAAATATTATTGAAGAATGCCAACACCACTGCCCATGTGCTTGTTGAATGTGCCCGAATCTGCTGAGAAGGCACAGCCAATGTTATCTCATACTTACTCTTGATGCAAGGCGTTATCTGGACCATCCTTTGGTGGGGCCAAGCAGGGTGACCACCCCATGCTGTACAGCTGCAAGTGGGGCAGCATGGGCTGCACCACTGCACCCCCCCCCACTGCCATGCTGCTCCCTGCCTGCCCCACTGCCTTCCACAGCAAGTAGTGGAGGGGAGGGAATGCAGCGCTTGAGCACTGATCCAGTCTGCCACACCCTCAGGGCAGAACAGCTGGCCAACGGGTGGTGCAGAGAAGCAGAAGCAGAACATCTGGGCTGGCCTGCCCTGCCCTCAAAGGCAGAGTGGCCGGCCCAGGGGAGTTGTGGGAGCGCGGCCTCCCCCCGCCTAGTGTGGGGAGAATGAAGCCCTCCACAGGCCAACCGGCTCTGGGCTCTGCCTGCCCCCCACCCACTGGGCCAGCCCTGGATGTTATCCATTTAGATGTGGTCTGTGCAGAGACTGCTTGACCCTCATATGGTCCATTTTTGATACAAACTAGAGACGAAGCACAAAAATGGAGGTTACTCACCTTTGGTGCAGTAACTGGGGTTCTTCGAGATGCGTGTTCCTGACATGCTCCACTGAAGGTCTTTCCGCGGCACCGCACCCCGGATCGGAGATTTTTCTGTAGCAGTGGCTCCATCAGCGGGGAGAGATGCAGTGACGTGCAGCCTGTGTGCTTCCCGCCTTGCTGACGTCAGCACTCTGATCTCCCCGCTCCCTCAGTTCCCTTCTACTGCGGAGGTGTTGAATCTAGAAGTTACAGAAGATACTGAGCCTCCGAAGTAGAGGGGAGGAGGGCGGGTAGTGGAGCATGTCAGGAACACGCATCTCGAAGAACCCCAGTTACTGCACCAAAGGTGAGTAACCTCCATTTCTTCGACGAGCAGTGTTCCTGACTGCTCCACTGAAGGTGACTTCATAGCAGTTGTTACATCTGGAGGTGGGCCTTTTTGTTTTATGTATGGCGGACTGTATTGAGTACTGCTTGTCCTACTGCCGTGTCCATAGCTGAGAAACGATCTAGAGCATAATGTCTGGCAAAAGTCTCGGATGAGGCCCATGTTGCCGCTTGGCATATTTCATGTAAGGGCACCTTATTTAGGAGCGCAATCGAAGAGGCCATCGCTCTTGTGGAATGCGAGCGTATATTTTGTGGAGGGACCGCTTGAGATGTTATGTAAGCGGTTTGGATACAGGTGGATATCCAGCGGGATATACGTCGTTTGGAAATTGGTTGGCCTTTAGAACGTTCTGTGGTTGACACAAAAAGTTTAGGTGTCTTTCGAAAAGTTTTCATCCGATCAAGATAGAAGGCAAGCGCCCTTCGTACGTCAAGTGTATGTAATGCCTTATCTTGAGACGTTACGTGTGGTTTTGGGCAGAAAACCGGAAGATGAATGGTTTGATTAATATGAAAGCTAGATGACACCTTCGGTATAAATTTAGGATGAAGTCTCAGGGAGACTTTGTCCTTATAGAATACTGTGAAAGGCGGATCGGCCATCAGAGCAGCGATTTCGCCCACACGACGAACAGAGGTGATAGCCACTAAAAAGGCGACTTTCATCGATCGGTGTAACAAAGATGCCGTAGCCAAAGGTTCAACTGGTGGTTTTATAAGGGCTCTGAGCACTGTTGTGAGGTCCCACGGTGTAGTCGGAGGGCGCACGTGTGGATATAAGTTCTGTAAGCCCTGCATGAACCTTTTGACAGTATGGTGAGTAAAGACAGACTGATTGTCCACTGGATCATGGAAGGTGGAGATGGCTGCGAGATGGACCCTAACCGAAGTTGTCGCTATATTTGTATGTTTTAACTGCAGAAGATATTCCAGGATTCGAGGAACAGAGGCAGTTGAAGCATGTATGTTATGAATAGAACACCAGTGTAAGAAACGACGCCATTTCTGCAGGTAAGTTGTTCGGGTTGTGGGTTTCCTACTATTGAGTAGGATATGTTGGACTGACTGTGAACACTGGAGTTCTAAGGGAGAGAACCATCGAGGTTCCAGGCTGTTAGGTGAAGGCGGTGTAGGTAAGTATGTAGTTGAGTACCATGTTCCTGTGAAAGAAGGTCCGGGAGAAGAGGTAAGGTGACTGGTGGTGTCCTGGACATGGTTTTGAGTAGAGTGTACCAAGTCTGTCGGGGCCATGCTGGTGCTATTAGTATTACCCTCGCTTTGTCCTCTTGGATCTTCCGTAGGACCCTGGGTATCAAGGGGGTTGGGGGAAAGGCGTACAGTAGGTGCTGCCCCCAATGAAGGAGGAAGGCATTGCCCTTGGAGCCGTAACCGTTCCCCGCTCGGGAGCAATAAAGATCACACTTCCTGTTTTGGCTGGTAGCAAACAGATCTATGGTGGGAAAACCCCAACGGGTAAAGATGTCGATCAGGACATCGTTGCGGATTTCCCATTCGTGTTGAACTGGGAAGAAACGGCTGAGAGAATCGGCTAGGATGTTGTCTGTGCCTGGTAAGTATTCTGCTGTGAGGTGAATGGCGTGATTTATGCACCAGTCCCACAGAGTCATTGCTTCTAGACAAAGTATTGTCGATCTGGTTACGCCTTGGCGGTTGATATAGAACATACATGTGATGTTGTCCGTGCGAATTTTGACATGTTTTCCTTTGATAAAAGGGAGAAAGTACTGACAAGCCCTTAAGACTGCCCTGAGCTCGAGTAGATTTATGTGCATAGAAGTTTCTGTGTGGGACCATTTGCCCTGTGCGGTCTGGTGTTGAAGAAATGCTCCCCAGCCTGTAAGGGAAGCATCGGTAGTGATTGTGAGGAGCGGTTGTGGTAGGAAAAAGGGTACTCCCTGTAGCAAGTTGTTGGGGTCTGTCCACCAAGAGAGGGAGCGTTGAACTGCTGTTGGAATATGCATCGTGTGATTGAGGGATCGACCAAGCCCACGATATCGGGAGAGGAACCACAACTGCAACGGTCGCATGCGAAGGCGAGCATATCTGACTAGGAATGTGGTTGCCGCCATATGTCCGAGCATTTGCATACAGAGACGAGCTGGAATAACTGCGGACTTTTGTATTTGCAGGACAAGTTGGATTATCGTGTGAAACCTGTCTGCTGGGAGGAATGCCCTTGCGACCGGTGAGTAGATCCGGGCCCCTATAAATTGGATCTGTTGTTTGGGTCGTAGCGATGACTTTTCGTAGTTTATGTTTAAACCCAAAGAGAGGAAGAGGGTTTGCGTGACTTGTATTGCCTGTTGTGCTTGTGCATAAGTAGGCGCCGTGATGAGAAAATCGTCGAGGTAGGGAAAAATAATGATGCGCTGTTTGCGTAGAAATGCCGCTACCGGAGCCATTAGCTTCGAAAAGACTCTGGGAGCTGTGCACAACCCGAAAGGGAGTACCGTGTATTGGTAATGTTTGGAGAGGAATAGGAAACGAAGGAATCTCCTGTGAGCAGGGAGTATGGGGACATGGAAATAAGCGTCCTTTAAGTCGAGAGAGGCCACCCAGTCTCCTTGATGTAATGAAGGAAGGATCGTGTGTAACGTCACCATCTTGAATTTCTTGACTTGTATGTAGCGGTTTAGACGCCTGAGGTCTAGAATAGGTCTCCAACCCCCTGTTTTCTTTTGTGTGAGGAAGTAAGGTGAATAGCATCCTCTTCCTCTGAGGTGTTCTGGTACCTCTTCTATTGCCCCAATGTAAAGGAGGTGTTGGATCTCCTTCTGTACGATTTGTACATGACTGGGGTCCCTGAAAAGGGACGGGTAGGGAAGTTGGGATTTGGGGCGTGATAAGAATGGGATTGTATAGCCCCTGTGAATGATTTCTAGTACCCATCTGTCTGAGGTTATCTTTTGCCATTGATGGAAGGAGGACTTTAGTCTGTCCTTGAAGACTAGGGGTGGTAATAATTGTTGATGACGTGATGTTATGTGGTTGGTGACTCTCTCTGCCAGTACGTCAAAATTGTTGTCTGGAAGTACCTGATTGTGAGATCTGCACGGATGGATTGGATTGTCTTCTGCGAGGCTGTCGAGATTTAACTCTATAGGCCTCGGATCATCTGGTGTTTTGAGCATGCGGTAAGCGAGGATTATAGGACTGGGTCCTCGGAAATCGACGCTTTGTTGGCGCAGGAGTATAGATACCCAAAGTGCGTAGGGTAGCCCGGGAGTCCCTTAAACTGTGCATTACCTCATCGGTCTGCTGCGAAAACAGGCTACCCTTATCAAATGGTAAATCCTCAATTTTTTGCTGCATTTGCTTGGGTAAATCAACGGAGTGGAGCCAGGAAGCTCGTCTCATTACGATGGCTGTCCCAAGGGCTCTGGCTGCAACATCAGCTGCGTCTAGGGAAGCTTGAAGCGCTGTTTGTGCTATCAAGTATCCCTCCCTGACGAGAGAGTCGAATTGATCGCGTTTATCTTGTGGAATCTCATCCGAGAATTCCATTATTTTTGTGTAGATATGATGGTCATAATTTGACAGTAATGCAGCATAATTAGCTATACGAAGCTGTAGTGCTGCAGACGTGTAGGCTTTCTTGCCTAACAGGTAGAGTTTTTTATCATCCTTGTTCGATTGGCTATATCTGAAGTATGATTGCCTTGCTCTCTGATTAGCCGCCTCTACTACCAATGAATTCGGTTGAGGGTGTGAAAAGAGGAATTCGTTGCCTGAAGGGGCTATAAAATATCTCTTATCTGCCCTCTTATTAGCCAGCAGATTTGATGCTGGTGTCTGCCATAAAAGTGCTGCGGGTTCCATAATCCCGATGTCCATCAGGAGAGCGAGTTTGTTGGGTTCTGGTGTTTGTAGTATCTTGTATAGTTTGTGTTGGTTACTGGATTGGGAGTCTACTGAAATGTCCAGGGTGTCTGCAGCTCTTTTGAAGAGTTCCCAGAATTGCTTTATATCATCGGGTTTAGGCTCTTGTGTTTGAATTTCTAGTTCCTCCTGTTCGGAATTTGATGATGCTGACACTGTGACAGTGTCCGGTTGTTGTGTCTGTTGCTGGTAGGTATAGATATGAGGCATACTGGGTAACGAGGTAGGAACTGACTGAACAATTCCCAGCCAGTTAGGATAACTGACCCCGGCTACTGGTGGGTAGAGACACCATGGTGGATACAGCCATGGGTAAGGAACTGGTGTGTTCTGAGCTGGTGTCTGAGGGATTATTGGCTGTGATGACACCTGAGATTGTGACGCTGGCGAATGTCCAGAGGAATCTGGAGATGAAGGCGTACTGGAGGGAGACGAATCCGTCTGAAACAGTGGGGACCCAGGAGTGGACTGAATAGTCATGTCCTGTGTCGGGTCCAAGTGTTTTGATTTGTTATTGTGCTTGCCCTGGGGCTGCAGACTCTGCTGATGCTGTGCTGCGCTCCCAGGTACTGGCTCATGTTGAGCTTGTGGAGGGGGGGGGCGGTACCGGTATGGGGAACCCCATCGGCGCCGGGGAGAGGAACGGCGGCATGTTCTGGGGCACCAGGGGCGGCACCGTACATGGCAGGGTGCCCTGGAGCGGTGCGGGGTTCGGTGAGGCAGTCGGCGCCTGAGGCTGCTCCGCTGCCGCAGCTGTTGCCGGCGCCGTTGTCAGAGCCGCGGTTTGAGCGGCGGCGCGGTTTTTGTGATGTTTTACAGTTTTCTTTGTTTTGGCAGGGGGTGCTGAGCCCGAAGGGGCACCCCTCTGCTTCTGGTTGTCCCCAGAAGTGGCCATTTTTGGGCGCTTAGTCGGCGCCGGAGAGGAAAGGTTAGAGCTGCGGCGCTGCGCTCCCTCAGAGAGCTGAGGAGAGGCAGGCGGCTCCGAAGCCGGGCGCAGCGCTCCTTCAAGCAATAGGAGCTTTAGCTTGCGTTCCCGGTCCTTTCTTGTTCTGTTTGTTAAATTTTACAATGTTGGCACTTCTGTGCCAAGTGGGTCTCTCCCAAGCATCTTATGCAGGCTTGGTGTCCATCGGAATTGGGCATGGCTTCTCCGCATGAAGTGCAGCGTTTGAAGCCAGCCGCAGTAGAGAGCTTCGCTTGTATAAGCGTTTGCTCTGTCATTTCGAGAGGAAGGTTATTTAGTTCTTCTTTCTTCTTTTCTCATTCATTATTATTATTATTATTATTATTTTTTTTTTTTTTGTAGGTTGACTGGAGAACGATCCCTGTTCAGGATCAGGGAGCCACCGCTGACTCCGTCCGGAGTCAGAGAGCGGTAGAAGGGAACTGAGGGAGCGGGGAGATCAGAGTGCTGACGTCAGCAAGGCGGGAAGCACACAGGCTGCACGTCACTGCATCTCTCCCCGCTGATGGAGCCACTGCTACAGAAAAATCTCCGATCCGGGGTGCGGTGCCGCGGAAAGACCTTCAGTGGAGCAGTCAGGAACACTGCTCGTCGAAGAACTGTTCAGTTCTGTTCAGGATAGCTTTGCGCAGGAGGTCAAACTGGATGATCATATCGGTCTCTTCTGACTCTAGAGTCTATGGCTATGTCTACACTGAGCATTTCAATTGGAATTACTGAATTTGAATTGACCAATTCGAATCTAGTTAGAATTCAGTCAATTCGAATTGACATGGCCACACTAGAAAATCCAATTTGAATTGGCATGTCCATGAACAGGACTTGCTAGTTTAAATTCACTAGGGGGCGCTATTGTATAGGGAAAAATCAAGCTGTGGCTAATTCAAACCAACAGTGAATTCGAATTGACATGGCCACACTATGTCAATTTGAATTCACTTCGAATTGACCCTGACTTCAATGGAAAAGCACGTTTGACCAATTTGAACTCTGCTTTCTTCACTGAGGAGTGCCTCAGTTCGAACTGAGGAAAGCAGGCATGTCCATGCACTTATCTGAATTTGAATTGATGACAATCAATTTGAATTCACATGTAAGTGTAGACATAGCCTATGAGATTAAAAGGTAGACAACAACTAACATCTAACATATGGAGATGTTGCTCCTCTGGGAAGGAATGTGGTCTGGGAAAAACTACAAGTGAACATATAACCTGATTCAAATGAAACTGAGGAATGACCATGGATACAAACTTCGTGTATGGCCGAAGCATAACCTTGCCCAGGGGCGTGCAGCCTGTGATTCTGAAGCCTCATGCAACCGTCTGGCTGCCCCTTTGTAGCTCATGCCTCTGGGCCTCCCACTGGCAAGGGGGACACTGTGGGCAGCCAGCACCAGGTTCTGGGCTTCCTCCATCACCACAGGGGACTGTGCAGCAGGCACCCTGGTCCAGCTCCCCCCACCCACCGTGGCTCTCAGAACACTCAGTTATTGAAGGAATTTTTTAAAATGGCTTTTCTTATCTTTCGGGTTGCCGACCCCTGACCTTGCCCTTGAAGAACTGTGTATAAGGAGACCCAGCCACCAGAACTCCCCTGGTATACACCCTCCTGGTGTAAGTAATGGCTATCAAGATTGCAGCTTTCTGAGACAGGAGAGAGAGCAGGCAGGAAGCAAAGGGGAGGTTCAAAAGGAGGCCCCATTAGAGTCACTAAAACTGGATTCAGGTCCCAAAAGGGACTAGCTCTTGGACTGGAGGATGCAGGGGAAGAATTTCTTTCAACAATCTATCACTATGGTGCTGGAGAAAATCAATTTTCCTTGGATAGGTAGATGAAAAGCTGATATTACTGCTAAGTGCATTATTGGGGAACTGAATGCTAGATCTGATTCCTGATTATGTAGCAAGTACTAAGATGTCCTGAACAGCAGAAGTGTTCCTCCCTGAAAAAAAGATTCAGGGCATAGGCCCTGCGCCTGGCCCCTCCCCCAGTGCCACCAACCCTATGGCCCCACGGCCTGCCTGTGGCACGGCAGCATCAGCCCCCAGGGCCCTGCGGCCCATGCTGTGGCTGCCTCCCAGAGCTCACTGGTGGCCCAGCTGTGCTTTGGCTCCCAGCTCTCCCAGAGCTCCCCACCCTCGCCAAGCCACTGGCGACACACCCTCTTCCCTCCTTACCCAGTGGGGCCCAGCCCTACTCCAGAGGAGCTGCCATCTCTGAGCACACAGCCTGGGATGGGACAGAGGAGAGGGAGGGATTTAGATTTCCCTCCCTATCTCCTGCTCTCGCTATGTGCTGCAGTGGGGAGGGCTGGCTGCTCATAGCTGGCAGGCAGGCTGCCGAAGCCTGCACTGCTGCCAGGACTGCAACTGGGGGCACTGGCTGTAGACACTTGGGGCTCAAGCACTGTGCCCTGCTGCCAGCAACACCCCTGCTGCATAGAAGCCTCTGCTGGATGGGTTTCATGGGTCAAAGATCAAATGGAAAACCTCTTTCACTTTGCAAAGTATGCCATTCTGATGGATGGCTTCCTACTGTTAGGTAGGACCTGTTGGAGAGCCTCCATACTCTTCATAGAATCATAGAATCATGGGGTTGGAAGGGACCCAATGAGGTCATCTAGTCCAACCCTCTGCTAAAAGCAGGGCCAATCTCACTAAATCATCCCAGCCAGGGTATTGTCTAACTGGACCGTAAATGTCTCCAAAGATGGAGATTCCACCACCTCCCTAGGCAACATATTCCAATGCTTCACCACTCTCCTAGCGAGCAAGTTTTTCCTAATATCAAACCTCAACCTCCCCAGCTGCAACTTGAAACCATTGCTCCTTGTTCTGTCCTCTTCTACTACAGAGAACAGCCTAGCTCAGGGGTTGGCAACCCCCGGCATGCATGCCAAATTTGGCACGTGGGCTGATCCTGAGCAGCACTCAGTCCTGCTCAGGCTTCCCCACTGGCCCCACCACCAAGCATGGCCTGTTGGGGCCACAAAAGCTGGGGCAGTGTGGCCACGCAGCTCCGCTTGGGAGGTGGTGCAGCGCTGCTCAGCTTGGGGGGGGGGGATGGCTCAGTGCAGCTCAGGGGTCCCAGAGCGCCTCAGTGTGGCTCAGGAGCCAGTGCAGCTCGGCAGCTGGGGTGGCAAGGCTCAGCGTGAGGGGGCAGAATGGCACGGCTTGGCGCAGGGGGCTGGAGCATCTTGGGTTCCAGTGTGGCTTGAGGGCCAGAGCTGCACGGTTTGGCACTGGGGAGAGGAGGGGACAGAGTGGCTTGGTGGGGCTTGGGAGCCGGCGCAGTGCAGCTCTGCATGGGAGGAGGTGGAGTTGCACGGCTTGGCTCACCATGGATGGGGGGGCTGGTCCGGGACCCAGGGTCAGTCCTCACAGTGGAGGGGAGCGGGGCAGCTTAGCCATTCCCCCCATACCCAGGGCCACCTGCCCCCAGGGACTCTAGACTCCCCTCTCCCAACCCGGAGTCCCTGGCTCTGCCTCCATTTGGCCTTGCCCCTGGCAGCCACTGAGGGTGCAGTGGGCGGGGCTGGCATGGGGGCTGGCAGAGGTTGCCGACCCCTGGCCTAGCTTCGTTCTCTCTAGAGCACCCCTTCAAGTAGCTGAAGCTTGCTATCAACTCTCCCCTCAGTCTTCTCTTCTGCAGGCTAAATAAACCTAATTCCTTCATTCTCTTCTCATAAGTCATGTGCCCCAGCTCCCCAATCATTTTCTTTGCCCCCCACTGGACTCCTTCTTATTTGTCCATGTCCTTTTTGTAGTGGCAAGCCCAAAACTGGATACAGTATTCCAGATGCAGCCTCACCAGTGCTGAATAGAGGGAAATAATCACATCCCTCAGTCTGCTTGCAACACTCCTACTGATAAAGCTCAATATGCCATTAACCTTTCTGGGTACAAGAGGACACTTGACTCATATCCAGCTTTCCATCCACCATAACCCCAAGGGTGGGAACCTCTGGATTAAATTGATCACAGACATTGTAACCAAAATGTGACTTCTCAACACATTTTGCTGTAGAGTCCTGGGGACACAAATATCATCTCCAAGCTCTTTCCCAGCTCTGTGAAATATGGTAGGGAGTGAGGGAGAGCCCCATACCTGATCAAGATGTTTCTGATATCCCAAAGGGGGGAGAAAGAATTTCAGTCCCATCTGACACACTTTGAATTCTAGGGAAGGGAGATAGCAAGCCTGGGGAAGAGAAGCCCCGTCCTGGCTCCAGGGCCACGGATTCCCTGAGCTAATGGGGCTTTTCCATCTCTAACGTAAGTGTTTTTGTGACTCTACAAAGGACTACAGTCATTCACATGTCAGAAACTCACACACCGATGTCCAGAGATGAGATCCAGAGTTGATGGCACAGGGCACCTACCTTCCCTACCCTCTAGGCACTGAAGGGAGTGAGAGGCATGTATGCCAGAGTTGACCCCATGCTGGTTAGGAGAGGCACAAAAGTTGCCCCAGACCTTGAGTGACTTCTTCTTTGGTGCTGATGACAAAGAACAACCGCTGTGGCTCTTCAGAGAGGACCTTCCCTCAGAACAGAAGGCAGCAGCACTTTTCGAGCCAGAGGGATTGGGGACCCAAGGAAGGTCTTGATACTGGGTCAGGCCTACTGGCCTGCTCAACCTGGTGCTGCTTAAGGTAAAGGTCCAGCATCACCCAAGTCCCCCTCCTGAACTAGCTACAGATCAAATAGCATTCTTTACAGTGGGCTTCACTAAGACAAAACAAGCACTGT
Source organism: Podocnemis expansa (assembly GCA_007922195.1). Lineage (NCBI taxonomy): Eukaryota > Metazoa > Chordata > Testudines > Podocnemididae > Podocnemis > Podocnemis expansa. The sequence continues at coordinate 37,435,130 of ML681972.1, read as the reverse complement.
ATGGTGGGGTCATTGTTAGGAATGGCCACTCAACATGAAGAGCAATTCCTGAACTCTGGTGAAACCATCACTGGGGTATGTTACCCCATCACAATACTAAGTGCTAACACTAACCATGTACAATAAAAAACTGGGCTAAGAGAGAAACAGAGAGGTTGTAAAGTAGCCACTGCACAGAGCACCTACCAATGCTGCCTCAGGTAGTCAGGGGAGGGGTTACTGAAATGAAGCATGAGTGCTGCCCCTGTAAGGATAGTGCTCCAGCATACACCTACTTGGAACACATTTGCATCTATTTGACAAAGAACCTAGAGTTGGCTGAATGAAAAAGTTACATTCAGTCATTCTAAAAGAATTACTTAAAAATAGTCTAAAAGGCTTTTTTTTTTCCCATGGGAAATTGACTAGCATAGCTATTACAGAATAAGATATTCCAGAATACCTCTCCATGTGGACACCATTCTGAAACAAAAGTGACTTTATTCTGGAATAACTATTCAGCTCACAAACTGGAGTAAAGATTCCAGAATAAAATCAGTTTAGTTTGGAACAGAGTGTCTACTTGAGAAGGTTATTCAGGAACAGCTAAATTATACAATAGCTTTTCTGGAATATTTATGTGGGAATAGATTGACAAATTATGAAATTTTAAAAAAACCAAAAAAACAACCAACCAACCAACAAACCCTACTGGGTATGTCTACTCTTAGGGCAGAATTCAAATTGATTGTCATCTGAATTAGAATTAAGTGCATGGACATCCCTGCTTTCATTAATTTGAACTGAGGCACTCCTCAGTTCGAACTCATGAAAGCGGACTGCGAATTCGTCAAACCTCGTTGCAGTCAATTTGAACTGAGTAATTCGAATTGACACAGCGTGGCCATGTCAATTCGAATTATTCTGTTCAAATTGATTGCGTTCTGCCCTTCTCCTTCCCATGTGCTTGGTACCAAGAAGGGGAAGTGCTCACTGGCACAGCACCCCCATCACACCCTTGCTGACAGCCCTGCAGCAAAAGGCATGTGGTAGGGAAGTGCCATGGCCGATGCATGTGCCAGCACCCAGGGTGGCTGCAGGATGGCCATCTGGGGGCATCAGGAGGTCCTCTGCCTCCTATCCATATGGGGGACAAAGGACATCCTGTCCTGGTTGCGGGCACCTCCCTGCAACCGGGCCATTTATGAGGAAATAGCAGAGGCTCTGACTGCCAAGGGGCACCCCCGGACCACGGAGCAGGTCCAAATAAAGATCAAATCCCTTTGTCAGGACTATGCCTGGGTCTGGGAGGCAAGGCAGCTCTAGGGGTCAGAGCGGGGAGACGTACCCCTACTTTGAAGAAATGACTCGCTCCCTCAGCGATGAACAATCCAGGCTGCCCAGCAGCACACTGAAAAGTTTGGAGGTGCACACTGGGTCCACCCCATAGGAGCGGGAAGCTGCAGAAGTCGACACCCCAATCAACGTCGACATGTGCAGTCCAGCAGCAGGGCCCACGGGCGTCGCTGGCGCTGGGCACATGGGGCACATGCCCTGAATCCCGGCCCCAGGGCCCCAGGTCTGGTGGGGCCTGCCTCTCCTGGTCTTTGGCCCAATCGGGCCGGGGATCCAGGGTTCAGCCGCCCGCGGCCGCGGAGACTGCTCCTGGCCCCATACCCAGCCGGGGATCCAGGGCCCAGCTGTCTGTGGCAGCGGCAGCCCCGTCCCCAGCTGGGGATCTGGGGCTCAGCTACCCACAGCTGCAGAGGCCACTTCTGGCCCCGTCCCTGCCTGAGGATCCTGGGCTCAGCTGCTCGTGGCTGCTCCTGGCCCCATCCCCGGCTGGGGGTGTGGCCTGTGGCCAGGAAGCATGGCCTCCTGGCAGTGGGCGCGGCCTGGGTCAGTACCCCGGGTGCCTCCCTGGGGCAGCGATGCCCCTGGCAGAGCCACCAGCCCTGAGCTCTTCACCACCACTGAAGAGGCAGCTACCACCCCGGAGGCACAGAAGGAGGATCCTGCTGTTGAGGGCATATCCCGCAGGACAAAGCCACGACCTGGGGGTAAGTCTTCCTTCCTTCCTCCATGTGGGCATGGCTGCACCTGACCATGACACACGCAGGGCGGGGGAACAGGGCAATGGGACAGAAAGGGTCCCACTGCTGGGGCAGTCGCACAGGCCATCCAATGGGGTTGACCAGAGGGGAGCGCTGGGGTGGTGGAGAACCACAGTCAGCCAGCACAGGAGTCTGTGAGTTTGCGGCTGGGGGAACCCGAAGTGGCAATATAAAGGTCAGACCATGTGCAGCTTCAGTCCCTGATACGTGGTGCCTGGTGTCGGGCTCAGTGTTGCCTGGCACTGTGGGCACCACAGTGGATCCAGCCCAAACAGCACGGCTGCTCATACCTTGGGGCCCCTCTTGTTACAGTACAGGAAGGGAGACATGGGGATGGTCTGAGCCTGGGTTTTCGCTGCTGTTAGGCTGCAGAGAGTGAGAGTGGCAGCAACATAGCACCATGGGAGTAACCCTGTTCCCTCTGCCTTCCTCCACCAGCTTGCGCTGTGGGAAGACGTCGTGCTGCAGGGAGTCCACCACCCACCACCCAGTGGAGGAGGACGGCACGCCGCACCCGCAATGACCTCCTCCAGGAGCTTGTTGAGCTGGGCCAGGGGGCCGAGGAGAGTGTTTGGGCTTGGCGGCACCAGGTGCGGGCAAACCCAACAGCTTTCCTGTAGCTCTTTGAGAGGGCCGTGGAACTCGAGGGACACTGCACCGTTGCCCAAGAGTGCCAGAGTCAGGCCCTTGCTACCATTGCTGTGGCCCTACAAGGCACAGAGACCGCATTAGGTTGCCTGGCAGACCACTTTGCAGGACCAGCAGCCCCCAATCCTACCCAACAGGACCCCTGCGGTCTCCGACCACAGCGTTCCTGCACCTGGGGCGGGCATGGCGAGGGCCGTGGAGAACACCCCCCGCAACCAGACTGCACCCCCTCCTGAACCCTGATTTCACCCATCCCCCTGTTCTCCCCTATATCCCTAGTTCTCCCCCAAGTCGCCAGGTCTCCGCCACATCTCCAGTTCTCCCCCACGTCAAGTCCTTTGTTTTGTCCCTTTCCCTTTTAAATAAATATTTTCTAGAGATATATTTCATTTCTGTGTGTTTATTGATTTGGGGATGGGGGGGTTGGGTGGTGCAGGTGTGTGGAGGAGACATGTGGGGGTGGGGCTGGTAAGGACGTCAGGTGGCAGGGCTGTGTCGTCAGGGCTCCTCCACAAGGAACGTGTCCCTGAGCACTTCCCGGATGATGTGCGCTCGTTGCTGCACCTGCTCCGGCTGCTGCCTGGCTGCTGGCTGCTGGAAACATGCAGCGAGGTGTTCAGCCTCAGCCTCCCAGAGGGTTGGAACTCTGTTGTCCCTCAATTTACAGAGGTTATGCAGGGCGATGCAGGTGCCAATGACCTCTAGGATACTCTCCTCCACAAGGTGGAGGTGTGGTGGAAGGCACCGCTATCTGGCTTTGAGCCTCCCAAATGCACACTCCACCACCTGGTGACAGCTGTTCAGTCTTCTGTTAAAAACCTCCTTGCCTGGATTGAGGTGCCCTGTGTATGGCCTCATAAGCCATGGCAAGAGAGGGTAGGCAGCATCCTCCACAAGAAGGAGGGGCATCTGCACGTCTCCAACGGGCATGTCATGTTGCCGGAGGAAGGTGCCCGACTGCATTTGCCTGTACAGGGACAAGGTCTGCAGCACGCAGGCATCGTGCACCCTCCCCGGCCAGCCAATGTAGATGTTTGTGAAGAGGCCCCAGTGATCAACCAGGGCCTGCAGAAGCATAGGGAAATAGCCCTTGTGATTTCGGTACTCCGTGCTTCGGTGTGATGGGGCTTGGATGGGGATATGAGTGGCAGCGAGAATGCCCGCACACTTGGAGAATCTGAGGGCGTGAAATCCATCCAGGGTCTCTTGAAGGTTCCTGGGAGTGACCAGATGGGCTAGCAGGACCTTATGAATTGTGCTGCTGACCTGCAGCAGAACAGCCCCCACGGTGGCTTTCCCAACCCCCAACTGGTGTGCCACAGACTGGTGGGTGTCTGGGGTAGCCATCTTCCACAGAGTGATGGCCACTCTCTTGTCTACAGGTACGGCGTGTCTGAGACAGGGGTCTGTTCTCTGCAGCTGTGGGCAAGCTCATGGACAAGCCCCAGGAATGTCTGCTTCTTCATGCAGAAGTTCTGCTTCCACTGGTTGTCGTCCCAGGTGGTCAGGAAGATGCGGTGCCACCGGTCGCCACTGCTTTCCTGTGCCCAGAAGTGACAGGGCATGGAGGACAGCAGGGTGGCTGCAGCAGCAGGTAGGGCCAACGTGGTGGCAATGCTGGTGCTTGCCTCCAGGCAGCCAGGGTCCAATAACACTGTACTCGAGGCAACTAGAGCACTGGTCAGTGTTCTGCAGGTGCTGGGTACCTCAGCGGCTAGCTGCGGGAGCTGGGCTTGGTCCATGACCTGCTCGCCCTACTTCTTGCCAGCCATAATGGGCAGGGGGCTGAGGCAACTTCCCGCTTTTATGCGACTGGCTGTGGCAGTGGCCCTTTTTGGTGGCCATCTTGCCTTACTTCCCATGGTGCCCCTACCCCCAATTCAATTTGGCGAGTCCTATTCATGGACATGCCAATTCAAATTGGATTTTCTAGTGTGGCCATGTCATTTTGAATTGACTGAATTTGAATTAATAATTATTAATTTGAATTGACTAATTTGAATTCAGTAATTCAAACTGAAATGCTAAGTGTAGACACAGCCATTGTGATTATCTAGTCTGACCTCTATGTAACACAACCTATAGCATTTCCATTCATTAATTCTTGTTTGAATAACATATCTTTTTTGAAAAAAAATCTCCATTTAAAATTTTCCAGTGATGGAGAATCCACCAAGAATCTTGGTAAATTGTTTTAATGGTTACTTGCTGACTGTTATATATGTGCTTTATTCCTAGTCTGAATTTGTCTTGATTCAATTTCCAGTCATCGCATCTTGTTGTTCCATTGTCTGCTAGATTGCAGTTCTCTACTATCAAATTTTTGTTCTCCATGTGAATATTTATAGTGTGTGATCAAGTCACCATAACCTTCTCCTTGTTAAACTAAACAGACTGATGTAGTGAAGTTTAGCACTAGAGAGCATCTTTTCCAGTCCGTTGATCATTCCCATGACTTGTTTCTAAACCTCCTCTAGTTTATGAACATCTTTTTTTGTACTGTTGTCAATAGAACTGTACACAGTATTCAATAGTGCCTGCCAGAGCATCAAAAACAGAGGTAATACAACCTCCATGTTTCTACTAGATTACCCTGTTTATGCATGCAAGGACTGCATTAACCTTTTTCAGTCACAGTGTCAAACTGGGAGCTCATGTTCAGTTGATTATCCATCATGACCCCAATCTTTTTCACAGTCACTGCACCATAAGATAGAGACCTCCATCCAGTAGGGAACAAAGAATGCTGGCCATGCTAAGTATATGGCTTTACATTCAGGCACGTTATTATTTGCTTGCATCCAGCTTACCAAGTGATCCAGATCACTCTCACTGATACATCGTCTTACTATTTATTCATTCCTGCCCAATCTGTGTCATCTGCAACCCGTATCAGAAATAATTATATTTTTGTACCTAAATCATGGATAAAAATGTTATTTTTTTTTAAATAGCATAGGGCCAATAGCATAGAGCTGAGGCTCCCTATGAGACCTTACTAGAAACAGTGGCTTGATGATGATTTCCTGTTTTTCATTGCATTTTGAAACCTGCCAGTTTTTAATTGATTTACTATGTGTAGCAGGGAGGCATGGCCCCCTTCAGAGATAGCCCAGAAGGTTCTGCCTGATTGCAGGGGGGGTGGAGCCGGAAGTGGCCGGAAGGGGCAGGACAGGAAGTATAAGAAGGGACGCAGCCAGCTCAGTTCAGCCCAAGCCACTGAAGGATAAGGATGTATCTCTGCTCCCTCCTGACCCTGGCCTGCCCTGCGGGGAAGCTGGGCTCTGGCCTACAGACCTGGGCCCTGACGGCTGGTGTGGGCCACCCGCAGCCAGGGACTGGGAGCTAATGCCTGAGCCCGGGGTTGCCATAAGCCCTCGGGGGAGCCGCTAGCAGGGAGGCATGCAGGTGCCCATGAGTCATCTCCTGCTGGGGACCACAAGCCTTTGCCCACTTCCTGTGACTTGGAGGAGCTACCCCTAGCTGCTGAGGACCCCCTGATCCCCAAGGTGTGCAACCTTGAGAAGTTGCCCTCTGCCAATGAACCTGATGGACTGCCAGACCTGCCACTGCCCGATGAGATGGAGGTGCTACAACCTACTCCTGGGTGACTACCTCGAGGAGCCAGCGGACGAGGTACTGCCAGGACATAGGTCCAGGAGTGTATAGGTCTCAACCCTCAGCTATGGGCCACACCTCAGGGTCAGCGTGTTGTGGCCAGGACTCCGCTGACCTCTGCACAGAAGCCTCAGGCCCTACCGGGGACCTGGGCTGGGACACAGTGGAGCTGTGCAACCCTACGCCTTCTTTGATTCCTCTCCCTGCACCCAGTGCCCCCTCGCGGATCGTGAACCCAAGAGGCAGCACTGCCATTTCCCACTAGCTCTAGAGACTTGGTACCCAACCCTACAGGGGGCCTGAGACTTTGGAACTTTTGCCCTGCCAAGGGGCTAGAGACTTGGTGGTCCTGCCCTATGAAGGGCTGTAGACCCCAATTAGCCACCCCTCCCCCTTGGGAGGGTGGGCAGCTGATTTATACTATGTACCATGCTAATTTTTTTATCTTCCTCAAAATGTTGTCTGGTACCAAGTCAAATGTCTTATAAACGTCTAAGTATATTACATCAATACTACTACATTAATTCAGCCAGATTTGTACTCTTTTTTTGTACACCATTTTCTTCTGTCTTTTTAGTATGTGACTTGTAAAACATTTTACTTTTGTATACTCAGGCTCATTGAGCCACATTCAGAAAAGATGTATAAGATGACAGAAAACGGGAGACTGAGTCTCATTTAATATAAGTAAGACACACAAAAGGGACTGAAACAAGGTATAAATTACTTCATCTTTGATTCTTTTACATTAAATTCTTAAGGTGGATCAAAGAAAACTGTACAGGATCATAGACTTGAAAGTCAGAAGGGACAAATATGATCATCTAATCCAGTGGTTCCCTACCTTTTCAGCAATATGGCACACTTCAATGAGATAAACAATTCCACAACACATTCACTTTTTCAACCAAATTGATTGCTCACACATATCATATTTACTTGCATTTACTATGGTTAGGTCTTATGAGAGAGGTTTGCAACATAGTACATACAATGAGATAAAGAAGGATCAAATGCATTAATGTTTTGAATCCACTGAAAAAAATACACACATCCTTTGGCCACTTGCATTTAGAATGTTCACATTTTAGAACTGAAAGACCAACACTTTTGCTTTAATTTGATTATTCATTTTCATGGATTTTATGAGTTGTAATTTTGGTTGGATACAATATTGTTTAAGATGAAAAAATGTTTGTTTTACATTGATTTTCATCACCTTTGATCAAAATTTCATGGCACCCTTGGATAGTTCTCACAGCACACTGGTTGAAAACCACTGACCTAGTCTGACCTCCTGCATGCTGCAGGCCACACTATCTCACCCATCCACTCGTGTACTAAACCTCTAACTTATGACTTACTTATAAAAGTCCTCAAATCATGGCTTAAAGACTTTAAGGTGCAGAGAATCCACCAGTAAGTGACTGTGCCACATGCTACAAAGGAAGACAAAAAATCTCCACAGGCTTTGCCAAGCTGCCATAGGGGAAAATTACTTCCCAGTCCCAAATATGGCAATTAGTTAAACCCTAAGCATGTGGACGAGACTCACCAGCCAGACACCCAAGAAAGAATTCCCTGTAGTAACTCAGAACATACCCCATCAAATTGCCATTGGCATATCTACCACTAGTAGTCAAGATCAATCATCAGCCAAACTAGGCTGTCCCATCATACCAACCCCTCCATAAATTTATCAAGTTCAGTTTTGAAGCCATCTAAGGTTTTATGGCACCACTGAAGGATATTCCAAAACTTTTCTTCTCTAATAGTTAGAAACCTGCGGTGCTGTGACATCATATGTATCAAAAAACAAGAATACCTCAGTTTAACTGGGACATATGTTTACTTTAGGAACTGAGCAGGGTCAGATTAACTGGCCTTAGGGCCCTGAACTGCCGCCACCACCACAGGATCTCTTCCTCCCAGCCTGGCAGCTTGGGGGTTGGCCATTGCTAGGTTGGGGACTGGGGCCGGCTGGGGCATGATGCAGGCTCAGGAGCAGCCTCTCAGTGCCATGAGCCCTGGAAGACCACACTGTGTGTCAGTTGGTCCCGCCACCTGAGCAGAGCAAACAGGCACTGTTTGCTCTGTCCTGTCCCCAGGGGCAGACCAGCTTGCCTGGGCGGGGTGGGCAAGAGTGCAGAGCCCGGCCTCTGGCTCCAAGGCCCCAGCCCCCACCACCAGTGCCAGCAAGGCAGCTTAGCAGAGCACCGAGGGTGAGGTCCAGATCAGGTAGGAGTTTTAGGGGCTGGAGCCTGGGGCCCCAGCTCTGATAGCCCCTGCATTAACCTGGTCCTGCAACTGAGATGTGTATATGAATTGAAACTCCACCTCCTTTAGTGTGCCATACCTTATACAAGCATTATTGGATTGGAAGGTAGTATGATCCAGTAATTTGAGTTCTCCCCTACAATGATTCCTTTCATTTGCTCCACTCCCATCCACTTCCCCATCTCATCTGCTCAAACAATCAATGAATTAATTAATGCTTACATTAAAGTGTCCTCAGAGGGTTGAGAGGTAAAACCTCCATGAGTTTAATGGCAGTGTGGTAACAGAGTCAGACCTGTGAAATCCACTGTTCAAAGCCGCCTGCAGATTTAGGAATACCATACTGCACTTACAATATTCTGTAAAAAGCTAATTCAGTCCAGAACCACTTGACTTATTAACCACCGGTGAGCTGAATATAAGCTGATGGGAAAGCACGACTTCACAGAAAGCATTTCAAAGATGTTCATATTGAACTGGCACAAACCCAAAGGCCCATCAGGGAGATCATTTCTTTATTGACTGATAGCAGGGCTCTGCATGTTTCTGACAGAACTCACTGGCCGTGCAAATCAAAGAGTCTGAAACCCCTGGTGAAGCCAAGTCAGCAGTTCCAGTGACTACAGCAATTCAATACAAACATACTTGCTTTTCCTTACAATTATAATTAGGACCAACTCTACAAATGTTGCTTTAACTGAGCTAAAGCTAATTACAGGAATGCAATGAGTTGTGGAGTTCCCTACCTTCTGAGCTATGGCTCCCTGCATATTGAGGAGAGTGCTGCATTCCCCATCATGGTATTCTTCTTTACAGTCACGGCAGAACACAAACTGGAAATAAACAACCCACAAGTCATAAGAACAAGTTAGGGATAAAGCCAGCAGATTACAGTCATAGAAATAATAAAATAAAATAAATATGATTATTCAAAATGAGCTTTTGCTGTGTGGTACATCATTGGATACTGACGGCTTTCTTTTATGGTGCAAATCTGTTTCTTTAAAAAGGATACAGGCTGAATTTAGTTTTCTTTCTTGTACAGTATTTAATATTGGAAGTAGTCCATATGCACAGTACTAAGTCTAACACATTCCCATGTGGAGAACTATTAAAGTATTAAGCTTAAAATACCTTTCTACAGGTCATTTGAACCAGTGTATACAATAGTAAATTATATCTTTTCATAGATTTCCACAGATTGGTTTAAAAAAACCAAACCAAAAACCAAACCAAACCACAATCCTGCAGAAAAAAGATGACTATTCATCTGTATAGGTTGTTAGGGGTATTTCTATAGAATCTTATTAAAATGTTAGAATTGTATTTGTTTAATCCCTGTTAAATTCCACAGGAGAGGAGCCACACTGAATATCCTGTATAGACTAGTAGCACATTTATCTGGAGAGCTGCTTGAGCTGTAACTGCTCCCTAAAATGGTTCTTATGCATCAAGCTTGCTCCATTTTTATTCTCTGAAATGAAGATATCTGTCTTGACATGTGTCAAAATCTTTGACCCATCAATTCCACATTAATTTCTATGTCCTTGTGAGTAAGAGGAAAAGCCAATAATGTAAAATGGGTCTCTCATGCTGTGCTGAGGCCATGCTGTCTTGACCCACCTTCAGACTCTGAAGGATCTCTCAGCACTTAGTTATTCTGACTGGCATTATAAGCAAGACTGATAAAACAGCCTTGATTTCCAGACACAGACCTGCATTCAAATGTAATGAATAAGGATATCTGCGGAACCTGACACTGACACATTTATCTGTCACAAATTCCATCTCTGCAATTCCATTTTGAACTCTTTTGAGCTTGTGTTGTCAAGTCTATAGAAAATCACATTTTATTATCATGCTGAGGAAACTACATTTTTATGGAATGAAGCACTGTGAAAAAAAATAAGGACAACAGGACTGATTCTACTCTTCAGAGGTAGTGGAGCTCCGGGGACAGTAGAATGGAAGGAATGTTTTTGTTTTGTCCAGATCTAAGTTAAGGCCTGGCCTTGTCTGTCAGCTTTCTTTGGTTACCTTGTCTATTATTTACAATTGTTTAGTTTTCCTTTAATCACTACTTATGCTAATTCAGTTTGTAATCTTTTATGCTGAGGTATCTTTGCCAAGCGCATTGCTGAGAGACTCCAATGCTGTTATCAACAGATGTTTTGATGATAGTAGTACTCAAAAGGCTCCAATCAGGTTTGGCACCAGTGTGCTGAACATGATACAAGCACACACAGATAGGCATTCTGGAGATTTTAGCAACTCAGACTAAGTATCACTAGAAGCTTATGTTAAAATGATGACCATGCTTACTTATACTTCCTACTATATGTATGAGTCCCACTCTCTTTCTCTTTTTTATCTCACTGTCATGGGATGCAAATCCATGCACCCCTAGGTTATGATCTGTGTAACTTTTCTGTTCACTTTTGCAATGTAATTATATGGTTTGATGCCAGTTATACCATGCCAGGTTCCCTTTTTTATGCCCCACCTATTTGTTATGGTATCATATGTCCTGCAGTGCCACTTACGTATATAGAAGTGAAGCTTGTTGCATAGCTCAGACCATTAGGGCCATTTCTCAGCACAGATGCTGGAGAAGTGCAAGAAAAAGATTGTGCAAACTGAGCTTCCTGACTCAGGTGAAACAAAGACATTCCCCTTGGCCTAGGAAAGGGAAGGGCAAAAGAAGGTTTGGAAAACAAATACAGACGCTTGAAAGGGCTAGGGGCTTTTTGCCAGAGAGTCTCCATCTTGAAACATCTACAAGAAGGACTAGGCCCTGCCTAGGAATATGCAGAGGATCAGCTGTAAACCATAACAGCTGGATTTGAGTGGTGAGGTGAGCCTAACTGTAGTAGGGTGGTTAGGTTAGCATGTGTTTTAAATCTTTTATTTGCTTGTGGTAATTCCTGATTCCTTTATTAAATGATTGTGCATTGATTTGTTACATTCTTTCTTAAAATCATAGTCTAATCAATAAACTAGTGTTTGTTTTATCTAAAGCTGTGTGAACTTCAGAGGGTGTGAATGAGTGAGGCTGAGCATATCCATTTCATTGATAAATGGACTGACAAAGATCTATGAGTCTACAGTGCTTAGAGAAGGGTCCTGATCCCTGTAGGATGGAAGTTCGCAGTGTGGTATTTGTGGGCTGGGAGTGCTCACTGAGGGACTGTCCCATGAGTAGCCAGAGAGCACACACCCACTGTCTGGGACCAATTACATGCAGGAGGCTAGTGTGGACTGACTTAGCAGTGAGTGGTCACCTCACATAGCATGGTAAGTTGGGGTTCAGGAGTGGAGATGAGGGGGTCTCAGCAGCACACTGGATCAGATTCTGGAAGGGGAACATCACACGTACCTATGTCTGACCTCCATATTTCTTTGTCCCTACACACAAAACTCTGAAAGAGCTTTGTGATTTTCATTGCCATGCCTTCTGCTTTACCACAAAGGGCTGCAATTCCTTAGTTTCTCTCATCTCACTTTAATTCAATTTTGGGGAAGTTTCACAAATCTTAATAAGATGGAAATTTTGCCTGAAGTCCCCTTCCCTCCATTTGCAACAACATTTGGCTTACCTCATACTGTGGTTTACATAATACTGGTATCTTTTAGAATAATGCTATTCACAAGACTGTGTTGTATTACAATTCTGTATGGCCCCTTCCACAGTAATTTTATAAGCTGCAAAAAACTCCCCAAATGATCTCAGCTCACTGCTTTCAATAGAAATGAGTCTGATCTTTTGATGAGACAGGCAAATTTCTTATTAAAAAATGGGTGAGATGTAAAATTAGTTATATTGTGGAAGAACACCCTATTGATCGCTTTGTCAGAATAAACATGCCTTCCTTTACACAAGTGTATTAAGCCTTCCCTGTCACAGCATGAGCAATAATAAAAAAAAAGCACATTAGTTAAAAGAGTGGTTAACAACATTATTTCAGTCATTTGAAATTTCATATATGTATAAAGACTCGGAAATTACATATGGCCAAAAAAAGGACCTTCAAGTAACCTGAATTTAATGGCTTCATTAATCATAATAATAAGAGTTATTTTGTCTCTGGAAAGAAAAAAAATAAGTTGTTTAATTAGGATTTAGAACTTTTGCACAATTTTGTATTAAGTGTTTAAAAAAGTATCCTGTACAATCATTACTAATTGAAATCACAATTTCTCCTCTTTTTTTGTTTAAAACAAACAAGAGCCTAACAGTTAAATTTGACAGCAAAGACTGGTCAAGAAGTTCCTATTTCGTAGTGCATTATTTATGTCTCATAATTTGCTGCTGGCATCTATATGAAACACACTAGTCTTGTTTTCTTTTTTCCTAAACAGAAAAAGCACAAATACTTAAAGTACCTAATCTAGCCTTTAACTGTCATGTACAGTGTGAGGACTAAGAGACTTTTCAGAAGCAAGTGAGCATTTAGGCACACAGATCTCAAGGAAAAACAATAAGAATTGTGTGCGTCTAAATTTATAGGCACTTTTAAAGACTAACACATATTTATCATACGAGCTTTCCTGGGAGAAATCTCCAATGAAATTCTCCCATGCAAACTCGTGATAAATTTGTAAGTCTTTAGAAGTGCCATCAGACTGCTTGTTTGTTTTGCTGAACAAGAATAACATGGCTACTCCTTTGGAACTAAATCTATTTAGGTATTTCTGAAAATCTCTTCTTCCGGCATAAACAAATCATAGAATCATAGGATTGGAAGGGACCTCATAGGTCATCTAGTCCAACCCCCTGCCAGAGGCAGGACCACTCCCAATAAACCATCCCAGTCATGGTTTTGTCCAGCCAGGCCTTAAACACCTCCAAAGATGGAGACTCTGCCACTTCCCTAGGCAGCTCATTCCAATGCTTCACCACTCGCCTAGTAAAAAAGTTTTTACTAATATTCATCCTCAACCTCCCTAACTGTAAATTGAGACCATTGCTTCTAGTTCTGTCCTCCATTACTGCCGAGAACAGTTGAGCTCCATCTTCCTTGGAGCATCCCTTCAAGTAGCTGAAGGTTGCTATCAAATCCCCCCCTCAATCTTCTCTTCTGCAGACTAAATAAGCCTAATGCTTTCAGTCTTTCCTCATAGGGCTTGTGCTCCAGCCCTTTTATCATTTTGGTTGCCCTCCACTGGACTCTCTCTAGCATGTTCCTGTCCTTTTTGTAGTGGGGAGCCCAAAACTCAATACAATTCTCTAGATGTGGCCTCACCAGTGCAGAATAGAGGGGAATGATCACATCCCTTGATCTGCTGGCAACACTTCTTTTGATACAGCCCAGTACGCCATTGGCCTTTTTGGCCTCAGGAGCACACTGCAGACACATCCAGCTTCCCATCCACCAGGACCCCCAGGTCCTTTTCTACACTGCTGCTACTTAGCTGAATGTTCCCCAGCCTGTAGCAGTGCATGGGGTTTTTCCGTCCCAAGTTCAGGATTTTACACTTGTCCTTACTGAACCTCATAAGATTTCTATTGGCCTACTGTTCCAATTTATCTAGGTCTCCCTGAATCCTGTCCTTGCTCTCCAACGTGTCTACTGTTCCCCCTAGCTTGGTGTCATCCGCGAACTTACTGAGAGTGCAGTCTATTCCACCATCCAGATCACTGATGAAAATGTTGAACAGAACTGGCCCCAGGACTGACCCTAATAGGAGCTTATAGCTGAAAGATATACACACGAGGCATCCCAAAATAATCAAAGCTGGTCCTGAGCAAAAATTCCTTCAAACTAAAAAGGTATTAAAAGCCTGAAACTTGATCCAGACACAATTTTGCATAGAGCTCTTATCTTTATAAGAAGGCTTAAAGTATATTTTGGTGGGCCCCAGAACCCTCCTAAATTTCGAGGTCCCCCCCCCGCATGGCCAGGTCCTCCTCCCACACCCCAGCTACTGCCCCCCAAATGCCTACTTCCCAAATGCCAGCCCCCAACCCCAGCTACTGCCCCTGGCCCCGTCTGGCCGTTGGTCTCCCAACCCTTCCCCAATCCCCTGCCATGCTGTGCCACCTTCCCCTGCTGCTCCAGCCCAACCCCCTCCCCCATGCCCTTTCCCTGCCGGCCTGGCCTGCCTGCCCCTGAACCTCCCCTGCAGGACCCCCTTACCTGGCAATGGGCCTGAGTGGCCCCAGCTCCAACCCCAGCCTGGGCTGAGGCTCCGGCCTGGAGCTGGCTCTCTCTGAGCATGCTCAGTGAGAGCTGGCTCAGGGCAGGAGATTTAAAATCCCCCAGCCTGAGGCAGCTCCCTGCCTGCTGGAACATGGTGAAATGGTGTTCTGGGCCCTGCTATTTTTAGGGGCTCAGCATTTGCTGGGCCACTAAAAATAGAAAATGGAGCTGGAACTCCGCGTTCTGCTGCCCACTATTTTTAAATGGTGGGCCCCAGAACACAGCGTACCAGCTCCATTTTCTATTTTTAGGGAGCCCAGAATGCTGAGCTCCTAAAAATAGTGGGCTCTGGAATGCTATTCCAGTGTGTTCTGGCTTACTTTAACCACTGCTTTATAATTATTCAAACCAAAACTGCACATCTAAACACCCTATACCCTATGTTCTGTTTAAAACTGGGGTCTGAAATTTGTAGCTTGTTTCCATCTCTAAAAGTGATGGGGGCAAAGTTTGCTCTTTGTTACACTTGTGCAGTTGGGTTCTGATAGGTTGTCTAGGAGTAACTGAGGACAGAACTTAGCCTGGTGTATGTAAAAACCATTCAAACTGTGCAGGTGAATCTAGTTAGGAAAGTTTATCTCTTAAATGCTAAAGTGATGGATACTTTAGAAATACAATTTTCCCACTTGTCTCAGACACACAAAAGTTTCAGCATCTCCCTTCTTGACTACTGCAACCTACTCCTCTTGGGTTTCCATAACATGAGACATTGTCCCTGTCTGGTATTTACAAAATGCAACTATTAAATTAATTTTGTCACACGTCACTGTGACCACAGCTTTTCAATTTTGAACCCCTGTAATAGCTTTACATTTTCCAATGCTTGAAGACCAAGCTTCTTATCATCACCTTCAAGTCACCTTCCACATGAGCCCTCCTTATTTGTTTGTTGTCATCATGCCAGACTCTTCCTCCCCATGCTGTCAGTAATGCCAGGCTGTCTGCTTCTCACAGTTACATCTTTGTGTGTCTTCTTCCATGTTGCCTCTTACACATAAAACTCATTCCCTAAACGAATTGGTAAGACCCATCATTTCCTTCAAATTTCTCCTTGAGAATAACCTCAGTTGTGATGCCATTAAGACATTAGACTCAAAGATGGATTGGGGAAGTGGAAAGGGAGAATGCTATGATTAACTGGTACTTTCATTTAAAAAATTATAAATAGTTAAAGGAAATGCATATGAAAATCATAGTTTTTTTGATTGCTCCTCTCTTCCCTCACCCTCATCCAAGCTTGGTTGGGTCTCTGGAGAATAAAGTAAAATAATAATAAAATGCTACTACCAGACATACGGTATTTCTTACACACAACAGTTTTACTAGCAAAGACTTCTGTATGTACTGCCTGCTCTTTTTTGTATGCTTTTATAATTACAGACATACATTTTATAGGCAATCAAAGAGATCAATGTAAATTGCTGCATAAAGAGGTAAAATCCCTTCACTACTCCCATTTGTATCCATTTCTGTTATTCACAGTTCAAAAAAGACGTTGATAAATTAGAGAAGATTTAGAGGTGAACTAAAAGAATGATTAAAGAATTGGAAAACGTGTTATAGTGGTAGAGTAAAAGAGTTCAATTGGTTTAGTTTGACAAGGAGTAGATTAAGGAGTAATTTAATCACAGTCTATACGTATCTAATGGTAAACAGAAATTTAATGATAAATGGCTCTTCAATCTAACAATGACAAACAACAAAAAGTGTAAAAAGAGTCAACTTGCCGAAAATAATTAATTAATTAAAGCTAGACAAGATATTGCTCGGGACTGCAGGGATAAAATCAGAAAGGCCAAAGGATAATTGGAATTGCGGCTAGCAAGGGATGTGAAGGATAACAGGAAAGAGTTCTACGAGTATATCAATAACAAGAAGAGGAGCAGGGCTGGTGTAGATCCCTTACTGAATAGCGCAGGTATCCTCATGATGAAGGATGAGGAAAAGGCTGAAGTGCTCAATGCTTTTTTTAACTTCAGTTTTCACAGGCAGGGCCAGCTCCCAGCCCACTACACTGGAGCATGGCAGATTGGAGAGAAGAGAGGCCCTTGGTGACAGAAGGTCAGGTCAGGGACTACCTAAAGAAGTTGGATGTGCACAAGTCCATGGGGCTGGATGACCTGCATCCGACGGTGCTGAGGGAGTTGGCCGATGAGGTAGCAGTACTGCTGGCGATTATCTTTGAAAACTCGTGGTGAATAGGGGAGGTGCCGGAGGACTGGAAAAAAAGCAAATATAGTGCCTATCTTCAAGAAAGGCAAAAAGGAGGATCCAGGGAATTACAGACCTGTCAGCCTCACCTCAATCCCTGGAAAAATCATGGAGCAACTTCTCAAAGAATCCATCCTGAAACATTTGGAGGAAAACAGAGTGATCAAGAACAGTCAGCATGGATTCACCAAGGGTAAATCGTGCCTGAGCAACCTCATCGCCTTCTATGATGAGATGACTGGATTTGTGGATGCGGGAAGAGCTGTTGATGTGATATGCCTCGACTTTAGCAAGGCTTTTGACACGGTTTCCCACAACATTCTTGTCAGAAAGTTAAGGAAGTATGGGTTGGATGTGTGGACTGTAAGGTGGATAGAGAACTGGCTAGATCAACGGTTTCAGCATGTAGGAATCAATGGCTCTGTGTCTACCTGGCAACCGGTAACGAGTGGTGTGCCCCAAGGGTTGGTCCTGGGGCCAGTTCTGTTCAATATTTTCATTAATTGTCTGGATGATGGGATTTATTGCACACTCAGTAAGTTTGCGGATGACACCAAGCTGGGGGGAATGGTAGACGCGCTGGAGGGCAGGGAGAAGATTCAGGAAGACCTTGAGAAATTGGAGCAGTGGGCCAATAGAAATCTCATGAGGTTCAACAAGGACAAGTACAAAATCCTGCACTTGGGACGGAAAAACCCCATGCACTGCTACACGCTGGGGATTGATCAGCTAAGTAGCAGCACCGTAGAAAGGGACCTGGGGGTCCTGGTGGATGGGAAGCTGGATATGAGTCAGCAGTGTGCTCTTGCTGCCAAAAAGGCCAATGGCATACTAGGCTGCATCAGGCGAAGTGTTGCCAGCAGATCGAGGGATGTGATCATTCCCCTCTATTCGGCACTGGTGAGGCTGCATCTGGAATACTGTGTCCAGTTTTGGGCTCCCCACTACAAAAAGGATAGGGACAAATTAGAAAGAGTCCAGCGGAGGGCAACAAAAATGATCAAGGGGCTGGAGCACAAGCCCTATGAAGAAAGACTGAAGGAACTAGGCTTATTTAGCCTTCAGAAGAGAAGACCGAGGGGGGATTTGATAGCAACCTTCAGCTACTTGAAGGGATGCTCCAAGGAGGATGGAGCTCAGTTGTTCTCAGTAGTAACAGAGGATAGAACAAGCAGCAATGGTTTCAAGTTGCAGCTGGGGAGGTCGAGGCTGGATATTAGGAAAAACTTTCTTCCTAGGAGGGTGGTAAAGCATTGGAATGGGCTACCTAGGGAGGTGGTGGAATTTCCATCTTTGGAGATGTTTAAGGCCCGGCTGGATAAAACTCTAGCTGGAATAATTTAGTGGGAGTGGTCCTGCTTTTTTTGTCAGGGGGTTGGACTAGATGACCTCATGAGGTCCCTTCCAACCCTATGATTCTATGATTTTATGAAATTCAGTCAAGAAACAAAGTGCAAATTTTTAATAGTGAAGTTAATTAACCATTGGAACAACTTATCAAGACTTGTATTAGATTCTCCATCACAGGACATTTTTCACTCAAGATGGGGTGTTTTTTCAAAAACATAGGCTCTAGTTCAAACCAGAAATAATTCAAGGAAGTCTTATGGCCCACGTTATACAGGAGAACAGGACACATTAGATCAACAGTTCTCAACTACTGTGTTGCCACCCAATGGTAAGCATGTCACAGACAGCCAGGGAGGATGGGGTAGGGGGCTGGATTTGGCCTGGGTGGTGGTGTTGAACTGGTGTGTCCTATAGGGTTGTGCACACCACCAAGTGACCCACAAAAGGATGAGAACCACTGCATTAGATGATCACAATGATCTCCTCAAGCCTTATAGTTCAGTGCCCCCCCCATCTGGCCCCACCTCCCCTGCTAGCCTAGGGCCTCCCACAGGTGGGCCAGTGCTGGGTGGGGCATGTCTGGGGTGGTAGGGCTGACTAGTGTGCACAGTGTGGCTCCCAGTGCGGCCCAAAGTGTGGGAGTGTGGATCCCAGCCTCTGGGTCATCCTACCCTGCTTCCCCACCCAGTGCTGGCAGGGAGGAGAGGCCCCCACATCGTGGTGGGCTCTGGGGCATGGGCCCAGTTGGCTCATGCATTAATCCACCCCTGTTATAGTCTATATGAATACATTCAAAGATTACATTAGTTCTTTTTGCTATTGTACCACAATGGGAGCTCATGTTCAGTTGCTTATCTACCATGGCACTTCAGCATTTTTCAGATACACTATTTTCCAGAAGACAGTAGCCATGCTGTAGGCATGGCTTCCATTCTTTGTTCCTAGATGGAAAACTTTGAATTTGGCAGCACTGTTGGAATGGCCACAACTTACCAAGTGATCCAACTTGTTCTGTATCAATGGTTTTCAATACATTTGTGGACCCCTAAAAATTTTCAAATAGAGATGCAGATTCTTTTGGAAATCTTAGGTATAGTCTGTGGACCACCAGGGATCCATGGACCACAGACTGAAAACCATTGCTCTATAATCACCACCCTGAACTCATAACTGTATAGCCCTTTCCCAACCTTTGTGCCAACTATATATCTTATTAGCATTAATTTTATATTTATTTTAGATCACTAATGAAATATTGAATAGCATTAGTCCCAATCCTGATCACAGTGCATCCTCTTAGAAACATCTCTTTTTATGATGATCCCGGCCGGGGATGCGGTGCCTAGGTGCTCACAGCGGCGTGGCGGCGCCGGGCCTTGTCCCTGGCCAGGGGGCATGGCCTGGTGGCTGGGGGCCAGGGGTGGGGCCTGGACCTGTGCCCTGGGTCCCTCCCCCAGCCAATGACACCCCTGGTTTGATTTGACCTATTTTCCATTAAACCACTTTGACCAGCAAGTTCATTGACAGTGTGCAAGTGTAAAATAGCAGAATTTGGCCCCCTGTAAGTTTCAACTAAAAAAGAAACAGATGTCATAAAAAACAAACAAACAAACAAACAAAAAAAGATTTATCTGTCTGTCCTGTTTCTGATTTGCTCTTTTTCACTTCACATCATTTGCAGTTACTCATTACTATCACTTTATAACCAACAATACAGATGGAAGACACCAAGAGAAACTGAAACTTCAAGATAAAGACCATGGTCAACAATTCCATTCCTCAAGTACAGTGGAACTTCCTGGGTAAAGCTAATCCATGCAAGAAACAGAACTTCCTTGGGGGCTACTCAAAAACTCTACTGTGATCTTCCACAGGAATTAAGGACAATCAATTCTCACCACCTTCCCCTCCGAATTCAGAGCACACTCAACCGCATTTTCTCTAACACACAAATAGCAGCATATATGCTTTAAAAAAAAAAAAGTCTACCAAACTAAACTACAGTGCACATCAATCCACTGTTCCAGAAAGGATGAAGATGGAGAGAATGAACCACATGTAACAGATATAATGTTGCTTAATAACAGTGCTTAATTTGTAATGAAAGAGGTATCAGGGCTCAAGCAATTAAATGCCAGGCTCAAGCAATTTTTTAAAAAACTTTCATAACTGATGCTGTAAGCCAAAACGAAGTGGGACTATGAACTGCCAAGCCTAGAGGTGCCAGGGCTCATTCCTGGCAAACTATGGCACAAATTAAGCAGTCCTTAATACACACATGGAACACACTCAGATGCTACAGTAATGAAGACAATATAAGAACCAACAGGGACCAGAATAGAAACTAATCAAGTATGGTCTAATACAAAGAGGTTCTTTGATGAATCTCAAAGCAATTGGCTACCCAACACACATCACTCAAAACAGTTGAAGAGATAATGGATCATTCTAAGGTATTTATATGTCCCCCCCCCAATGTCTGAGTGCCTCACAGAACTCAATTAGGGGAAGTATTATCTTCATTTTTGGATAGGGATATGAGGCACAGAAAGACTCCATGACTTTGACAAAATATCACAGGAAGTTTGTTGTGAAGCAGTGCCCTAAACACTTGGACAATCCTTCCTCTTTAAACTTTGAAGATAATTGGTTATATAGTACATACATATTAATGGCTGTATTAATTTATGCATATGTATTTATTTATATGCTATAAAAATCCCTAAGCCCCAGTTGGACATAATGGTCTATGAACTGCCAACATTTCTTTCTTCCTTCTGAATTCACCAGGATGATCAATGAGTTTAAACCACAATTGCTTTCATAAGGAGAAAAGAGTTTTCCAACAGCTCATGTAAGTACAAGTGGTTCCACCATTTATTTTTAAAGTCAAAAAAGCATTTTCTTTGTGGAGAGGAAAGCTATTAAAAGATTTCCCACAGCTGTTAAACACCTGAACACAATTACATGCTAGTGCATTAGAGTCATGGCATGAAATTCAAAGGTCTGTCTTCACTGTCTATGCTGACTAAACAAACCAGAATTTTGTTGGAAAACAGGTAGCAGTTCTAAATTCAATTTCTTTAATGTACAGTTGTTGTTGTCAGACAGATAAGGATTTTTTTAAATATAGCTTTTATCTGGAAAGTGGCCCTTTAAATAATGACAGAAAGAAAGGGCAAAGTAGGCAAAAATCTATTGGCTGTTTTTTGGTTTTACTTCCTTATAAACTGAACAATTGGTCAAAATATAAAACTTTGTCTTGAAAGTGTATCATCAAACATAAAATAAGACACCAAGCTTTAACACAAAGTGAGTTTTTATAGTCAAGCAATAAACTATGGATTGCAGGAGGGATTTACACAGACAAGCTCTGAAGCAAATAAGACCTGCTAGGCGATGTTGTCATTTACAAAACCACTACATGTTCTACAGAGCATAACTTAGGTGTAGTGCATTTCTGTTTAGTGAAATAAAAGTAACAGGTTTTTTTCTAGTACCTTGCAAAGTGTATATTATACACTCACTACATGCAAAGTATTCATTATAGAGAAACACACTTACAGTGAAGCTGCTCTGTAAAAATACCCATGCTCTTGCAACCAAAAAACTCCTCCATTATAAAGGATTCCATTATACGTGACCTACGCTTCAGAAACCAGCAGGCGTAAGACGGCAGTGTGGTTGCTTAATTAGAGTTTGGTCTGTATACTTATGGGACAACCATCTCACAAGCTTTGGAACTATACACCTTATTACTTATTTCCACTCAACAGCAAGATAACAGGGCAGCTGCTTACTGAATATCCCTAGTGGCTAGAGATGACTTTGCAGGCTCCCTGCCAGTAATGGAAGTGAAGGTAGACCTGATCTCACCCTTTACTACAGAGCTCTTCATTGCAGGCACTTACAGGAACAGTGTCCTAGGTTTTCTGCCAACTTTAAATTCTCCTGGACCCCTTCCTCCCTGCTGCCATGATGCCCTTTTCTAGATCTTTGTTCATTCCAATACCTGGAACTGGGTTTTCTAACTCCCTTTATTCTTAAAAAGCGTGTACACCCAGTTACAGCTAACTATACCTTTTTAAAAACAGAATATCACATTCCATTGCTAGGCTGCTGCTGTGAAGCACAACTCTGAGCTGTTATATTGACTTTTCCTTTGGCACCAAGTTATACCATGCACAAAAGTGTCAGGTTTGCAACCACCTGCCTTGTTTGAGTGATTTTTTACATCTACTGTGAGTAAACTCCTTCGCACAAAGCACAGACAGCCTATGTAACTCTGCGTGGCATGCTGTCAAAGCCAAAAGTATCAATGAGTTAAAAAAAGAATTAGATATATTCATAGAGGATAGGTCTATCAGTGGCACCGACTGCCAGAAAGCAGCTGGCACTGGCCGCTGTCAGAGACGGGATACTGGGCTAGATAGACTGTTGGTGTGACCCTGTATAGCCATTCTTACGAGTACCTTTAGAAACTGGTTAGCTGCAACCTGCTGTACCTATATTTACTGTAGTATTGGTGTCACTGTCCATTTTCAGCATGGGGAATGCTACAAATCTCCAAGTTTTATCATAGCTGCAAGTAACAAAATTACTAGTACTGGGAGAACAAATTTTGTGTTTTTTTTCCCTTTAAAACACAGCATGCATACTTGCTACTCACCTATCAGTTAAAATTTAACTTTTGAGAAGAGTAAGACAATCTGTCAAAACAATGTCAAAAATATAGTAGCACTCTGCTGCTCTTGCAATCTGGAGGGCAATTTGCTATCAGTGATGTAAGTGGCAATTTTCTATAAACATTAAAAGCTTTAAGTATATGACAGCATCAAATGTCTTAGGGAGTTCTCTGTTCTTTATAAAATGTATAAGTGAAAATCTCCCTCCTGAGTTAGCATATTAAAATGGATACCTCTTCTTCCCTAGGTTTAGCGCATGACATTTATTCCACAGTTCTCTGCAGGGGAGGCTGGAGAGCATTGAGGAGATTACACTTGAGGCAGGTATTTTCAGAGTTTCGGCTTTACTGGGGGATATGTGCAGTCTCAGTGTGCACCTGATGCATTAGCCCCTGCTTGCTGGTCTCCATTGAGTGGTCAAGTCATGTCTCCCCATTCAATCCACTTTCTTACTCGCTTTCTACCCAAATGGTGGGGGGAGGAAGGAGAAGAAGAGGAATGAGCAATCCTTAACACAAGGGGAGGACACAGATTATTCTCATGAGATGACCTTGGAAAACTGCTGAAGGAACTGGGAGGGAGGAGGGTGTCCCCAAAACAACTCTCAACCCCTGCCCGTATGTATAAGGAGCACAGATTAGTCCTTATCTTACTCACTGCAGTCTGACACCATACTAGCGCAGTCCAAAATGAAAAACTGTAGAACACTATAAACTTTGTAACAATCAGAATACTAGATAGATTGAGAATGTAAAGAACTTTTTAAAAATTGTGTTTCTTTCCATTGTGTGTAGATCATAGTAGGGCTGGAACCTTATTATCATTGACTAAATGTTTATGAATTGCATAGGCACCACAATGCTTAAGGATTAAATAACTAAGTTCAAACTTTCTATATACCTAGGGCAAGATCTTCAAAAGTGGTTAGCGATTTTGGGTGTCCAACTATGATATCCTAAAACTGGCCTGTTTTTTAGAAATGGCTGAGCAGCCACCTTAGATTTCAATTGAAATATTTCTTAAAACATCCAAATAACTTTAAACTGGTAGTCAGAACAGGTGACTATTTCTCCTTCTCATTTCCTTCTATTCTTCCTCTTTTCTCCTCCTTCTCCGTGATTAATTCAAGTATCCATGCACAGAAACACTTGACTTATGGTGGTGGCAGTGTTGCATGGCTTGCTCTGTGTTACTCAGATCTCTAAGACAGTTTGTCTCCCACAAAAGCTCATGTAATAAATAAATTTGTTAGTCTTTAAGAGTGCCACAGGACTCAATGTTTGTTTTGCTAAACAAGGCTAACATGGCTACCCTTTTGGAACCTGTCATGCTGCTGCAGGCACCCACCATTGGAGGGAGAAGCTACTGTATAATAACTTGATCTTGCTCCCCCTGAAGTCAATGTCAGCTAAAGCCAGTTATGCAGGATGAGGCTCTGATAGCATGGGCTAAGTCTATCTAGTATGGAGTCTTCAGCAATCTTATTCCTGGATGACTAGCAAAATGCAAGAGGGTTCAGGTAAACTTCAGCTTTCTACCAATGATTTCCATAATAAATGGCATGATGTAATTTTGGGAAAGATTTAAAGGAAATTCATTATCCCCTTCCTAACATTACTAGATTATTTTAGGCATTAAATATGAGCAATAAAAGGATTAGAAGGAAAACATGATTTAAGTCATTGAGAAATATTTTTAAGGGAATCCAAAATGTACATTTGTATCTAAATGTTGTGTTCCTTAAACCTGCTGGGGAATATGCTGTTTATTTGAAATATTTAGTTAAACCAGCATTCTGCTTCTTAGAACTGATGAACTAACAACCCCTATCTAAAGACATAGCTAATACGGAGGACTTACAGTGTGTGTTTTCTGACACAGCACAAACCCCTGCAATAAACCACGTTGCTAACTTTGCCCACATATCTGCACAAAAGACACCATCACAGGACCTAATCAAGCCAGGTACTCCATGAAGGACTCATTCACTTGCTCATCCACTAATGTGATTTATGCCATAACGTGCCAGAAATGCCTCCACACCTTATACATTGGACAAACAGGACAACCTCTGTGCAAAAGAATAAATGGGCACAAAACTGACATCAGAAATCACAACATTCTAAAAATCAGTTGCTGAGCACTTCCATCTTTCTGATCACTCTGTGAATGACGTGTTAACAGCTGTGCTCAAGCAAGTCAATGGGACATAAAGACTTCAAAGAGAAACAGCTGAACAAGAACTGATATGGAGATTTCACTGTGTGAAAGCAGGATTAAATCATGACTATGGATTCTTTTCCCATTACAACAGGTGATTTGACTTCACCTTCCTCTATGTGCTGTTTCCCAGTGTTTGAATCTTAACAACTGCTTTGATTTGCTGTTTTGGTATGACCTGATCTCATGTCTTATATTCCCCTGCATTTATTTTCCTTCCATTCTATAAGCTTCCCCATCTTCAAAGCATCTGACAAAGTGAGAGTTTCTCCCACGAAAGCTCATGCAATAAACAAATCTGTTAGTCTTTAAGTTCCACAGGACTCCTTGCTTCTTTTGCTGGAGTAGACTAACATGGAACTTAGCAAAGAATAAGCAGAAGTTAAACAATATGCCACAAGCCTGACTGTTACCACAGTTACAGTGGTATAAATCCAGTTTAACCCCACTGAAGTCATGTTGGATTTATACTAGAATAGCTGACATGAGAATCTAGCTGGATGTCTCTACCGCAGAGCTGCCACTGTAAGTGATGCTGGTCTGTGAAGAGGGATATTTGTAATAATAGGATCACAGTTGGAATTCTGTATGAAAGGAAGACACTTAAGTAAGAAAATTTCTTAATAATATTAGAAAGTATAGAAAAATAAAAATTTAAAAGCATATAGATGATAACAGAATAAATTTCTTTTCTTCTCTGGTAGTTAGAGCAGCCTAACCTAACTCTGTACTATTGGGGGTTGATTTTCGCAACTCAAGTATCAGAAGCAGAGCAGCTACGACTTGTATAAGATGCCCTTGAATTCATCACTTCTCTCAAGTTGCATTTTTTTTTTAAGACAACTGTGCTTGAATGCTTACAGCTAGTAGTAAGGGAAGTCACCAGGGATGAATGTGGCAGTGTCTTCAGCTCTATCTCTTGCAGTTTCCTAGGTTTAAACTTTCAAGGCTGTAACAGCTACAATGTCAAATGGGTTCAATTAATACACCCACAGAATTGGTGTGACAGACCAATCAGCATGTGACAGACCAACCCACCCCCTCCATATGCATATTCATATTGGGCACCTGAGCACCCAGCTGCATATTTACATGTAAATGGACCTGAAATCTGGTAGGCACATTAAAATGGTTGTGTGAAAATATAGTTTAAAATATTCAGAATGGGACTTCCAAGGAGCCTAAAGGAGTTAAGCACTCAATTCACAGTGAATTTCAAGAAAAACTAACTCCCCTGCAGCCCCTTGAAAATCCCCATAGTAATCAATCCTTTCTTATGTATAAGCCTTTAGCCTGCGCTGCTCAGATTAGTCCTGTTATAACCCTTTTAAAGAAGTACATTTGTTATTATTCTATTTGGTTGCCAGATTCAATCTTAACAATGAAAACAACATAAAAAGCTTCTTCCAGAAGATGGCAGCAGTGACACAGGAATCAACACTAGGAGAACTGGGCTAAGCTCTTGCAAGTGAATAAATTCTTAAAAAAAAAAAATTATATCGAATGGGCAAGACCTAGTCTAGGGTTACTAACAGCTGATACATGCAAAACTAGTCTGGACAAGACAGTCTCATAAAGAGGAAATGTCATTCAGATGCAAAGAAACACATAAAAAGGAGGAAAGGGTGCTCTTTATTTCAAGGAGATTGCATCTTAAGACTCCTGAATATGGCAAACTCATATATCATAACCCCTCCCTCCAACCGTCTCAATATTATCACCCAGTAATTAAAACAACATAAATAATATACTACAGAAAATTAGATGCTGTGATGCTTTCTTGGGGTTCTGACTGTTCACATTATCTCCTATATGAAAAGCATGCTATGCTTATCAATGTGCACTCGTGCGTGTGAAAGAGAAAGCTCATGAGTGAGAGAAGCACACTTTCTTTTTTTAGAAACCTTTCCTATCATGATGATTAGCATCAAGTTACACTCTGTGGGAATGTATGTCCCTTTAACATCACCAGACTGGACAAAGCATTAAAATATGCTATGAGATGGTAGGGATGGACTATATGATTTTCTAGGTCTTTTCTACCTTTAATTTACTTGGAAGCTACGCATTTGAGAAACATTATAAATTAAATAATGCCTATCTAGCCCTCATGCCTGGTCAAAGTGCTCTTCAAAGCCCTGTATCATCCTGTGCTATAGCTGAGTGGAAACAAAGTCTTGCGGTTCAAGTTCTAGCTGTGGGATATGAGACTGACTGGCGGATTAGTACAACAGTGGCAGTGATGCAGCTGCTTTACTGTGCCGTGGTGGTGAAGTGGGAACTAAGTTTTCAGATGAAGCTCTCAGCTTATGGAGCCATCTACATCCTCATCCTCACTTATGGTCATGAACTTTTCATAATGACTTGAAGGATGAGATCATGGATACAAGTGGTAGAAACGAGCTTTCTCCACAAGGTGTCTGGGCTGATTCTCTGACACAGGGCTCAGGGCTCGGCTATTCAGGAGTGCCTCAGAGTAGAACTGCTACTCCTTTGGGTGAAGAGGAGGAGGAGTAGGCGGTTTGGGCACTTGAAAAAGTAGGTTTCCTTTGGAGCTATACCGGAGACATTCCACTGGAGGAAGGCCCCAATCAGAGGCAGCTTTAGGGGTAGGCGAAGCAGGCGGCCACTTAGGGCCACCAAGCGATAAGGGGCCCTGTCCTCAATTTGGTGAACAGAAATGAAAATAGAGAAAAACACAGAAATTGTTCCCATCTAGCATGGCCAGTAGCACCAGAAACCTTAGCACTTTTGACTATATCTCTACTGCAGAGCTTTTTTGAAAAAGGTTTTTTCAAAACAAATTATTTTGAAATAAATTTGAAACAATTATTTTGAAAAACTTTTTCAAAAAATGTTATTTCGAGAGAGGAGTCCGGGAGGACCGCCTATCTCAAAATAAGGCAGTGTTTTTACTTTTTTTGAAAAAGAGAGTCCGCACTGGACTCTCTTTTTCGAAAAAAGGAGGCCAATGTAAAAGATAGCCAGGCTTTTTCGAAAAAGGCCATTGCCATGTCCGGCGATGGGTTTTTCAAAAAAGTTATTTCAAAGAAGCCTTTTTTCCAATAGGTAACCAGATTTAGTGTTTTTGAAAAAGTGCTTCAGTATTTTGAAATACTGGGGCGCTTTTTTGACAAAGGCTTTTTTGAAATAAAGCTGCTTTTTTCAAAAAAGCTGGGTTTTGCTTTTGGAAAAAGCACTCCAGTGTTTTGATACACCAGAACACTTTTTTCCAAAAAAGCAAAATAACTCTGCAGACATAGGAAAGTTTTTTTGGGATATGCCTTCTTATCCCAAAAAATCTTTCCAGTGTAGACGTGCCCTTTCAAGTCTTGGCTCATCAAGGCAAACTATCATTAGGATCTGTGCTTCATCTGAATTGCAGATTTCACCGTTATCCGCCCATCACCTTCACACTGACATGCTAAAAAAGTAAGAGCAAGCACAATTGCAGAAACTTTTCCAGTGGTCTTATCTTTCAGTTCCTCAGCGTCACCATTTATTCTGCTATTTTTTAATCCCAATTGTGAAATTTTGCCTTTTCCTTTTCTTTTTTATCTGTTCTTCTTTCGCCTTTTCCTTTGCCTTTGTGACAATTTTTCCTTTGGCTGTGGTTAGCTCAAGTTACCAGGTAGGTCCTGATAGACTGCTACATATAAATACAGTGCTGCCCTCAACCAATCATTACACCTGTGTGTGATGTCTGTGCTGTATGTCTTTCTTTCTGTAAGTAATTTTTTAGCTTTTTTTGTACTTACTATTTAATATTTTTGAGGGGGCCAGAGTCTTATAATGTGGAGTACTTCAGAGAATTTCACTGACATTTGGTGTTTTTCACTTATAGCTAAAGACTAGAAACCTTCTTTTTCACTTATTTTTATTTATTATAATTATTTGTGTTAAACTTCTAGTGCACATAAACCCAAGCCTATATGAAAAATTTGTAAGATTTGACTGCCAGCATTTTAAACGTGGTATCTTAGTTATTTTTGAGCCATCAATTTTACCACTTTTTATTTGTTAATTAATGCACATAACTTTATAGTTAAGCATTAGCTCATTTATATCAAGTGAAAGATGATTAACTAACAAGCTTCATGATGGAAAGGTCTTTAAAAATATCAAACCCAAGAATAATTTACAAGTTCCAGAGGGACAGTTTGGTTCAGCAAAACAAACACAGAGTCCAGGGGAGGGGAGGTTAGGGCTGCAGGGTGACTGGAGCCACAGGGAGGGTGGCAGTGGGGGCCTATAGGAGGCCCTTTAGGGGGGCCCACAATGGGTTTTTGCCTTGGGCCCCCAATTGCCTAAGGATGCCTCTAGCCCCAATACCAACCCAGGACACGCTGGAAGGATATCTCCTCTGACCTGGGAAATCTGGAAATCCCCCAGGAGGAGCTAGAAGCTGTTGTGGCAGAAGGGAAGATCTGATCCTCCCTACTCTCCAGTGCTGCTGCCATGACCCTCATTAGGAAAACTGGAAAGAAAGAAGGAAGAAGAAGAGGAGAAGTACAGTAAACTAATTGAAGAGGAAGTAGTCCTGTTATATGGTTCCAGCTAAAGGTGTTTCTGAACCAAAACACTAAAAATTCTGCACAATCCTCACTCCTTGGGATTTTGAAACAAGATCAAAACTTTACACCAGCCCAGTCTCAACAATGGGCTGGCAGGACCCTGATTCTAAACGGTCCCAAACTCCAGGAAGGTATGGACTCAGACTGAACCTTTGCAGATTCAGTTCATCTCTACTTCTGAAGGTTGACAAAATCAAATATGAGACAGACTAGGCGGGTGAGTTAGTATATTTTATTGGATCAACTTCTGTTGGTGAGAGAGACAAACTTTCAAGCTACACAAAACTCTTCAGATCTGGGAAAGATATTCAATGTGTCATAGCTAAGTTTAAGTAGTTAGCATATACTAAGGGACCACTTCATCTTGAGTATGTTTCCCAGAGCTGAAGAGGTGCTCTGTGTAGCTTGAAGCTTGTCTCTCTCACTAACAGATGTTGGTCCAATAAAAGACATTACCTGGCTCACCTTGATTCTCTAATATCCTGGGACTAACAGGGCTACAAAAACACTACATAAAGTCAAGTATGGGCGATCTATCAGAGAGCAGGAAAATAAATCACTAGACATATAGGAAATTAGCAGTAGTTTCTTGACCTACTACTAATAGATTGTGCATCATATTAAGTCAACATTACTTAAACGCTGTCAGAGAAAGTGTTTGGCCTAAAGCTGAAAACATCTCATTTTAGTTTTTAAGGAGGAGAAGATAGCTATATTCTGCTTCCTGAATGAGCACAGTTTTTTTTAGTGTGATTTTAGGAAGTGAAGGCCTGATCCAATGTTTACTAAAGTCAGCAAAAGACTTTCCATGATTTCAGTAGGCTTTGAATCAGGCCCTAGTTCTCTCTCATATCCTGTAGCTCCTACCTGGAAAAAAAAAAACCTCTCTCATATTCTTGTTCTACTCATTGCTAATGTCATTTGTATAGTTTTAAAATCGTTTTGTTCTAAGATCGGGTCACTTATTTTTTTAACCGCAGGCAGCTTGTGCCAGATGTGTTCAAACAGTATATATTTAATCAATAACAGGACTTTTCATCTGACCTTTACACTCATCTTGCTGTGTTTGTTTCCTGAAACATCTTTTTAAAAGAAATATGCTAAGTTGTAAGAACAATTATCTATGAATTCTGAGTTTATGTTACTAGTTGATTTACAAACAATGCAAACATTTTGCCTCTCCTCCAATTTTGCCTTTGTTAACACAATTCAGTGGAGCACTATGTTAATGACCACCACAGTATACAATTTTAGCAATGGTAAAACTATATTTAGAACTCAAATACATCAGTTATATAATAAACGAATATTGGCAACAATCAACATATTTTGACAGACAGGCAGCAAGGTTTACCCTCACTGCTAAGAAATCCCAGAAACTCTGCAGAGCTGTCAAAAATTAATTTTATAACTCAGCATTTCTTAACTTTTAGATTTCTGTCATTGCTTATAGATTAGCCAATCCAATGTTACATTCTTGTATTACCATTAATTAGGAAAACCAGAAAGACATGGTTTCTAGATTTTTTACCAGGCTTTAATCCCGTTGAAAATATTTTTATTGACAATTTATGACCTGATCTTCCATGGTGCTCAACACTGTCGAGATCCATCAAATCATAGATTTTAAGGTCAGAAGGGACTATTCGATCATCTTATTTGATATCCTTTATAGCACAGGCCATGGACTCCATTCTGTTCAGGGCTGTCCCTAGTGTAAGGCAAGTGGGGCAGCCACCCAGGGCCTCACACTTCAGGAGGCCTTGTGGGGCCCACACCGCTGACCCCTCCCATGCTGGGGACAGGGCGAGCCAGCCAAAAGCGGTAGCCCAGTTCAATGCTGCCAGTCTGCCCACCTCCTCTACCTGCCAAGCATGCTGCTTTTGGCTCTCTAGCAGAGCACCAGGGAAGGGGCAGGAGGCAGTGCAAGGGCCATACCACTGCCCCCTGGCCACGCTACCTCCCCACTGCTTCGGCACAGAGCCGAAAGCAGTGCGCATAGTGGAAGGGGGGCCCAACCGGCAGTGCTGAATCCAGCCACCGCTTTTTGTTGGCTCGCCCGGTCTCCAGCATGGGATGGCCGGAGCAGGGGCCTTCCTCCCCTGGGTCGGCACGCCCCACTCCCCAGTGCTGGGGGGTTCAGTGGAGGCCCTGTAGAGGGCAATTCGCCCAGGGCCCCGCACCCCATAGGGACGGCCCTGATTCCGTTCCTCTTGCAATAATTTGTATTTGGCTAAAGCATATCTTCCAGAAAGGCATCCAAGTACTACTGAATTCAAGAGATGCAGAATCCACTACTGTGGATTTAACCACATAAGTCAATAGACGTAGAAGGTGGTTGACCCCTCCACAGGATCAAGTTATTGGCCCTATTCCTGCAAATAATTGTGCTACTATAGATCCTAGTGCCAACAGAGAGTTACACTGATTTCTACAGGATTCTGAACTAGTGTATCTTTCACAGGGTCTTAGGACTCACAACTGTAGTGAAAAATAATCTGTTCCTTCAGAACAAACTGATATGCCTGATAAAACTACTGTCTTATCAGTTATTACTTTTGAGATGCTGACTTAAGGTGGAGCTTACTATTTGTTTTGTTTTGTTTTTTAAAATGTGAGTTTAAGAGACCATATAATATGAAAACTAGGTTTTAATCACATATACTTATGGCACTATATGTAAATTAAACAATAATATACAGGTTAGACATAATCAAAATTCTGTAATCAGTGCTATTAAACTTGTGTACTAGTAGATAATAAAGGAAGGGGGAAAAAAGAAGCTAAATCTCTACCTAACATTACTCAGACAAAATTCAGTTGGAGGAAACTACCAGGAGTGTCTAATCACTACTACATGAGCGTGAATACCTCTGTTTCTGTTCTGCTAATGATACTGTTCACAATATTTAGCTGTTTTATGCATAATTCAGAGAAGAAAGATGTATATCAAAGGGTCTCTGATAACTAGTTTAGGCCTAACATTTCATCTGCTTTGAAATACTTATAATCTAATGGGAAATGTCATCTTTTTCTTTTCTTTCCTTTTCCTTCTTCAAAATTCCACTCTCTGCCAGTAGGAACTTAAAGCAAAGAAAAACAAAAATAACTACTGATAGTGTATGACCCTGGAATATTTTTGTTCTGCCACTTCAAAGGCAACCTACAGCTTGCACAGAAAACACAGAAAGGTTACCCTTACAAAATATATTAAACATATTCAACAGTAATACTCAAAACCTCTATGGCTCACAATTATGTTATGGCAGCATTTAGAACTCTTACCATATAATAATACTGTAACATTTTATTGAATACAGCTAACAAGCAAACCCTGTTCTGTGATATGTGATGGACTAACAGAGTGCAGTTTATTTACTTTATTAAGGGCTCACTGATTGCCCCAAACTCCATCCATCTGACTTCAGTGTGGGTTTTGGGTGCACTGGAAGGGAAGATGATTCTGTAAGTAGCAATATTTATTTGTGTTATACTGGGAAAGTGCATATTTGTCAAATGATAAATGACTTTACTACACCCCCAATAAATTACAGTATGTTGCCATTTTCACACTGGAAAACCATGTATGCATCAGTTTTCAGTACTGCTACATGAGAAAACTGTAGTTAATAGAAAGATGGTAGTATGCCAAGGAAGAGAGGTACAATTTGGCTTACTGCAAGTTATAATTATTCTTCATACACAAAGTATTTTAACTAACGATGGTCCAAAGCTAAATAATTCTGATCTGTATCTGGATTTTGAATCCTTTCAAATTTAAGAGGAAGAATTGGGGTGAATACCATGATTAGGGTCAGCCCATTTTATAAATTCAGATTCAAACTCTCCTCTTTTCAGCTTCCAAAGTCCATGCTGTGCTCAGGTCCAGGATTTTCTTTTGAGCTCACCACTAGTTAATTAAGGTTAGAAATTTAGACCCAACAAGGGTTACTTCTTGCTGTACTGAAACAATTTGCATAGTAGAGGAGCTGAGAGACATCAAACCAAACTGTAAACCCTATATATAATTGAAACTGCTACTAGCCAGGTGGTGCAGCAGCATCTTCCACTTTCCTTGTTCCAGCATCTAGGTTACCTAATTTGAGCACTGATCCTGATCTCTATTTCACTTTACCAAAACATGTCAAATACTGATACAAAAGTCTTTTTATCTTGTTTTTGACAAAAACATGCATATACACACATTCAGTAAGAAAAACCTTGTCATAACAAATGATGGTTATCTGCTTATTTTCAAAATGAATACATATAATGTAATTATTTTACTACATTGTTTGCTTTTGAAATCAATGAGCATTGGGCACATCCCAACTTTCTGGTACATTATGACACCACATTTTCAAGAAAAAAAGTTTCTTTGATTTTTGACAGATGTTATTGTTTGTACAGAATCCAGTCAGATGTGTTCTTGCATAACAATTCCTAAGGCTATATCTGCATTGCAATACATAAAAAGAGCAAGGAGTCGTGTGGCACTTAAAGACTTTTTTTGCTTTACTAAACCAACACAGCTGCCCCTTTGGAACATTGCAATACATAGGATCTCAAGACATAATTCTTTAATTCCAGTTGACTAAGTTGAGGGATTAGGTCCCAAACAAGAAACAAGAAAACCATGTTATGTGTGTTTAACTTGAACTGTGTGAGTAGACTCACTGGGTATGTCCACACAGGCTTCTTATTTCGAAACAACAGAGGTTGTTTCGAAATAAGAAGTGGCATGTCCACACGATGCACTGTTATTTTGAAACAACGGGACCCGTTGTTTTGAAATAACAGCTGCTATTTCAAAACTGTTAAACCTCGCATCTAATTGAAATAGCCATTGTTTCGAAATGGTTGTTTCAAAACAGTGGCATTCAGACACGTTGTTTCAAAACAACACCATTGTTTCGAAACAACTGTTTCGAAACATGTCCGAATGGCCTTGTTTCAAAATAACCATTTCGAAACAACGACTATATCGAAAGCAGGCTTTCCCTTAATTCAAATTAACAAACTGTTAATTTGAATTAACTTATTTCGAAATAAGGACTTTATTTCAAAATAACTCATTTCGAAATGGGTTATTTTGAAATAATGATGTATGTGTGGAAATAGCCATTGAAGTAA
>ML681972.1:37296746-37385979 GCA_007922195.1 Podocnemis expansa | reverse complement strand
ACACACACACACACACACACACACACACACACACACACACACACACAGTTATTGTGTTTGGGCAGAGTAAATGGACAGCTATGTTTTCAGTTGTTCGTAAATTTAACCTAACTCTGAACTTGTCGACTTTACAACGCTCACTGAGGGCTCCTCCATTCCCAGTGTATGATAAAACTTTAGAGGACTGCAATGGCCTTTCCCAGCCTTCATCCCCCAGTAGTCAAAAGAGGCTTGTTCTGCCATACATAAACTTTAGGATGCTCTTTGGGAACCCCTCCTCTGCCCTCCACAAGACACAGGAAATTTTTAAAATCTTCAGTGAGCAACAATTGTGTCATCACTCACCTGACAAGTATTGTGTTTAGATATTTCCTGCATCAGCCAATCAGATTCTTCCACTTATTCTGCTTCCCCCACTACCCATGGCCAACAGCTACTCCCCCACCATTTTTATACAGACATACAGAGCCAGATTCCACTGTCCTTAGTAGTAGCACCCATGCAGTCCCCTTTTCTATGAGTAGCCCCTTTGTTTTCAATGAGGCCACAACACTATTCATTCTGATTAAAGTTTTCTTCCATTTAATGTGATCCTTGGATGTATAAATATATGAATTTGAGTAGGAATAGTTCAATTATAGTATTTCTGTGTTTGTCACTGGTGCAACTGCTACTAGAATACTGTGTCCAGTTCTGGTGTTCACAGTTCAAATTTGTTGATAAACTGGAGAAGATGGAAAAACATACTTGTTATATTTGGACCCAGAAGTGAAGGAGATAGACTTAGAGGGAACTGCTGATTTAAAATATAGTGATTAACTGTAGTGTCTTTACTGTTATGGCAGCAAAACAGAAACCAAAACAAAAATGAGACTGTACTGGGGAGGGTGTTTAAAGAGCACCAAAGCATTTAAAGTGACAAGATACCACATTCTTCTACTCTACCTCAATACTTTCCCAGAAATATAAATATTATTGTTTACATGGCTAACATAAAAATATAACCTAACTAAAAGTTGTGAGTGGACTATTGCAAGAGATTATTCTGCCCTGAAATAGCAACTAACCGTCTAAACAATTTATAATTTTAGAAACAGCACTGGTTTTTGCACTCCTTTGGGTTAATGTGGTGATTTTGGTGTGGGCATTGTCCTGGACAACAGAAAGAGTCAGTGGTAAGAAACCAACTAGATCTAACAAGGAATCAGATGGATTTGGTATCAAAATACCTTCCAACAAGTTGTCAAAATGAGGAGTTGTAACAGGAAGAGATCTTATTGGAGTAACAAAAAATTGTATTAGAAAATCTTTGTACTCTGATACTGGTTGAGGCTGTAACTGGTCCATATGATCAGGTAGCA
Source organism: Podocnemis expansa (assembly GCA_007922195.1). NCBI lineage: Eukaryota > Metazoa > Chordata > Testudines > Podocnemididae > Podocnemis > Podocnemis expansa. Next base: position 37,384,618 of record ML681972.1, on the reverse strand, counting down.
ACTGAGCCATAAAGTATCATTGGATAATTTTACCACGAATGAACAGGTCCTGGAATTTCGGAAGTTCCCTAGGTACCCATTTCACTCCACAGCCACAGTTGGAAGCCCACACTAAGTCTCCTCTTTGGAAAGAATGATGAAGGATCTCACATCATCCATCAATTTACATAGCTTGAGGCTTGGCTACATGAGGCAATATATCAGGAAACAGCATGTCCCAGTAGATTTACAAAGATGATATGAAGAAAAAAGTTGCAGGTGAATCCTGGGTAGCAGCATGTGGTATCTCCCTGGAGACAAGCAAGAAATTGTCCATTTTCTACTTATGACTCAAAACTGACTTTTTGCTCTTAAGACATGCTTAAGTGTCTGTTCAAAGTGTCCTTCTACTCTGTTTGTAACAGGATAGTATTGAACAGAATGTGTTTGTTGAATTCCTTCTGCAGCTAGGAACTTCTGAAATTCTCCAGAGCTGAATTGAAATCCATTGTCCCTCATCATCTACACCAATAGATCAAATTTACTACACAACAAACCTAACCAATGGTTTTGGTATCCATATTAGAAATTATTCAAAAAACTTCTGGCCATTTTGAATGGGTGTCAACAACAACCAAAATGACATAACTTAATAGTGTGGCAAAGTCCACATGAATACATATCCAAGGCGTCTGAAACCATGACCAAGTCATAGATGAGCTGTATCAGGATAGTGCTGTATTTGCTGACACAGCACAGCATTTCACTTTCCTCTTAATGTCTTTGTTGATCTTTGGTCACCAGACATGACTGTGGACTGGGGCCTTTATTCACAGAATGGCAAAATGATCTTCATGAAAACCATCCAAAACATGAGACTGAAGTAATTTCAGAATGACCACTCACACTCTCATCAAAATCCAATCTGGATTCACAGATAATTCAGGCTGAAGTGACATGAATTATGTAATTGTGATCCAACACTGTATCTTGTAGTACTAGTCCCTTCTCAAGAGAATGCACATCATCCTTAGCAGTTTCTTTGTCAACGTCTGTGCTAGTGATAGGTAAAGTAACCACCAAATTGAAATAAAACTTTTCATCAAAGTTTCTGTGAGTTGACACAAGCTTGGGCATGGCAGGTGCAACAGTTCATCAACATTGTTGTGATGAGTCCTCTTATGGAACTGAACGGCATGGCAATGAGCTCAAAGTGGCAATTCCTATCATTGCTTACAAGCAGCTTCTAATGATGGAATTCCAAGTTTCAGTTCAAAAACTGAAATTAATAGGCAGTGGTCTGTCAGCAAGATAAAATACCTACCATAGCTATGGAACTTCCAAATTCTGAGGATAATGTTGAAAGATGCTTGCTCTATTTGTGTTTAGTTCTTCTCAAGGACGGTAACTGTTTGTGAAATGAAGGCAATTAGTTTCTCCCTACCATCACAAAAAATGTGCAAAAAAAAAAAAAAAAGGAACCCATGCCATATGGTGAAGCATCACAAGCCAGTTGCAACAGTGGTGAGCCAAACTGCATAAGAACTTTGCTGATAACAGTTTCTTTGCTTCCTTAAATGAGCACACATACTCTTTTGTTCAGTTCCTTTTTTTCCCTTTCTTGTAAAAGTTCCTGTAATGGTGCCAATGTGGTTGCCAGATTAGGCAGAAACTTACTGTAATAGATAAGGACGCCTATGAATGAACATAACTCTGACACATTTGTTGAATTGGCTTCTCTTTATCAGCTTATTATATCCTTAACATTGTGCATCAATTACATACCCACAATATTCAGCTGAAGGCTTTACAAATTTGAGTTCTCTCAATGTACTCTCATCCAAGGTCTTCCAAATGAAGCTTGACAGTGCCCAAATTTCAAAGATGATTTTTTAAAAATCTTTTCCTGGAACAAGGATAGCATCCAAATATCACTGAAATCTATTTAGTCCCTTCAGGATCTCATACATGGCTTTCTGGAACAGGGCAGGTGCCAGTGTGATACAGAAAAGCAACCTGTTGTGACAAAATAAGCCTTTTTTGTATGTTGATTATGAGATATATGTGAGAAGCCAAATTAGTCTACATCTGTAGGTATGGACTGATCAAATATGCCATTTATGGAGAAACATTGCCCTCCACTCACTGTAATAAACAAACCTTCAATAAGAGGTAGTGGATACTGGTATACCCATAAAGCTAAATTAAGTGACACTTTGAAATTGCCACAAATTCAGATGAAGCTATCCTTCTTCATTACTGGTATGACTGATATAGCCCACTTACTCAGTGAAACTGGTCCAGGACTCTACTGTTCACTAAGCAGTCTAAACTGGACTCCACCAGAGGCTTTGGTGCCTAGGCCACAACGCTGGGCTTGCAATATTTTGTCTGGCTGTCATAGGCAACAGTGAGCTTTACTGCTACATTGCTCATCTGGTCCAAGTTCTTCTCCAAAAACTTTGGAGTGTCTGTCCAGTACTTCTTGCAGTTTTGAGGCCTTCATGATTGCCTTGATCTTGAACCAATTCATCTTGATCTTCTCAAGCCAAGTTCTGCCAAACAATGAGAGACACTTGCCTTCAACTGCATACAAGGGTAATATGACTGATTGTCTATCTAGCTGCGCTTTCACTGGGAATATCTGTTTTGGAACTAACTTTTCTCCAGCATAAATCTTCAAAACTCTGGCAGAGGTGTCTTACAGAGAAAGTTGTGACAAAGTCTGGTACTAAGCAGATGCAGAAATCAGTGAGATGGTAGCTCCATTATTAAACTCCATTCTTGCAGGAACTCCCTCAATCAAGGATCTGACCCAAACGCCAGTACTGACTACAGCATCTGATAACACATGCAGTACTGTTTTGATTAGTGTTACTAAAACTATTTTTCCACATTAAGAGTTTCTGACTTCTTCTGTTTCTTATACTCAGTCTTTCAATGTATCTTTTTGGATGAAAGGTTATCCTGTGTTGTTGGTCACTGAACAGTCCAACAGGTCACAGATATACCAGCATGTCCTTTTTCCTGACACTTCCTATAAGTGACCTGTCATGCTGAGCAATCATTCTTAGCATATATAGTTCATGCACAATGGCCACACAGAAATTCCTTTCGTTCTCATGGCCCTTTGTCTCACTGATTCTGGAGTTATATTTCTTGAGTCACACTAAATTTTAGAGAATCTTCCCTGTGGTTTCCATGGCAGTGTATATGTCACCAGCTTTCTTGAATGTAAGCACTGATACAGTCAGTATCTTTTTCTGGGTTTGGCCATAGTATAAACCAGAGATGAACTGGTCAGGAAAGGCATCACTTAAAGTTTGTCCAAACTGATAGTGCTCTGACAACTTCCTCAGAGCAGCAATAAAACGTGCAACAGATCTGCTTCCCTGGTGTCACTGACAGAACCAATATTGTTCTGCTGTAGTCAATGGGATTGGAAAGAAATTCTTCTTCATCGCCATAGTAATTGCAGCATATGTGGCATTTCTGGGGCACAGTTGGAAACAACAGATCATATAGCAGTCCACATGCCTTTGGACCCATCACTATCAGCATAATATTGAAACTTGCCATCTTCCTGAAAAGAAACTGCAGGTTTTAAATTGCTGAAAGCATTAGAGCTATGCCACCTATGATCTGCGGTTTCCATTGAAGTCATAGCTCACAGAAGTTAGCATTTACTTCTCTGTTGAACTTCATGCCATCCCAGACATCTTCGCTTCCATAAGCAAGCTTCCTCCCCTTTTTCTCTTTAATTTTACAGCTTTTATTTGCTGGGCTATTGGCTGTTCTGGGGTGCGTCTTGCTCTTTCGCTATCCAGAAATTCCATCTTAGACCTGAGAAACCCTCCAAATGAAAATTCTGTCTACAGAGATATATTTTCACAAAAAGTGTGGGGTTTAACAAATCAGCACTGTCTGATTAAAAACGTTCAGTTCAAAATTTCCTGACCAGCTCTAGATAGCTGGTATAGTTAATTACATTGACCTGTCAACTTGTGTTAGAAATACACAGCTCAAACTAAAAATGAAATGAGCTGGGCTGTTTAAGACTATTGCTTTCCTTATGCAGCATATGCTCAGCATTGGAGAAGTGCGACATGTCTGAATAGGGATTTTTTTCATATATCAAGGTAATCTTTTTCAAATGAAGCACAAGGCTGAGAAAGCATGAAAGGCAAATTACTCTCTCATCCACCAGAGGATGGTCTCTGTAGATCAGAATTATCAGCAGAGCACTGTAGTGAAATTCTTTAGTTGCCAAAGACTACATTACACATAGGCTGTAAATTAATAGTTCTTAGTTTTAAATATTAACTCTCTTACCATTCACAGAAAATTAAACTCACTGGGTTTATCTAAGGAGATATCCGAGGGATTCACTTACTTTTGTCTAAAAATATCTGACAGCTTCACTGATTTAATGGCACACAGCTTGTCATTCCACATAACTGTAAATGCTACAGCTGCCACGTCACCTGCATTTTACATAATGCACCATTCACATAATTAACAGATATTATGGATAGACTGGGCTTTAGATAAAGCATCATCAGGCTTAAAGACTCGTATTCCATTCTCTTATGACACACTGCCACTGACTGTGACCAAGACAAGTGCGTATATTAGTATATGATGTATATATAATAGTATGTATATTATGCGTATTAGTTAAGGCTGTATTAGCATTTTAAATGACACTTTCTTTACTTTTTCTTACTTAACCATAATGTTGTCTTATCATGGCTTTTTAAAAATGGAACTTACTATTGAAAAATGAATTTGGGTGATTTAAAAAGATTTCACAATTTTTATTAATTAGTTTTTTTAACCCCTGGTGAGGACTTTATAACTGGACTTTAGTACTAAGAGTGCATGACTGTACAAGTAGAGGAACACCAAAAAATAATACAAAAAAGATCTCTAAAATAGATTTTTCATATAATATTGGCACATAATATAAGATTTTATGGCATATGTTTGAGATTGTATAACTCACTCATGGTTTCAACATTTGTAAGTAAAATGGCCATCCTCAAATCTTTATTCCATGCTCTACCTATTAGGTATTCTCCTCCTCTCTCTATTAAAAGACTGAAGAAAATCTGTTAAAAACATAAGGCATCACAGCCTGAAGATACCCCAAGATCTCCAAACTCCAAGAGTATAGATTTTAATAAGCTACAAGCAATTGGTTCTGCACTGCCAAATTTTTTTCTTCATGGTCAGCAGCGCACTCTTCATCTGAAAATGAAATATTACTTATTTACTCACTCAAGGAGTAGGACAAGGTATCTGTGCTTACCTGACAATTTCTTGTTTTTATTTGTTTGTTTTTTCTAGTAATGAAAGTCCTCCACAGATGCTTTCATTAGGCATTCAGCCTCTTTACAGTCTGGAGGAAGAACAAGACCTGTCAGTCATAGGTTGTGTGTACGCTACAAATGGAAGGTGTAAGTCTTTGCTGGAGATCTGTTCAAGATCAATTCTGATCCAGCTTGGCTTTCCTGGCTCATCAGGGGCAAAGGCACTCTACAAACAAGGCTCATCAGGCTACCCAGTAAAATACTCAATAAGGAAGACGAAGCAGAAGACATGAGTGCTTTTTTTCACCCTTGGCTTTTCTCAGCCTAGATGTCTCCCTGAATCCTCCATGCACACCAGCTGCCAAAAATCCTGAGAACGGGACGCAGAGCTGTGGGAATGATCTTCCAAAAGGCTATCACAGCCCTGGGACGTGCCTGGGAAACAGGCAGACACATTACTGATCATAAATGTTGGTCAAAAATTTGGAACAACAGGATTGAGATTTTCCTCAGAAAAGCTCAGTGTCCAGGGGTGTCTGCTGAGCATGTGGCTTCTTGGGAAGCAGAAAATACTGGAAGGCATTTTGGTGTCTAGGCTATGGCATTCTCTTGCTACCAGTGAGGAACACATCTGGTTGTGCCCTAAGCTGTGTAAAATTTGACATAATCCAGCAAGTGCTTTGAAGGTGCTAAAGAAAAGAGGCAGTTCAGTTAGCTCCAACTGGCAGAAATTAGAAAAAGGAATTCTGAAAAGATTGTGTTGGTTCACAGGATCTCTGCTGAGGCAGTGTGTAATCTGTGGACATGTCTTCACTATAAGCACTACATTTGTGCTATCATAAACAGTCTGCTTCTGTAGGAGGCGGAAGCTATGTTGGTGAAAGAGCGTCTTCCACCAGCATAGCACTGATGTGGACAGTGCTAAAGTAGCTCTAATGTGCATCTCTTACTACTTAAGCTGTAGTGTAGATCAGCTCTTTGTCTCGTTTTATAATTTTGATACCAGAGAAGAGAATGAAGAAAATTACATCTGAAATAGAAAATGTAAAGGTCTTGAGTCACCAGCCAAAAGCATCTTTTTATAGATGTAAACCACAATCATTTTGATAAGCAAAGTGTTGTTTCAGCTTTTCTATATTCAATTTGACTTTTCAGGTATCTTTCTTTTTTTTTTTTTTTTTTTTTAAATAGATTCTTTTCCTGTTCAAAAAGGTAACTGCAAACTCAGCGTCCTTCTCCCAATAAGACATCTTGTGTGCTTCCACTTTCAACCAAGACACATGAAAAACCGGCTGCATTTTTCAGTCCTACAAGCTGAATAATGTTATAGTCTCTACCAGTAAGTGGTTTTTATTTTTTTAGTTGAAATAAATAACAATTGAGGGAAGAGGAAAGAAAGAAACATCATTGTTCTATAACAACAAATATGTTCTCTGGATCTAAAATAACCAGTAAGCACTGGTAAATGATGAATTTTGCATTACAGTACTCTTCCATTTAGTATAAAATGTGGAACAGTTATGCCCACTCAGAGCTGAACAGCAGAAAGTTTTCTACAGTAATTAAAGTAAATAATTCCCAATAAATTTATCTGAATAATTTAGCCTAAGGAATATGCATGAGTCAACCATATGTAGTCATCATTCAAGATTACACAACATATTTTTCACAATGATTTTTACTTTTTTAATTGAGAACTAACAGTCCTGTCAAGTATTCTTTATGTATATTTTTTGTTCTGTGTAGGTTGTGATTGCTCAGAAAAGACATACTAGATTGCCACTGTTCCCTGACTGGATGAATGTGCAAGGATTTCTAGCAAAGAATACTCTCTCACTCATGTGTGTTTAGAATTCAGTTTCTATAGAATACACAGACACGATTCAAAATTAATTTTCTGTGAACATCTGTGCAAGTAAAATGGTGAACACAACCAAAGCAAATTCTTTTTAAAATTTTATAGAAAATGTTTGATACAATTCATCAGTTTTAGTTTAAAATTTCAACTAACACTAAAATAACCCTTCAAAATTGGCTAACAGTTAAGAAGATAATTTGTTGGAGCTTTACTTCTCATACAAACACACCAACACGGTACAAATTTTTCCTTTTACATTGTTACAACACTCAATATCCAGTGCCTATTACTGTCAACATGGAATTATATTTCATTTACAATACCAATAAATAATAATAGTAAAGCAGCTCTAAGAGAGTACTTTTATTACAAAAGCATTTCTAGAATATGTAACATCTAGAAATATATTGAAAATACCTAAAATACATATAGCCAAGGTCCAAAGGGGCAACCGTGTTATTCTAGTAAAGCATAAAAAGCAAGGAGTCTTGTGGCACTTAAAGACTAACAGATTTATTTATCGCATGAGCTTTCATGGGAGAATATCCCACTTCATCAGATGCCTTGAAGAGGGAGAACTTACAGAGTTGGCTGAAAATAAATGCAGGGGAGTGTAAGACATGGGATCAGGTAATACTGTAACAGCAAATCAGAGCATTTGTAAGGATTCAGATTCGAGGAAACAGCACACAGAGGGACAGTGAAATCAAATTACCTGTTATAATGTGAAAAGAATTCATAGTCAGGATTCAGCCCTGCTTTCACACAATTTAATTTGCATATTAGTTCGATTTTGGCTGTTTCTCTTTGAAGTCTTGATGTCCCATTGATTTTCTTGACGACCATCGTTAACAATCATCAATGGAGTGATTAGGAAGATGGAAGTGCTCAGCAACTGTTTTATTTATTTATTTATTTTTGTGTGTGTTGTGATTTCTGATGTCAGTTTTGGGTGCATTTATTCTTTTGTGTAGAGATTGTCCTGTTTGTCCAATATATAAGGCTGGGGGGCACATCTAGCACATGATGGCATAAATCACATTAGTGGATGAGCAGGTGAAAGACCCTTTGATGGAGTAGCTGCCTTGATTAGGTCCTATGATGGTGTCTTTTGTGCAGGTATGTGGACAGAGTTGGCAGTGTGCCACGGATACTCTTGAAGATTTCCACAGAGATTTCAACAATTTCCACTCCACAATCAAACTGAGCCTGGAACACTCCACACAGGACTTCCACTTTCTGGACACTACAGTACAAATTAGGGATGGACACATCAAGATCACTATATACCAAAAACCTACTGATTGGTATAGTTATCTACATCCCTCAAGCTTCCATCCTAAACACACCACATGATCCACTGTCTACAACCAAGCCCTAAGATATAACCGCATTTGCTCTGATGCCTCAGACAGAGACAGACGTCTTCAGGATCTCTATCAAGCTTTCCTAAAAGTACAGTACCCACCTGGAGAGGTAAAGAAACAGATTGACAGAGCCAGATGGGTACTCCGCAGTCAACTACTACAGGAGAGGCCCAAAAAAGAAAACAACAGAACGCCACTGGTCACCACATTCAATCCCCAAGTCAGACCTCTACAGCAGATCAATAAGGACCTACAACCTATTTTCAAAGATGATCCCTCATTCTCTCAAGCCTTGGGAGACAGACCTCTCCTCGCCTACAGACAACCCCCAAACCTTAAACAGATACTCACCAGCAACTACAGCTCTAACAACAGAAACATTAAAACAGGCACATATCCCTGTAACAAACTATGCTGCCAACTCTGTCCACATATTTGCACAAAAGACACCATCAAAGGATCTAATCAAGCCAGCTACTCCATCAAAGGGTCCTTCATCTACTCATCCACTAATGTGATTTATGCCATCATGTGCCAGATATGCCCCCCCAGCCTTATATATTGGACAAACAGGACAATCTCTATGCAGAAGAATAAATGCACCCAAAACTGACATCAGAAATCACAACAAACAAACAAACAAACAAACAAACAAACAAACAAACAAACAAACAAACAAACAAACAGTTGCTGAGCACTTCCATCTTCCTAATCACTCCATTGATGATTGTTAACGATGGTCGTCAAGAAAATCAATGGGACATCAAGACTTCAAAGAGGAACAGCCAAAATAGAACTAATATGCAAATTAAATTGTGTGAAAGCAGGGCTGAATCCTGACTATGAATTCTTTTCACATTATAACAGGTAATTTGACTTCACCCTCCCTCTGTGTGCTGTTTCCTGGAATCTGAATCCTTACAAATGCTCTGATTTGCTGTTGCAGTATTACCTGATCCCATGTCTTACACTCCCCTGCATTTATTTTCAGCCAACTCTGTAAGTTCTCCCTCTTCAAGGTGTCTGACGAAGTGGGATATTCTCCCATGAAAGCTCATGCGATAAATAAATCTGTTAGTTTTTAAATGCCACAAGACTCCTTGCTTGTTTTTGCTAAAATACATATATTTTCAAACCTGGCAAATGCATTTCTGGCAAATCTGACAAGCTTATTTTCAAATCTGCCAAACACATTTTACAGGGTCATTCTCCCTCTATGATGTACCATCTATTATTTACACAAGCATATTCATACTTGCAGGGTAGGTACAATACCAATGCGTACTGTTCCTTAGAGGACAGGAACAAGCCTTTTGTTTTTGGACAGCATAGGATGCTCAGATTTACTCATACAAATTTGCTGCCATTTTACAGAATACACAAGGCAACCCCTGAAAAAAGCTTTTACTAATTTTTAACCACAATGGGTTTCCCCATGGGCTCTCCTTCAGCCTTGCTGGAATTGCTATGAAGGACTTAAACCCTGCATGAGCTACTATCAGGAGAGGTGTGACTGATGTTGAATTGTGTGACCAATGCTCTGTTCCTAGCCTACTAGTGTGTGTAATTTACTAATAAGTGTATGTATGAAGAATAAATTCTTTGTTGAGGAATCCAGCCATATCATCATTTGTGAATGTTTCTGACCCCCCCCATACAATATGCTCACTAAACTGTAGAATTCTACCTTATATTCATATTAAGATAGTTTTACCTACATCTCTTATCCTCATTTTCCTTCCAGTTCTTCCCCATTATTCTCTCCTTCTCTTCTTGATTGCATTTTATGCCAAACATTCTCCACCGCCTTCTCCTCCCCCAAACCTCTTTAGTCTCTACCATTCACCAACACCATCCATTAAACTATAATCACCCAACTTCTGATTCAATTTCTAATCACTGCCACTCTTCTCCCTCCTTCCTCTTCTTTGCAGCCAGCAGTTGTCTCTTTTCTCCTAATCCTTTCTCCACGCAGATATTTCTGGATCCCTCTCTTCAATTCCATCTGTACCATATGCCCCCTCTTGTTATCTCAGGTCCCTTATTCTTCAGATTGAGTACCTCAGATCTGCCCCCCCCCCCGACAGTACATTCAGTGCTCCAGAGGTTGAGCTTAAAACCATCACTAAGAACATGAAACATGGCTGCTCCCAGCTCCCTGCACGGAGAAGAGATAGCATGATCCTCTCCTTCAATCCTTCTATCACTCCACTATCTTTAGGGAAAAAGAGTGGCACTAGGTAAGCCTTTCAGGGAACAGACTGTATCTTTTCTATGTTTCTACAGCATCCAGCACAATGCGGCTCCAGTCCTGATTGGGTCTTCGGACACTGCAATTATTTACTAGTAACCACTATTACTAGAGGGCTGTCAGGATCTCAGAACGAGACACTCTCCTTCTCCTTCCAGCATATACTGGAGGTGGCTAGGGGGCCTCAGTACAGGTTGCTATGGCCAGCCCTCTATGGCTGCAATGGACTCAGTCGAAGTACTGAAAGTTCCCAAAGCAATCCATGCATGTCCCCTATTTTGCAAACCTCAAACTGGACTACTGAATAATCTAACAAGAAAAATGGTCATTGTTTCAGAAGCTATTCAAATATATGATGCATAAAGTCTTCCTGCTTTTAGAAGGGGGTTGGACTAGGTGACCTCATGAGGTCCCTTCCAACCCTGTGATTCTATGATTCTATGAAAGCACTTGGGAGTATTCTGTAGGGAACAAGCCAAATGGGCAGGGAGGTAACTTGAATAACCCATAGGTCTTTCTCACCTCCAATGTTCATGAATCTATTGAAAGTAGATTTCACTTATTTTTATAGATGATGTATGTATGAACTTGCGCATCCATGAATATAGGTCACACACAGTACTCAGCTATTTAATAGGTCTATCACTTCTTGGATTTTGTAAGGCATTTTGATGTACAATGTCTACAGCTGAGTTTGGAACTGGCTATAGGGAACAATTTTAAGAATCCAGAGACTGTCCCTTTAAATCAGTGACTCTCAAACTTTGCAAACTACTGTACCCCTTTCAGGAGGCTGATCTGTCTTGCTTACCCTAAGCTTCACCTTGCTTAAACTACTTGCTTACCAAAATCAGAAATAAAAAGTATCACAACACACTATTCCTGAAAATGGTTCACTTTCACATTTTTACCTTATAATTATAAAATAAATCAACTGGAAAATAAATATTGTACTTACATTTCAGTATATAGTGGAACAGAAAAAAGTCACTGTCTGTATGAAATTTTAGTTTGCACTGAGTTTGCAAGTGCTGTTTATGTAGCCTGTTATAAAACTAAGCGAATATCTAGATGATTTGATGTACCCCTAGGAAGACCTTTGCACACTCACTGGGGTACATGTACCCCTAGATGATAAGCACTGTTTTAAACTACTGTGTAATTTGGGAACATATCTAACATAGCTTTGTTTAAATGTTTGCTGTTTGAGGTAGGGTGTACAATAAGAAACTGAAGGAAGCATTTGTTAAAATATATAATTACATAAAACAAAATAAAGCATCAGGGATGCCAGGAGCTTGGGATGGAACAAAATTAAATACATCAGAATAATAACCCCACAGATGAGATAGCACACAGCTGTGCTGCTTCAGGAACAGACTGTGACTCAGAAACTCTGCTCTGCATGATATGTGTAGAGGGCACAGGGGACAAAAGGGGCTCCTTATCTCCAGGGGTGTAGCTAGCCACAGCTTTCTGGCCGAGGCCCTTAAGGGTAGCCAGGCCACTCCTGCTTCTGGTCACATGACTGGAAGCTTTCTACTGATGCTCTAATTGCTGAGCAACTGGAGCATCAGGAAGAGGAGGGGGGGGGGGGCGTCCCAGCTGCTGCCATGGGACCAGTGTTGCAGGTGGAGGAGCAGCTACCTCTATCCCTCTGCCCATGGCTGCCTCTCTGCTTCCAGCGCTGCTGCTCATGGCCACCTGCTGCCAAGGCCGAAAGCTCACGCCACTGCCAGTGGCTGTGGTGCATGGGTGGGCAGTGCCCACCCAGACCCACCTGTAGTTATCCCCCTCACTCACATGGGCTCGCAGGACAGACTGCAATCTAGTCCTAAACTCTAAGTTGAAGAAAACTTCTCACAGTTTGTTGGCAGATGAATCAAATTACAATTCTTGAAATATCATTGAAGTGTACATATAATTATCCACGTCCAATGCTAAATGTGAGTGGGTAGTAAAATAACCTACCTTTGATCTTCACAAATCCAAAAATGAAGGTAAGCCATTATTGAAACTCCCTGCATGAAGTGTGCTCTAGCAACATGCTTTTACTTTGAAAATGAAAACTGTTTTATGCCACCCTGTCTTACCTAGAGTAGCACAAGCTGAAAGTCAGCTAGTTTGCTGCACATATGAATTTCACTGTAAGTTATACTATGGCTCAGAAACACAGAAGATGAGAACTGAATTTCAGGAACCCACAATCCCTGCAGTTGTAACACACAGTCATCTGACCCTAGGGACTACTCAAGTGCCACTTATCCAAATCAAAATCAGAAAGCCTCAAAATGTGAAGGTTTCACATCTTATTTCCATTTTGAAAAAATGTTCCAACTGCACGAAAAGTCAGTGAAATATTGCAGGTAAGGCTGGAAAGCAGATCATTTTTTCACTGAACATGCCATTTCAGTCATAATCCCAAATTCTCAAAGTTTTGAAGATGGAATTGTGTTTGGACAGGGATCAGACTTCACATCAAAATACACAAGTGGCTAAGTGCTCCAGAGAAACAAATACATCACCAGGTTCCCACCCATGTGACTTGTGGGGCAGAAAAGCCTCATGTGTCCTACATCATCACCTAGTAAAATTTTTGATTAGCATAATTATTATATTAAAACACCTATTCTGTCAAAGATACAGAATAGAATAGAATAGGTCCTATATTATCACCCTGTAATATTTTTGACCAGCATAAGTCAAAACACCAATTTTGCCAAATTTTCTCCAGGTAGAAATTAAAATTTGGTAGGCACAATGCTGTTGAATGCCTCCTCTCTCCAGCTTTTTAAATTGCATGATTTTGCCTATGAATGCATTCAGATTTTACTCTTATTAAGGTATGTTTTTGTAAAGTGCACTGACAGCTGGAAAGGCCTTGATACATCAAGAGCAGCAGCGTGCTCAGAAAGGAGTTAACAGCACTAATGATCATGGAGAATTTGGGCATCTTTAATTTATAGCCACCTTGCATAAGTTTGGTTTTATGCCCTCAGCTAAGAAAATGTGCTCCCCAAAACTGGAGTACTGCTTTATTAAATTCAGAGTTTTCCTTGTCCGCTGTCAAGTTGAGATCTTTTAAGATTCTAGAACACCTGTCTCAAAGCATTATCTTGTTCTTGCTATGCTTTCCCATGTACTGAAATGTCTGTACTGAAACTGATAGCATTTGTGGTATGATGGGTAAGTCTCTGCTTACATATATATGCAATAGAGGTAATGCCCAGTACGTTATCATGAAATGTGTGCAAAGTTCAATTGGTGAAAACTTGTGATCCATTTAAGATGTGTGCCCTGGTGTCTCTGGAATAGTACTACATAACTACAAAACCCTGATAATGGTTTTGGGAAGATGTTTGGTGTTCCAGAACTTACTTATTTTATGGTAAAAGACTAACTGTCTGAAATCAGAGTGCAAGGCCTCTGATACATTCTACCCTGTTCCCAACACAGGACATTCTGTTGGAGCTTGAATCTTTGCTTCCATCAGTTTTTTTAAAATGAAAAATGTGGCCTGTGGTGTAGTTCACTGATAGATTTTACAGTTTCATCGTCAACTAAGGTCATTTCAAGGTGTCTCCTGTGCTCCAGCCTTTTGAAGAGAAAAGAAAATTCAGAGTTTACTTTTTGTCAGTTTTTGTTTACTTGAAAGATCGTATACATTAATCACGTGCAGTTTCATCTTCTTTACCAACTTTTAAAATTCTGAAACTGTATCCAGTTATGTGAGAATGAAATTCAATACCAAGTCACATTTTCCATTGAGTGGTGATAGGATTCACAAAGGGCTAAGAGAAAGGATATGCCTAAGCCCTGTATGGGTTAGGTGCTTTATCAGCAGGGTCTATAAAATATACCCTTCGCATATAATAAGGAAAAATGAATACTGCAGCTGTAACATAAAAGATATTGTAGAGTCCGGCAGGAGGATTTATGTGGTAAAACCAGAAAAATGTAGAGCCAAGATAACCAATTTTTGAGTTATATGTTTTATGTACATTGTGATAGGGAGCCTTTCTCTGAAAAGGGCTCATAATTTCTCTATGTTAGTAGGTACCTAAAGTTGATAGCATCTGGTAAATGGAGGGCCATGTTAAATTACTGTGTTACAGCTCAGTTCTTTAAATGCACTGTCTTGCCATATACTTAAAAACACCAATAAACTGGCAGCCTTGTTGGGATATACAGAAGACAAGCCAACTACTAAATGGCCATGGAAACCAAACCATTCTCTCTCCCCATGGAAGGTTATTTTAGATCAGGGAAATTGGTCATTGGCAGGGAAATTTTCCTTTGCTGCTAGTATCACAGTGTACCTGTCTGATGGATACAGGAATTCAATTTCCAGGGTGCTCAGCTTGGTGTCTTTTACTATCATTAAATGTTTGCTCAAAAATATGGAAAAAGAAACTTATAAAGAGAACCGATGGAGATCTTTGTGTTCTCTTTCATACTTCTTTCTAAAGGATTGTATGTGAACTATACACATTTTGGCACTCAGTGATGTCACATCATTTGTTAATTAGTATAATTCCATTAATTGCATTGTCCCTAGAAGAGTTGTGGGTGTTCAGAAGAGCAGACAAGAAGAACCGTGGTCCCACATGCTTACACATAGCCTTGAGAAATATTGTAACAAGTTAGAAGATGTTTAGGACAAGAAAGGGTTACATAAATAATATCATGTGGAGCCTCAATTTATGTACCATTCTTAATGAACGCATTTTTCCCTTTTAAGTTTTAGGATCTGGCATGGCAAAGAATTCTGTTAATAAGAATCTCTCTGTTAGACTAGGGGCTGAATTATTTTCCTTCTTTCAGTGTTTGCACAAGAGATGATTCCGGAGTGGGATCTGAATGTGAGAAAAGAGGTAGATTGAGAAAGATTTGGGGAGAGTGTTCAAGATGCAGGGTCAGCATGAAACAAAGCACAGAGGTATCTGTCTGGAGAGGTACAGAACCAATTATCACTAGAAGAGGTGACAAGGGGAAAAAGGAAACCATGCAGAGCTGCAGGCTGGAGCTGAGTGACACACAATCTTGAAGAGAAGCGCAAGAAGTTTGACTTCATATATACAATGTCAAACATTTAAAAGCTTACTTCTATGGCCTGTTATGTTATTGTGTGCTCCTCTATGATCATGCAATTGGTGGCTATCTGTTAAATATATTAAAAAAAGCTAAATAAAAATGAACACTAGAAAAGTGCCAGTGAAGTGATGACTGATAATCTACATCTTCTAGCAAAAATGGTTCCACTTGCCACTTCACATTTTTTTGCAGGATGATGTGATTTTCAGAGAACATTGCTTTCCAGACTGACATTATTTAGGAGGTGTTGTGTCAGAGTTGGTTGTTAGATGTTTTAAACCCGCTTCTCTTCATTCTCATTTTGCAGGTTTGCATATGGTGTGGTTCAGTGATGTCTGCTCATCATTTCTGATGCGATTTTTAAATTATGTGAGAGGTGTACACAGCTTGGAATAGTTGTTTCTACTGAATGTTCTTTATCAGTCTCAGTTAATTAAAGGTCACAGAATTATCTGAAGTCAAAGACTTTTTTTCTTCTTAATGCTTATCTTCACTTAGAAGTGCAAATTATATAAACTGAAGTTTGGATACTCAATATTAGACAGCAAACATCCATTACTCCACAGTGTGTCTGTTGGGTACCTCTGAATTCATCACTACAAAATTTCATATCTAGGAACAAAGTAAAATCAGGAGTGAGGCTTTGAAATCATCACTGTCTTGCATGGACTATTCAGGTAGTGTTCCCTCAATGTCAGAAACCTTGTCCCCAGCTCTAAACAGCACAAGCACTTTCTTTTTTTCCTCCCTTCTTTTGAGATGTGTGTTAAAAGCAACTAAAACTTTCTCAAAGTGATCTAGCTATTTCTTCCCAAACTGTGTTCTGAGTTGTTAGCATCTAACATGTCAAAAAGGTGAAAAACTTATTATAAAGACCTTGCAACTTCACATGTGTGCCTGAGAGAGAGACAGAGAACAACTGCAAGTGCTGGAAAGAGCAGGCAGACCTTTTGTGATTGTGACCCACTTTAACACAGACAGGGCTCTGGATCAGTAGATGTTCCTGTTGTTCAGCTGTGAGATTCTGAACAAATGTGTTCTGTAATGCAGGCTTTAATCTGCTTTGTGCTTCTTAGTGTGTTGAACTGCAGCTATATTTTACTGTTCAAGGATTTTTTTCCCATTTGTCTGAAAAGCAATAACTTCCTTGCAACCATTGTTTTCCTAGCAAAAAGCCAGCAATGTTCTCAAGTGATAGAAGTAATTCCCCTGAAATTCTGGAAAATACCCTAAAACAACAGCAACCCCCCTCAAAATCCTAAGATACCACAAATTACCTCTGGCTTTACATTTCAACCATCACAGCCTCATACCACAGCAAGTGCCCTGCTAACTAAAGGAAAAAAAAACGAGTCTCACTTGGGGGTCATCAGTGCTACTCTTTAATCAGTCACAAATCTCTCTCTTGTCAGAAGGGGGAGCTGACTTTATGGCAGTTCCAGTATCCATTGGCCTGAGGAGCATCAGCGAGGAATCAAACCTACTGACTTACAATGAGGCTGTGTCCAATCCAAAGACTCAGTGGAAGAGAACGGAGGGTACCTGGATAGCATGTGGTTTCTGCACTTACTATTGACAATAGAAAGCTGCTATTACTACTGACCTAGAGAATATTAAGGAATGTGTAATCTGTGGTTTGGCCACTAGTCCACAAAGCTGTGGTCAGATGTACCCTCCAAATGTCACGGCTCACAGGGTTAAGTTGTAGTGAAACCACCAGCAGCTGGCAAAGTTCTGGCATATCATTTGGGAGAGGGGGAGAAATCAACTGGTACTTCCTAACACAGACGTCAGCAATTCACAACAAGACAGGCTATGGGAAAAGGGAACAAGTCAAGTATCTGCTTATTGACCCAGGCAAAATAACTGAGGCTGGGTTGGTGGAACTGCTGGCACTACTGCTCTGCATCCCCACTGCAGCTGGTCAGGAGTTTTCTCATGGCAACTGAAATTTCTGCTAGATTAAAAATTTCCAGAGGAATATTTCAGTTTTGCAGAACAATTTTGATTTTCTATCTGGAAAACTGAATTAAATATTTTGTTTTAGGACAGTATGATCCAAGCTAGAAATGAAGGTTACTCACTTTCGTGCAGTAGCCGAAGTTCTTCGAGATGCGTGCTCCCAACATGCTCCACCTAAGGTGTTTGCGCACTGTGAAACCCCGGATTGGAAAAACTTTGTGAATAGCAGTGGCTCAGGCAGCAGGGGGATGACAGCAGTGTTGGTAGTTTCCCGCCATTAGTGACATCCGCTTCTCACTCTGCCTGCTGCGTTGTCTCCTCAGTTCCTTTCTACCCCGGAGATGCCCTGTAGGAAGATAAAAGAGCTCCAAAGTAGAGGAGAGGAAGGAGGGTGCTGGAGCACGTCAGGAGCATGCATCTCGAAGAACTTCGGCTACTGCATGAAGGTGAGTAACCTCCATTTCTTCTTCGAGCAGTGCTCCCAACTGCTCCACCTAAGGTGATTTCGTAGCAGTCATAAATGTGAGGTGGTGGGTACTTCAGGTTGTATACTATACACCGTGTTAAGTACTGCTCTTCCTAATGCAGTATCCATAGCTGACATTCATTCTAGGGCATAGTGTCTGGCAAAAGTGTCACTCGAAGCCCATGTGGCTGCCTGACAGATTACATGTAGCAGAACTTTTGTAAGGAACGTCACCGATGACGGCATGGACCTAGTGGAGTGGGACCGGATTGTATCCGGTGGGGCTGACTGGGCTATGGAGTATGCCATGTGTATACATGATGAGATCCAGTGGAACACCCTCTGTTTAGATATGGGCTGTCCGCATGAGCATTCAGTGGTAGACACGAATAGGCATGCTGTCTTTCTGAACGGCTTGGTTCGTTCCAGGTAGTATGTGAATGCTCTTCTCATGTCCAAGGTGTGAAGTGTTCTTTGTGCTGCTGTGGTGTGTGGTTTTGGATGGAAGACTGGTAAATGGATGACTTGATTAAGATGAAAGGAGGACGCTGTTTTAGGAATAAATTTGGGGGTACAGTTGTAAAGAAACCTTGTCCTTATAAAAAATAGTGTATGGCGGATAGGCCATGAGCACCGCCATCTCCCCGACTCGCCTAGCTGATGTGATCGCCATGAGAAACGCTACTTTCACTGACAAATGTAGCAATGACGTCATGGCTAACGGTTCAAATGGCAGCCTCATCAGTGCTCTGAATACTTGTGTGAGGTCCCATGAAGCTGCTGGTGGCAGAACTTGCAGATGTAAATTTTGGAGTCCAAGCATGAATCGTTTGAAAATTCTGTGAGCAAATACTGAAGTTCTGTCTACTTGATCGTGAAAGGTTGAAATGGCCGCCAAGTGTACTCTAACCGTGGTAACTGCGATATTTGTTTCTTTCAGGTGAAGGAGATATTCCAGGATCACCAGACCTGGAGCTGCCGAAGGAGGTATGGACCGCTGGGCACACCACCATGAGAAGCGACTCCATTTCTGAAGGTAAGTAGCTCTTGTGGAAGGTTTTCTACTATTTAACAGAATATTCTGCACTTTATCAGAACATTGAAGTTCTAAGTCCTCAAACCATCGAGGTTCCATGCGGTTAGATGAAGCCTGTCCAGGTAAGTATGTTTGCGTGTTCCGTGGTTCTGTGATAGCAGGTCCTTTACAAGAGGCAAAGTAATTGGAGGGGTTCTGGACATCAGCGTGAGTAGTGTGTATCATGTCTGGTGGGGCCATGCTGGGGCTATCATAATCACCTTTGCCCTGTCTTGCTGAGTTTTGTAAAGAGTTTGTGGGATCATTGGAATGGGGGGAAATGCATACAGAAGGCTGCCGCCCCAATGTATTAGGAAGGCGTCGCCGCTCAAGCCTATGCCTGTTCCTGCTTGGGAGCAATATTGTGCACATTTCCTGTTGTGTATTGAGGCAAATAAGCCCATTGTGGGAAGGCCCCGTTTGACGAAGATGGCCTGAATTATGTCATTCTGCATTTCCCATTCATGATGGTCGGGAAACAAGTGACTTAGAGACTCCGCTAAGATATTTTCCTTGCCCGGGAGGTATTCTGCGAGGAGATGAATCCTGTGTTGGAGACACCATTCCCACAGGTTTATCACTTCCAGACAGAGGGATGGTGATCGCGGTCCCCCCTAGCGATTTATATAAAACATGCAGGCCCTGTTGTCGGTGCGAATTGTTACAACCTTCCCTGCAATTGTCAGGAGGACGTACTGACATGCTTTGAAGACTGCTCTTAGCTCTAGAAGGTTTATGTGTAAAAACGTCTCTGTCTGGGACCATCTGCCTTGCGTGTTTTGGTCCTGACAGTGTGCTCCCCACCTGGTCAGTGAGGCATCTGTGCTTATCGTAACCTGTGGTTGAGCTGACCAAAAGGGGATGCCCTGTAAAAGATTGGTATGGTCCATCCACCAGGATAGGGAGTTCCTGATTGTTTTCGGGATAACCAGAAGCATTTTGGTAGGGCGAGTGTGATGTTTGAAACGTGACAGGAACCATAGTTGAAAAGGGCGCATGCGGAGCCTCGCATTGTTCACTAGATAGGTTGTTGCTGACATGTGGCCCAATATTTGCATCACTGTGTGAGCCGATATGATGGCAGATCTTTGTATCTTGCCTAGTAATGGTTGAAGACTGTGGAACCTGTCGAAAGGAAGGAAGGCTCTTGCCATAGGTGAGTGGATTCGAGCTCCAATAAATTGGATTTCCTGCCTTGGGGATAGTGATGACTTGTAATTTATGTTTAGTCCAAGTTCCAGGAAAATGTTGATTGTTGTTTGAACTGCTTGCACCGCAGTTTGTTGTTTAGGAGCTTTGATTAAAAAGTCGTCTAGATAAGGAAATATGTCTATGTGTCGCCTGCATAGGAAGGCTACTACAGGGGCCATAATTTTGGAGAAAACCCTCGGTGCTGTACAGAGGCTGAATGGCAGGACCGTGTACTGGTAGTGATGATGAAAAACTGGAATCGCAGAAACCTTCTGTGAGATGGGCGAATAGAAACATGGAAGTAGGCATCTCTCAAGTTGAGGGAGTCCGGCCAGCGAATTGTCCTGTTGGAGGGAGGGAAGTATGTTGTTTAAGGTCACCGTCTTGAACTTCTTTACCTGGGTGTATCTGTTGAGCCGCCATAAGTCGAGGATGGGTTGCCAACTTCCAGTCTTCTTCTGGGTTAGGAAGTATGAGAAATAAAATCCCCTTCCCCTTTGGGTGCTTGGAACCTCTTTGATTGCTCCTATGTGAAGCAGATGATGGATCTCTGTTTGGAGATGTTGTACGCGATTGGGGTCCCTGAAAAGGGACAGGTAGGGGGGTTGGGTTTTTGGGTTTGAAATGAATGGGATGGCATAGCCGTCCTGAATGATTTCGATGACTCATCTGTCCGATGTTATTTGCCTCCAGTAATGAGGAAATGATGGTAACCTGTTCCTGAACATTAGGTCGCATGTTGGTGACTGTATATGTTGTGCTTTACTGGCCATGGTGGAGGATCTAACCCTGTGCTGGACTGCAGTGCCCTGTGGGGTTGCAGGCTGTGCTGCTGACATGTGGCCAGAAGGCGTCAGCGAGAGAAGGAGCTGCAGAGCATTCGGCACCTGTGTAGGTATGTGCGCTGGTGCCGTGAGCAGTGTTGGCAAGACTGCTAGTGCCGGCAGTGCAGGTAGGACGGGTACCGCCATTGCCGTGCCACATTTGGCGGGACTGCGAACGGTGGCGCCATTTGAGCCTGTGGTGCTGCTGGCACCGGAGCGCGAGTATTTTTCAGCACCTTTTTGTTGGCTGTAACAGCAGAGCTGTCAGCCACTTCCTTGGGAGCATGTTGTAACTGCCATGTTTGTGACTCAGTGCCCTTTGATTTTTTCTTAGGGACCGGTGAAGCAGTAACAGACTGCCACTTATGCGCTCCCTCATCAACATGAGAAGAGGCACCAGGGTTGGAAGCGGGGCGGAGAGAGCCCTCTAAGAGCAGTAACTTGAGCTTCCTCTCACGCTTCTTTCTAGTTCTGCTCTTTAAATTCTTACAATGTTGGCATTTATGAAAGAGATGCCCTTCTCCCAGGCACCTAATGCAAGCCTCATGGCCATTAGAGACGGGCATTGCCTCATTACATGAGGTACAGCACTTGAAGCCGGATGAGTTTGGCATAGCGCTCAGTTAATGTCTCTGTTTGTGTTAACCTGTCTTGTATTCTCTCTGTTTTTATCTGATTTGTGTTTCTTTTCTTCTTTCCTTTTTTCTTTTTCTTTTTTTTTTAGGTTTTGGAGTGGATTCGGACCGAGGATCTGTTGCTGAGACAGAGCCACCGGAGACTCCATCCGGAGTCTAGGGCAGTAGAAAAGGAACTGAGGAGACAACACAGCGGGCGAAGTGAGCAGCTGACGTCACTAATGGTGGGAAACTAACAATGCTGCTGTCATCCCCCCGCTGCCTGAGCCACTGCTATTCACAAAGCTTTTCCGATCCGGGGTGTCGCGGTGCGCAAATACCTTAGGTGGAGCAGTCGGGAGCAGTGCTCGAAGAAGAATATTTCATTTTGCTGAAGTGACCCAAACTGCTTAATTTAGAATCAGTTCAACAAAACATTAAAACATCATTTCCCTCAATGCATTGTCTTATGTGAATTGTAGTTAAGGCCTCTATTCTCTTGTATGAGCCAAGCTCCCTGGGTGACTACATCTCTCATGACAAAATGTGGATATCTTTGGCCAAGCTCTCCATGGTGTATAATGGGTCACATGATTCTGTGTACCTCATAGAAAATATAGCAGGGGTGGCCAAACTTATGAAACTCAAGAGCCACACAAGATTATTATTAAACCTTCGAGAGCCAAATGGATGTACATAGCCATATTTTACCTACTCCAGAATTCCTAAGTTTAAAATTCATTGCACACTTTAATTTTATTGTAAAAAGATGGCAAATATTGATCCTATTAATGTCAGATTCTAGTAATTACTTAAAGTTTCTGGGAAAACCAGGCCTACCTATACAGTAAAAACTTAGCTTTTCCCCACTGTCTCAACCATGCCACCACTTCTCCCTGCCATCTCGACCATGCCACCACTTCTCCCTGTCCTCTCTGACCATGCTGTGCTTCTCCCCGCCATCCCAAACATGCCGTCCTTCTCCCCGCCATCCCAACCACGCCACACTTCTCTCCACCATCCCAACCATGCTGTGCTTCCCTGCCATCCTGACTATGCTGCCGCTTCTCCATGATGTTCTGACCTCCTCCCTAACCCCCAGGCCATTATGCTGGCTCCCCTAGGCCAACCACCCCTTCCCAGGGCCCCCTTACCTATTTGCTTTGGTGGCTAGGCACAGGCTGGAGCTCCCCCCTCAGCATGCTCAAAGCATGTGCAGAGCAGGAGCTTTAAAACTCCTAGGCTGGGGCTGCTTTCCTCTAGCTTTCTTCCATGAGCCATGCTTTTTCATTCAAGAGCCGCATGTGGCTCCTGAGCCACAGTTTGGTCATGCCTGAAATGTAGTCTGGTCAGGGAGGCTGCCTCAAAGGAGAAAACTGGAATAGTGGTGCCCAAAACTACAACTCCCAGAAGCCAATATGCCACATTGGGAAAATGCAATTTAATGCTGAAATGACTAAAAACTAAGTGATTCAGGTCGTTTCAACAAAGCAAAATGAATCACTTCAATTTGGGAATAATGAAATATTTTATTTAGATCAAGAATATCAAACAAGAATATTTTGAAATTTCGGAACAGAAACTATTTTTGAATTTTCTTTTGTCAAAATATTTCTAAATGTGAACTTTTTGTTCCAATTTGGGACAAAACCAAATGTTACAATATTGTATATTCCCATGAGATGGAAATTCTGGATTTTGATTAGTTTTACTTCTTATCAATGGAGGTACAAGCTCTCAACCATTGTATAACACTGAACAAAGCTCTCCTCCACATATTTACGTTGCTTCTTGTTAACCTTATTTCTGTGTATATAATTTCTGTAATGTACCCACCCGCTTAAGATAATTTTGGTGATAAAGTTACACAGACTGGACATAGCCACTGATAAATATATTTATACCTTGATTTCAACCTGCACTGTTTACCAGGTGGTGGTTTCTTTTCTGCTGCTGGGACTCTCCAAAATCCCCTTGAACTCTCTCATGCAAGTTCTCTGACCCCCATCAATGATACAATACAATGATCGCTTCCTCTCTTCACACTAGTGCCATTCTGCCCAAGAGCACTCACCAAGATGACCACCTTTCTTCTGAGGTGTAGCTGACAATATAATATTAATAGTGTCATCATTTTCTCTCTCTCAGAAGAATAATTCAGATATCTGTCTCCCATATGAGACAGATATGGGTCACTAAATATGCTGTGACACAAAAGTATCCATTACATCCTTCACACTCAAAAGCCATTCTGTCAAATTGCTGTCTGCCTTTCCCAGTCAAGTAGTGGAAAATGGACAATATTTCTTTAGTGGATCTGTGCGTTCTACTACAAGTAGAAGAGCCTGTATAAAGAAGCAACTAAGTTTCATTTCAGAAATGTATTGATCCTGGATCAACCTCTACCAAACAGCAGAACATTTTAACAAAAGTACATTTTGTGATGTGCTAACCTGAATTTATAAGATTTTTTAAAATCCTTAATAGGTAGCTCACTTTTATGTTCCAAAGAGATAGCCATGTTAGGCTAGTTCAGCAAATCAAGCAAGGAGTCCTGTGAGATAAATAAATGTTAGACTTTAAAAGTGCCAAAGGACTCCTTGTTTGTTTCACTTTTATGTGTGAATGTTATTTATTCAGTGTATAAAAATGTGTGGCACAAAAGTATACCTGTCTTTAATTTCTAGAGCACCCATCACTGTGATACTTGAACACTGAGGTATTAAAAATAACAATGAAATCATATTCATACATGTACTGAATCAACATCAGTTAAGAAGAACAAGTAGCTCCCTCAATTACAAAACATCTCCAGTTCCAATCCTTGTCTTTTAAAGCACCCTGAAAAGAAAAAGCCTTAATAAAACACCAATAGGGGCCCATGAAGGTCAGTGATCTGATCTCTGTCACATCAAATGAGAATTAGTGAGGTTCTGCTGTAGCAATACAAATTAACTTAGGCTAGACATGGAAATGTAATCTGGGTTGAAAAAAAACACAGAAAACTTTTTTATAAACCATTTTTTTTGAGCCAGCTAGTTACATCATTTGAGCTCTTGTGTATTTAATCCAACCTCATCACAGTTTTGAATTGTTTGGCTGGGTTTGTTTAAGCACAAAGCTATTTTCTTTGTCTCACTTTATCACAAAATCATCTTTAAAACAGATTATGAAATCTCAAAATAGCACAGTTTTTTTGGGAGACTCAATTTTTATTTGCAGCTAATGCTGACTCCTGATACTATCACATTGTTTTGGCAGGAAAAAAGTTTATTTTATCCAGTACGACTTATTGTACTCACTATATTATAGCAGAGAAATTAAACTTTTTCCACTACTGAGATCTAAACAGATGTAATCTGACTTGCCTGGATACTACACAGAGAAATAAAACATTCAGTATCGTACAGCAACCTATTAGGAGATAAAATGGTGCAAGCCAGATAAGGTTATATAAAAGAAAAGGAAATATTATTTCATTATGAGAGCATTGTCACTTGTAACCCATGAAGGTAGTTCACTTAATGGGTTATTAAACATAACAGTGGAAGGGCTAAGCAGAAGGGAACTGTATCCTGGAGAGTGGTCACCAAATACCAGTGTTTCAATAGCTCACCATGGAGCTGAGTAAGCCAATGTAGCCTGTTATCAGTACGTCAAAATAATGAACAAATACTACAATTAAATTCCTATATCACCAGATGAAGATATATATTTATAACAAGGAAAATAGCCCACAAAGTCACAGCTGTAGATACATCCTTCCAAAACTGGTTAGACCTCCTGCTCAATTTCCCCATTTCATTGATGACCATGGTGGCTGACCACGGCATATGAAAGATCAGCGAGGATCAAACCAAAAATACAGTTTTTGATGCACTAATAGCCATTTTATTGAATGCCATGGAAAATCAGAATGGGATGATTGCAAAATCAACTAAAATAAAATAGTGACAAATACAGTGTCAAGTTTCACAGAAAGTGTTCACCAGTCTGACAGATTTATAACATTAATTAATTCAAGTCTGGGTTTTGTCTGTAGCATTATTATTATTATTTGACATAATAATTGCAGCAGTGTTCAGAGACTTAATCCAGGATCGGTGGTACGTTATGTAAGACAGTGTAGAGACATTTGCAGAGACATGGCCCTTACCCATCAAAACCTCACCATGTAGTTGATTATTGTTTATAACTACATTTTTGTACAATAGATGTCCTTAGTTTGTCACACTATCACAAAATGCTTATTAAAGAAGTATTACAAATATTAAAATCAGGTCAGGCATATCAAATTAGCCATTCTCAGCTAAGAATTACATTCTCAACATAGCCAAGTTACTGTACACACATGATCTCTCAGTGTCACTCATACCCATGTCTGCTCCCTCCTCATCTTCTAGCCCCATTACCTTGACCCAGGAGCAGTGGAGCCAGGCAGGATGCAGGGTGTGAGGGCAGAGCAAAGAATTTTAAACTTAGTAATTTTGGAATAGGTAAAATATAGCTATATGCCTCAGTGTAGCTTTCAAAGGTTTGATAATCAACTTGTGTGGCTCTTGAGTTCTGTAACTTTGGCCAGCCCTGATCTATACACATTGACAGAGGTGGCCTTAGGCAATTGGGGGCCCTAGCTGAAGGCCCTTTATTGTTACGTGTTAGCTCTGTGTTCTTGAGGAATCCGAGCATAGTATCCAACCTATGCCTCCCCCCCGCCATATCCCCCAACCTCTGCTTGAACTGAAAACCAAGAACAGTAGAAAATGGGAAACATCCTTATCCAGGGGTGTCGCTGGGGTGGGGAGGGATCTGGGACACGGGCCCAGCCCCCGCCCCCAGCAGGCAGGCCACTCCCCCAACTGGAAGGCCACGCCCCCGGCCAGGGATAGGGCCAAGGGGAGGCTGTGCCACGACCGGCAGCTAGGCCATGGTGCGGCATGGCATGGCCCGGCCCGGCTCGGCCCGAAGCAACTGCTGGAGGCCGGGCCCGCACCCGCAGTCCCAGATTCCCAGCCAGGAATGGGGTTGCAGCAGCTGCTGCCGGGCCCCAGATCCCCAGCAGGGTACGGGGCTGCCACAGGCGGCTGGCCGGGCCCTGGATCCCCAGCCAGGGACGGGGCTGCTGCGGCCGTGGGTGGCCAGCCGGGCCCCGGATCCCCGGCCGGGGATCTGGGGCCTGGCCGCCCGCGGCCACGGTGGTCCCGTTCCTTGCTGGGAATCCACGGCCCGGCCGCAGCTGCAGCAGCCCCATCCCCGGCCTGGGATTTGGGACTGTGGCTGCAGGCCTGGCCTCCAGCTGTCGCTTCGGGCCGAACTGGGCCGGGCTATGCCACGCCGCACCGTGGCCTAGCTGTCGGCTGTGGCACGGCCTCCCCCAGGCCCTATCCCTGGCCAGGGGGCATGGCCTGCTGGGCGGCCAACTAGGCTCCGGATCCCTGGCTGGAGATGCGGCCGCCATGGCGCGGCCCGCCAGGGATTGGGACCCGGACCCCTGGCCCGATTGGGCCGGAGATCCGGGGCACTAGCGTTGGGACCCAGGGCACACGCCCCAGTGTGTCCAATGCCAGCGATGCCACTGTCCTTATCTACCCATATCCAAAAGCCAGCAGCACAGTAAATGGAGCTTCATTTGCATTGACTATGGAGAGCCAGGCTCCAAAGCAAGAACTGCACTGAATCCTGGGATTGAAGAAGCAGGAACCTCACTGAACTCTGGGACTGAAGAAGCAGGGAAGCATTGCCTGATGGGGAACCTCACACCAAAATGAACAAACTCAGCAATTATCAGACCATTCTAGTCACAGCCATGATAACCGATACCCAAAATACTGAGTCTGCCTGACTGTATTGTGAGCTTCTCTGAATCATTACACCCAGCCAGGAATGTGTATTGGCCACTTAAACAAGTCCTTATAAAAAACTTTACTCACATCCTGCAGTACAGTAGTGTAGTATGTGTCCTGTGCAAGTCCTGACACAGTAGTGTGTGTCCTGTGCAAGTCCTGACTGGATCCTGTCTGAGTCTGGATTGAGTCCTGAGTCCTGATGCTTGGATCTAAAGCTGTATCATTTCCACCGGGATTTGGCTTTTCCTCTTCTTTGCTGATTGCTGTGGGAACTTTGTTTCCATCCAGCCTCTGACCCTGATCTGCACAACCTGGAAACCCTTCTGCTACACAGAGTGGTGAGACACCCTCCCACACCTTTCTCTCTCTCTCTCTCTCTCAACCTCCCTCCCTCTTCGTTAATTATGACTCTCTCTCTCTAGGCCTGATACAGTAGAATCTAGGTAATATTGTAGTTGGGTGTTTTTCTTTCCTTGTATGTTTATCAATGCTGTAACTGGGTATTCTGGGGTATTCTTCTCTCCTTTTGTAATTATTAGTGCAAGTTTTAGATCCTTAGCAATAAAATGCCTTTTGTTATCAAGCCAGTTTCCAGACTCTTCTAAGACGTCATTCCCTCTCCTTTGTGGTCTTGGTTTCTTTATATCGCTTTGCAGCAACGCTTCTATTACCCAGCCAAAGATCCCTGCAATGCCCACAATGCTGTAAGGTTTGCTCATTGATAGGGATAGTACCCTGATTGACTCCAGGGGCATATAAGGGTGACAGCTGAAAAGTGCTATGTGACCCAGCCTGATTGAGTCCAGGGACACATAAGGCTAGCAGCAGAGAAGTGCTGTGTGACCCAGCCTACTCAAGATCCATAATCAAGCCCAGTTTGGTGCGGTACAGGGGCACATAAGGGTAACAGCAGAGAAGTGCTGTGTGACCCAGCCTACTGAGTTCAGGGACACATAAGGGGTCAGCTGAGAGTGCTGATAGACCCAGTCTGCTCAGACGCACCTATATAGAAACACAAGTCACACAAGCAGCACACTAATAGAATTACCATCTTCTCCAAGAGAAAGTAACCCTAATAAATGAGCATACCCTGAGTTGGTGGGCAAAGTTGGTAACATTATGGGCCTTCCTATGGATCCCCAATGACACCCTCACCAAGGCTCTGGGTCCCCATTGCTGCCCTAACCACCCCCCCACTGTCCCAAATCCCACCGGGGGGGGGGAAGCGGGGTGCCATGGACATCCAGGTCTAAAAGCTTTGCCGCCCACTGGCCAGACTGGACTCTCTCCCGCAGGGGCAGAGCAGCACACCCCGCCTACTCCCAGCAGGCCGTGCCTTCCCGGAGGAGGGAAGAGAGTGGCTGGTGTGGTGCTGTGGCCTGCTGGGAGTAGGGCCCCCCGGAGCAGCCTGTTCCAAAGAGTTTGGGCCACTTCACCCCCAGCCACCACGGGCTTGGAAGCGGCCGGAACTCTTTGGAGTGGGCCGCTCCAGGGGGCCCCACTCCCAACAAGCTGCAGCGCTGCACTGGCCGCTCTCCTCCCTCCCCTTTGGGAGGCACAGCCGGCTGGAGTAGGCAGGGAGTGCTGCTCTCCCCCGCTGGAGAGAGGCTGGTCTGGCAGGTGGGCAGCAGAGCTTCTGGTTCTGGCGGTCTGCCGCCCTCTGCTTCTGCACCGCCACACAAGTGCAGGGGTAAGTGAAGCAGGCGGCTGCTACGGGGCCACCTTAGCGATCAGGGGCCCTAGGCCACTGCCTGCTTCGCTTACCCCAAAAACCGCCTCTGCACACTGAAGCAATAAAAAGGTTAGAAAATATAGATTTATTATCATTCGTTTGGTGCGATTACATCTACTAATGTTCAAAAACAGAACACATCCTTTTAGCTTGTTTCTAAGCTTGTTTCTAAGCTTCTTTCAAGCGTGCTATGAAAAAGAAATCATGTATGATAATATGCAGCAAAAAAACTATAAGTTTCTAATTTTCCTAAGTATTTATGTTAAAACCTATTACAACTGCAGGTCATCTTTTTGGTTTGGGGAAGAGGTGACAAAAACCAACAATTATAGCTGTAAACTCACATGAGTGCAGAAATATTTATTACATAAGCTCAGACACATTTGTCATTACAAGTCAACAGTGAAAAAGAAAATTGATCTCACAAACCCCAAAGAAAAAATGTTCCTGAAACAACAAGGTCACCTAGCAATGTTTGCTCAAGAAACACTAAGGTCTATCACATCAAATAATGACACTCTGTGTGCTATCCAAACCCAAAAGAAAGCTGTAGGCAATCTTGAAATTCTAGTGCTGAACTTTTACCATCCACCTACATCTTGTCAAAACTTCAGGAACCCTGAGGCCAAACCTACACTCTACCAAAAAAACCACGGATGTATCACTAAGGTTGGGAATGGGTCTCTGTGGCAGAACATCCTTCCACAAAAGATCTTTTAAAAAAAAAGTCTCTTTATTAAGAAGTTCAAAAGAGCTTAAATTCACCTTCTCTGAATGGGCTAGCACAAGCCCTATACACTACTTAATTTTCATCGAAGTCCTCAAAATAAAACCTAAATGGCTGCTCCCCTACACAGAGTTTAATTTCATTCAAGGAGAATTAGAAGGAATATGTGAACAAAATATGTCATAATACTATCCTATGTAAGGCAGGCTTAGAAACTGTGCCTATCAGCTTCTGGGGGGGCAACTAATCTACATGGGTTTAGTATTTGCATGAGCACAAAGAAGAGATTAGCATAATCAAACTATTGGTGCAGGGAAATATGAGTAATGGTATTTGGGGTTGATCTG
Source organism: Podocnemis expansa (assembly GCA_007922195.1). Lineage (NCBI taxonomy): Eukaryota > Metazoa > Chordata > Testudines > Podocnemididae > Podocnemis > Podocnemis expansa. The sequence goes on along the minus strand of ML681972.1, from coordinate 37,353,973 downwards.
ATCACAAATCTGTCAATATCTGTAATTCTACTGAAGGGAAATATGAAATACTGTCTTTGGTGATATGTTACTCTCTGATTGTTCCAAGTCTGTTTGGGTTAGTTAAAGGGTAAAAGCTACCTTTAGCTAAAAAGAGACTTATAAGAAAGGCCTGTGTCAGCCTGGAAAAAGTTAAGACAGAAGAGGGGTTTGCATAGCTACTTCTGGAGCTATTACCTCACCCTGGCCCCACTGTCAAATGATAGACCTGGCCTTTCTTCGTTATGTTAATTGAAGTAGCTGTTTGTAGCTTCTTGAGGTTTAAGAGCTGAAATAACAGAGAAGCAAACTTTCTCTCTGAGCTGAAATCACTGAAGAAGAGCAGCAGATGGAGTGACAAGTGGGTAGAGCTGGTGGACAGTGGGTAGAACCAGCAGATGGTGACAGCGGTGAGCTGGGTGGCATGAGTGACTGGTGGATGGAGCCAGTGGATGGTGAGAATGGCCAGCAGTGAGCTGGGCAGCATGAGTAACCAGTCGGTGGAGCTGGCAGACAGTGGGGAAGCCAGTGGATGGTGAGAGGGGCCAGCGGCGAGCTGGGCAGTGCAAGTGACCAGGGGGCAGAGCTGGTGGACAGCAGGCAGAGCCAGCAGATGGAGACAGAGGCCAGTGGCGAGCTGGGCAGTGTGAGTGACTGGTGGGCGGAGTTGGTGGAGCCAAGAGACAGTGCTAGTGGATGGAGTGAGTGACCAGTGGTTGGTGCCGGCAGACAGCTGGCATGAAAGACACTCCCTACATACCCTAGGTTTGGCTGGGAGCCTAGTTAGCACTGATTCTCCAGATTAATGCCAATTTTGTTCATGAGTTTACATTTGCTGTTATATGTGGACTCATGTTGGAAGCCTGATTAGCACTGATTCCCCAGATCAGTGAGGGTTTAGTCATTAGATCTTGTTTGTTCTGTTATGTGGTGTAGGTTGTTGGAAACCTTGCTCTGTACTGATTTTCTAGATCAGCGCTGATTTCTGTTATTTGGCCTTTTCCATTCTGTTTTTGCTACTATTAAAAGTTCTGTATGTTACACTCATCTCTCGTTTGTGAGTGGGGAAGCCTTACCCCTTTGGGGTGCTCAGGGAATAGTGCATGATTTCCCAGAAATCTGGGTGGGAGCTGGAGCCAGTTGGTGGTGTTACATTATTTGGAAACTCCTAGGTATAGAACCCTGCCCTTGTCCTGCCATCTCACCCTGGCAGAAGGGCTACACCTACAATAATCTCTAGTGAAATACACATAATAAATAGGGTGGGGAAAGGCCATAAAGAACCTTGAAAGTGAACATCACAGGTTATTTTTGATGCAACCAAAGAGGGAACTAGTGTAATGATACTGAGAGGGAGTGATGCAGTAAAAATGACATTCTAGAAAAATGAGCTTTGCAGCAAGATTCTGAATGGATACAAGCAAGACAAGATTGCATTTGACAAAGCCAGAGAGGAGACTGCTGCAGTAATTGAGATGTGAGCTAATAAGAGCCTAGACAAGTGTTTTAGCTCTGTGAATTAATAGGAAAAGCCATGTCTTAGTGCTGGAGGATTTCAGGAGCAGTCAAACAGAGATACACAAGTTAAAATAACCTGCGTATTTCCTTTTGACTGCCTACCACCCATCCACCACAGCATGTCCACTGCGCTGAATCAATGGGGAATGGCCTTCTGTTGACTCAACACTACTCCAGTTGTGGGGCTTGAGTTATTTGATCAAGTTCCTGATCGACTAAGCAGGTTTGTGAAGTCAGTCGGTTGATCAGAAAGATTAGTCTGATGGTGGCAAATTTGCTGCCATCAGTGAAGACATGCCCTTGGGGATTATATGCAAAAAGATACTGCAGGACTTAGATGTAGCCTGAACATGAGGAGCTAGTGAGAAGTCTGAATCAAAAATGATGCCAAGGTTAGAGGTATAAGTAAGAGGTAGGATGGTGGTGTTGTCAATATTAATTGAGAAAGCAGCTGGAGGCAGAATTTGGGAAGGAAGATTAAAGACAGTTGGTGTTTTTTTGTTTAGAGAGAAAGAGACAGGTCTGGAATAGAAAGGTATCATCTTGAAGATTTCCACAGAGATTTCAACAATTTCCACTCCACAATCAAATTGAGCCTGGAACACTCCACACAGGACATCCACTTTCTGGACACTACAGTACAAATTAGGGATGGACACATCAAGATCACTATATACCAAAAACCTACTGATTGGTATAGTTATCTACATCCCTCAAGCTTCCATCCTAAACACACCACATGATCCACTGTCTACAGCCAAGCCCTAAGATATAACCGCATTTGCTCTGATGCCTCAGACAGAGACAGACGTCTTCAGGATCTCTATCAAGCTTTCCTAAAACTACAGTACCCACCTGGAGAGGTAAAGAAACAGACTGACAGAGCCAGATGGGTACTCCGCAGTCAACTACTGCAGGAGAGGCCCAAAAAACACCACTGGTCACCACATTCAATCCCCAAGTCAGACCTCTACAACAGATCATTAAGGACCTACAGCCTATTTTCAAAGATGATCCCTCACTCTCTCAAGCCTTGGGTGACAGACCTCTCCTCGCCTATAGACAGCCCCATAACCTTAATCAGATACTCATCAGCAACTACAGACCTAACAACAGAAACATTAAAGCAGGCACATATCCCTGCAACAAACCACACTGCCAACTTTGTCCACATATCTGCACAAAAGACACCATCACAGGATCTAATCAAGCCAGCTACTCCATCAAAGGGTCCTTCACCTGCTTGTCCACTAATGTGATTTATGCCATCATGTGCCAGAAATGCTCTTGCACCTTATACATTGGACAAACAAGACAGTCCCTGTGCAGAAGAATAAATGGGCATTAAACTGACATCATAAATAAGAACACAAACAAACAAAACAGTTGCAGAGCACTTCCATCTTTCTAATTACTCCATTGATGATCTGTTAATTACTGTCCTCAAGAAAGTCAGTGGGACACCAAGACTTCAAAGAGAAACAGCTGAAACTGAACTAATATGCACATTAGATTGTGTGAAAGCAGAACTGAATCGTGACTATGGCTTCTTTTCCCATTACTACAGGTAATTTGACTTCACCCTCCATGTGCTGTTTCCCAGGGTTTGAATCTTAACAAATGCTCTGATTTGCTGTTGCAGTATGACCTGATCCCTTCTTACACTCCCTTGCATTTATTTTCATCCCATTATAAAAGTTCCCCTGCTTCAAAGCGTCTGATGAAGTGGCTGTAAAAAGCATGTTCACTGGGCTTACAAATGGAAGAGAGACAGGACAGTAGCTAAAGAGGCAAGTGAGGTCAAGGGTAGGTGTTCTAAGATGGGAAAGAGGCAGAAGAGAGCACAAGGTTAAGGAGAAGAGTGAGGGAGGGCATGAAAGATAATAGGAGAAGGAATTGGACAGGATAACTAGGGCAGACTGAAAGAGAAGGAGAGCTGATGGGAAACATCTGCACGTATGAGAGAGGAGAAGGAGAGAGTTGTTGAATGAGAAAGGTGGAAGGGAAGGTGAGCTGAGTGGAATGGAAGAGCACATCATTTTGGTATGTTTTGAATGATGAGACTTGCTGGTTGCATGAGAAGCTTTTCTTTGTGGTATTAACACAGATTGGCAATTCAACCAATTTGAAAAAAGAAACCCTAATAGCTGAGTATATGAACACAATTGGGATTAGAATCTGATTTTGTCTAACGAGATGAAGACATAAAGACTACTAATCTTTACCACAGAACACAAGAGGACAGTATCACACTCTTTGTACTGTTATGTAGATATCGATGCCAACCAACAGTTTGCATATTTAAACTCAATATGATATCAGCCACATATTTATTTTATATTAAAAACGGTTATTCAACATATAAAATCAACAGCTAAATATCTCAATCATTATAATTCAAACAAGACAGTATAATGTTCCAAATTGGTATTAACAAATCATCATTAAAAGTTAGGTACCTCTAGAATCAGAAAAAAATGCTCTCTCTCTCTCTCTCTCTCTCTCTCTCTCTCACACACACACACACACACACACACACACAGAGAGAGAGAGAGAGAGAGAGAACAGCAGTAAATGGTCCTTCACACAGTGCTCAAAACTGGAAAGATACCATGAAGGCAAATTCAGAGGACCAAGATTTCTGTTATATAAACTAAAAAGGTCAAAAATAGGAATAGAGAAAATAAAAACAGATGGCTGTGTGCAGGCTCCTAAGGCAATACCATGGTTTAAATACACAAAAATAATCTCACAGTTCATTACATATGCATATTTTGTGTGACACATACAAAGTGTGTGCACATATGTGCACATTATGCACTCAGGGACATGATCTCCATAGTTAAGACTGAGGTAGAAAATAATCTCATCAGTGAAGTACTGGTAGAGAATCAAGCCCTCTATGTGTATTTGGATATGTGAGTAGGGCTTTTTCATTTAACAGCAATCTGATTCATTGCGGCAAGAGCTTTACCACACTTAATATATGGGCTAAAACAGAAACATCTGCAGGACAGGTTGAATTTATTATAGACGTTATGGGACCAGGGTCCACACACTAATAACAGCTCTGTCCTACCTGTTAAAGTTAATCTTTTTAGAGAGACATCCCTTCAGGAATCTGACAAAGGAAAAAGAAATCCTACCAAAAATATCAAAGGAACATCTAGAATTGCCCACCAGGGATAATTCCAATAATGTTCCCTTAGCAGTTGTAAAACCCTTAGAAGACCTTAAAAATCTATAACTGGATACTTGCAAAAGTCAAAGACATTCAACATTTTGGCAAACACAGTTCTTTGACCCAAAAGCCAGAGATGATATGCCTCAGATCCCAACTAGTCAGATCAGGAGGACCATGAAGCACACACAGTCCTATGATTACATGCACATCCTTTTCTTCTCAAAAGATTATTATTGTTACTGAAAACAGAGTTTGGAAATCCTAAGCTCAACATGTGGAATATTACACTATTATAACCAAAAGCATCAGGAGTTCCATTATTCAGAGATCACCACACAGTCACAAAATGAAAGTATTATGCTCATTGTGTCCTCCCTTTGTAAAGCTTTTTGGAAAAATGATGATAAAAATACATACAGCAATACTAAGTCAAGATTACAAAGCCTGTAAAATCATTATTTGACATAAGCTGAACTATTATTTGGTGAAAGAATACCTTCTGTATTACTGGGAAATCTTGGAAATGCATATGGAAAAATAGGAAGTATTTTGTTCCTGTTAGTAAGCTTTCAAAAGACATTTTTATAAATACAACACCACCTTACCAGAGAGAACAGCAGCACTTTGCTCTTTGGTATGCAAGGTGCTTAGGTACCACGGTGATAAGCAAGTGGAAAAAACAAAAAGACACGAACCAAGCAAGACGAAATAAACATGAGTTTAATGATTGTCACTCAGAAACCTTAAGACAATATTTGCAGAGTTTAGAAAAGTGTGGGGTTTTTAAAATAATATTTTATGGAGAACAGGATTGAAATTTTAATTAAGTTTGTGAGAAAGGAATGCAAAAACATTCGTAAGTTCTAAAGCACTAGATGGAGTGATATTACATTACTGCACTTTAATACAATCTTTGAGGTGCTGGGAAGTTATCAGGGTACTATGACCCTGAACCGTCAAGTTCCAAAGGGAGCCCTGTGGCACTTAAAGACTACCAAATTTACTTATCACATGAGCTTTTGTGGGAGAAAATCCCACTTCGTCACAAGCTTTGAAAATGGGGGAAACTTACAGAATGGGAGGAAAATAAATGGTACTCCATTGATGATTTGCTAATAGCTGTGCCCAGACAAATGAATAAGAACTCAAGGCTTCAAAGAGAAACTTCAGAATTGTAATTCTTATGCAAATTTGACACCGTTTCTTCAGGGCTAAATGAGGACTTTGGATTTTTTTCTCATTACAACTGGTGACTTGACTTCATCTTCCTCTATACACTGTTCCCCAATGTATGAATCTTAACTGCTTTGATTTGCTGTTACAGTGTGATCTGATCCTACAATTTACACCTCCATGCATTTATTTTCCTCCCATTCCGTAAGTTCCCCCATCTTCAAAGCGTCTGATGAAGTGGGATTTTCTCCCACAAAAGCTCATATGATAAATAAATTTGTTAGTCTTTAAGTGCCACAGTACTCTTCGTTTGTGCAACAGTCAAGAAACAGTTGCTTACCTTTTATCCAGAGCCTTTTTCTGAAAATGGCAGCATATGCCTGATCAGCAAATTTGCTATTGTACTTCATGACACTTAAATCAAACATACTGTGCATGCAAAGAATTTTTCCTATCCCCCCTTTCTACACTCAATTTAAGTCATATTGTCATAAATGTAGCTGAAAAGGAACCAAAGGCAAATGCTTGTGTTGTATAGAACATTTTTAATTATTTGTTTTTCACATCATAACTAGGCTATTCTTATTAAAAGTGATGCCAAATTGTCATTGCTACCACTTAATAACTCGTGGCAGTTATGGTACCATATTGCACTTGGTTCACAGCTGTTGAATTTTTGAGGTAGATTCTATAATGCTCCATGGAATCATGAAACCATACAAATGATGTTGTTGCAGTTGTCCCAGCTCTACAATGACTAAGTAATTCAGTTTTAATCTTATGGGGAGAACATACCAATATGACACTAAGATTTCTTTACGTCTTCTTTTGTTTTCATTTCATAATCTTTGAAACATAATTTACAACCCAGCTTCCTCTTCCTTTCTTTGCTGCAGAAGGTGCGCTATAGAACAGAATGTCAAACTCTTCCTACGCAGAGAGCTAAATTACATTTTAAATAAATCACAGACTGTGCTTACAACAGAGGTCAGCAACCTTTGCCAATGCCTGTGCTGGTCCTTCCTCCCTGACCCTTAGCTGGTGCTGGTGGCCCCCTCTGCTGAAAAAATGTGGCGGCTGCCTGAAAATTCAGCAGCGGTCATGGCTGGAGTGGGAGCGCTTCCCAGGCATGCCACGAAAAGAAGTCGTCCAGAGTGGTTCATGTTGGCAGTGTGTCTGGAGACGGGGGTCCCCAGATATGCCACCAAAAGAAGCGGCTCCTTTCAGGGGCTCCCAGGGATGCTGCAGAAAGAAGCTGCCCAGAGTGGCTCCTTTGGGGAGCAACACACTACAAAGGGGAGCCACCCCAGGCAGCTTTTTTCAGTGTCATATGGAGGCATAGGCATGGGGGGGGGATCCTGTGTGTCCCAGCTGCCCAGAGTGGCTTTCAGTGGCAATTTCTGTAGTACCACAGAGGGTGCCACGTGCCACTCTAAAGGGACTCAGGTGCCACTGTCGGCACACGTGCAGGGGATTACCTACCCTTGGCTTACAATCTTCAGATCACATACTACCATAACCCACAGTACACCTTCCACTGATGATAGCAGGTGGAATAAAGGGAATAATAAGACTCCTGCTATAGTTACTGAAGTTACTGTTGCATTTTGCATTCATATTCATTAAGTTGGAAAAAATTATGCAGAGCTCTCTCTTTCTTGTTTGTTTGGCCACTTATGCATGCATCTGTGATAACTGCACATGCAAATTAGTTATGCAACTACATCTACATTTTGCATAAGCAGTTGCCTAACTAAATTTTTAGAAACTCTGGCCCATAAGATGTCATCATTAAGTTTCAGCATAGCTCATCACTGAAATGAACGCAGTCAATTCAGAGCTTGGAGCTAATGTTTCTGTCTGTGTAAGACAGTTCTCTGTCAGTTCACATTTCGAAAGTCACCTCCACAAAAGAAGCAGCAAGAAATGTACTTTGTGGGTTTTTTATTTAAAAAACAACAAGGAGTTGTGTGGCACTTTAAGACTAACAGGTTTTTTATTTAACATTAACCAGAAGTTTGTGTTCTACTGAATTTGAATCTGTCATGGGAGCCAGATCAACAAGGTAGCAATTTGATGCTTCTGTTTGAGATGCTTCACTAAATCTGCTGCCTGTCAAACCTGTTCTCAAATCAACATGATCCCATGCAGGAAGAATCAGTCACCCAAAGAAACTACAAAGAAAATAACATCAGAATCTTTATGACATGTCACTGAAAAACATTCATTTGCTAGCTTGCCTTCTGCATCTAACACTCTGGACTCAGTGCTGTGATTTCTAATGGCAGACTACAGATCTGCTGCTAATACAAAGAAAACTTACAAATGCACAAGCAAATCTTGACCTCATCCCCTTCATGGGTCCACAAAGTCCTGGATGTAGCAGCTCTACTGAGTGGGAATTTGAAAGAGTATGTGAAGAGCTTGTGCTCAACAATGGTTTCCTCAGCATACAGGTGTGTGCACGTGAATGCGTGCGTGCATGTATGTATGTGTGCAGGCACTGGATAACAAAGTTGGTGAATCTGTATCTATCTCAATACCCCTACCTACTCCTTGGAAATGGGGGATAAAAAAGTCTTTGGAAGTTGGTTGCAGGGTAATGATTGTGTGAAAGGCTGCTCCACAAATCTGGTCCGCTGTACCACTGTGACCTCCCCAGATCTCCACTCCTGAATTCCAATCCACCCGACTTTGCCAGATGACCACTCACTCCTGAGTCAGTTCACATCAGCCTTTTGCATGTCATTGGTCCCAGGCAGCAAGTGCATGCTCTCTCACTGCTCAGGCAACAGTCTCCTAGCGAGCATTTCCAGCCCCAAATACTACAATGAGAACTTCTGTCTTACAGGGATTGGAATCCCTCTCTAGTCACCACACACTCATGTCCACCCATTCAACAAAGAAATGGATCATGCCCAGCTCCCTCACGCATACCCTTTAAAGTCAACACAGCTTTAGATAAAACTATTACTAGTTTATTGATCAAAATATGATTTGAAGTGAGTATATAGCAAATCAATGCACAATCAATTTATAAAGGACTCAGAAGTGACCACAAGAAAATAAAAGCTATAAAAAGCATACACTGTTCTACTAACACTATTCCAAGGGTTACTCTTTGGTCTAGTCTCATTTTCTTACCCAGAAGACTGGTTGTTTGGATGAGTGCACTCAGTCTTGGCCCACTTGACTACATGGCAAGTTTCAGTCTCTTGGAATTGCTTCTAAGGTGGTGTTTCTCTGGCCCAAACCAGCAGTTTCTTTCCCAGTACAAACCCTCTGTCTTTGTTTTCATTCTCCATCTCACCCCTCCTTCCTGGGCCGAGGTGATCCTTTTGTTATATGCACCTCTCCAGCCTCTACTCCTGCTGCTGGCAAACCACTCTCATGGTTCCCCCTTCCCCAAGCCATGTAACCTGCCTCACACGGGTACACATACCTGTTACTGTAATAAACATGGTACTATTGTAATTATGCAGAACATGTTATGAGCATTCATAAAGGAACCTTACATGGCACCTCTGACATCAAATCACACAATTACATTGAAGAAGACAATGGAAAAATTACACAGATCATACACTGGGGTGCACACATCCCATGACCGACTGTGTATGGGGAATTATAACTAATGTGATAGACAATATTCCAACCCCAACTCCTCTGAAATGTTTTGCACATAGAATATTGGTCTTCTTCCTATCATCATTTATTGTACTATATGTGGATGGTGCACCAGTTCTTGTGAGTCCTCTGCATGCCAGGAGATTTTGTTCATGGACCAGCCAGGTACAGGGACAATGCCCATGCTGGATAACTTTTAAAGAGACACGGTTCATTCTTCACTTCCATGCTCCCTATTGGGTGCTAGCATTTGAGCAAAGAGTTTAGAAATCAAGGTGTTGTCTAGGGGATTTGGTACTTTTTGTAAAAAGTCAGGTACACGTTGTCAGCCAGCTGCAGCTCTTCACTACAAAGATCTCAGTGCTGATAATGTATACAGAACCAGATCCTCAGCTATTATAAGCTGGTGTGGGTCTGTTGATTTCAATGGAATTAAGTCAATTTATAGAAGGTGGGGGTCATGGCCACAGTTTATGAAGCATTTTGGGATCCACGTTGCTAAACAAACAAACAAACAAACAAGCGCGCGCGCACACACACACACACGGGCAATGAATAACCATTGCAGATAATTAAACACTGAAACACATACTGGATCTTCACATGCCAAGCTATGGAAAACAAATTTCAATTCTATTGTTAATTTGGAATTTGTGTTAGTCAATAAATTCCACTTGTTTTGGATGCTAAAGCTTTGGAAAGACATCATCCAAAATAGGTATATGAATGTGTAGTATCATATTGTTGCCTTGAAATTATGAATAGGTGAGTTAAAGTTTCAATAACCTTGTGAAATATTTCTATGGTTTGCAAAACCATTTTAAGTTCACAAATAGTTCTTGTGATTTAAACATATCTGTTATTACCAGGATAATTCAATCTTTTATTATTTTGCTGAAAACCTGTCCCAAAATGCTCTGCTAAGCAAGCTCTACGAAAGCAAGTTAAAGCTTCCTGCTTTCTGAGCTTCTGATTCACCCACTTCTCCAAGATTTCAAATGCTTATTTAAGAAAAGGGGTGTGTGGGGGAATGTGCTTATTTTTTACTTTAGTCCTCCTGTTTTGGTCACCTGACCATATATACCTCTACTCATGTAGTTAGGATAATTTCCCAAGCAGTCTGGTGAACTCAAACAGGGAACATGCAGACTTTCAAATTAAATAGGAGAATTTCATAATATCACTTCTCATTAAAATCATAAAAATCCTAGTGACACAGCACGCAATGGCAAAATAAGAGATCCCCTCTACAAACAGGTTTTTAAATACCAGCAAAAGGGGCTCATATGGGTGTTGGATATGAATTGGTCATGACTGTGACCCAAGTGCATACAAAAGTTGTCCCACATCTCTCAATAAATAGCATAAGTAAGATAGCATGAGAAGTATACTGAGGTTCTCTATGCATCAGAATGTCTCTAATGCAGTGAAAGTGTATTTTAGCTGAAGAAATAAAATCATCAGCACATCTGAACTTCTTTCACATTCAGATTAAATACATGAACCAAGTCAGACATGGTTATGATCTTAAGCTTTATCACAGATGCTGTAACCTTATAGCTAGGAGACCCAAGTCTTGACTTGCCTTCCCTTTAGGTTTATAAGACATTTTTTGCCATTTATTGTTACAATAGAACTTTCTATTTGATTTTGTATTAAGTGGTCTATGTAACATACTCTCTTCCATTCCTAAACAGTTAATGACTTTCTAAAGTAGCTAATAGGCTTAAGGCAAAGATAGGGTGGATTACATGTCTGATCACTTGTTGATGTATTTCTCCCTGGAAAAAAACCTCAAACAAAATGACACATTGATGTTACATCTACAGTATATTAACACTTACCAAACATGTTTTTTTGTTTTTTTTCCCCAATGGTTTCCTATAAAAGAATGTGCATGTGCTAGGGAGGGAAATCAGACCTTTCTCTATACATTGTCATTGGACAAAGATACTGAAATCAAACTCCGCTTCTTGGTTATTGTAGGAATGACATTTTTAGTTTTAAAAAAAAGATAGTTTAATTTTCTTTAAAGATAAACTGCAACACTTGAAAATAAATATAAAATTACAAAGTACTTATGATTCTAAATCAGTAATACAAGTTTAAAATAATTAATCCCTCTAACTTCCTATGAAGGTCCTACAACAGGATTCTGCATTTCTCCTACAACAAATGATGACACACAGATACAACAGCATTTCTTGCCCTGAATGTAATCCAGGAAAAATTTACTTCATTTTTCACAAGCAGCACAGTTTTTGTATTAAATATGTCAAAACTCCGTACTCTGGGCAATGTTTAATGAATTTGTTTCGCATAGAAACCTGCAATTTTAATGGAGAATATACCTTTTTTTTCACCAGTAAAACAACAGTTCTCTGTTTGTGAGAACTTTAAATTTTGCCAAATACTTAATGAAGAAAAGAAAAAGGATTCTGTCATGAACCTCTCAAAATATGATGTTTTTGCCCATTTTATAAGCAATTGGATTCTTCCTGAACAGCTCTATTTCAGATCCTAATATAAAGGTTATGTAAAACGTATACAGCTGTATGGTTCCTCAACATAATACACTTGGTATGAAGGGGGATTAGGGCCTTAGGTGGCATCTTTACACCATACCAAACCAGGGATGCTGTGAGAGCTGGAGTGGCTTGTGCCATAGGAAAGACAGCTCAGGGGGGGCTAAATTACAGCCCTGTGTCTCTGTCTGCCTATAGGCTACAATGCTGCGTAGAATCTCTGCAATGCTATGTCTCCCTGCCCCCAATGCACCTTATGAGCCTATGCTAAATACGGACTAGCTACAAAGATTCCTTCTTAGTGAGGTACACACCATATGTTTACACCATAAGATCATTTGATGCTCTCCCAAGTATAGTTAAGGTTAGCTTGGAAAAGGTATTTCTCACACAGTGGAGCTTAGTGACTGAACAATATAATACAGTTTAGCATTTCATTACATCTCCCCTTTTTAGATCTACATTTACACAATATTTAAAATATCATGGTACCTTTGAATTAAGTACTTATCAGTCTGTTCAGTGTCTCTGAATCATACTGTTTTTCTAATTTCATCACCCAAAACCACAACATTTTGGTTATCTGGCTGTCTAATAGCTTCAGCAAGAGGCTCTGATTTGTCTGGAACCTTGAATCTTCTACTTCTTGTTCTGCCACCTGCAGAGCTTGCTTTGTTGATTGTCATTTCAGAGGAATGAACTATAAAGCTAATGGTTTCTTCTGAACTCTCCCCTTTTGAACTTGATCACAAACTATCTGGGCATTGAAGTCTTTTTGTATATGACAGCTCGAGTTGTATATCCTTTTTTCCATCCAATTCATCCACAGTCACCATGTTCCAGTCTTAGCAGTTTGCTGAGTGTCATCTTTCGTACAAGTGTTTGTAAGCTCTTTTGGCCTTTTTGTTCAGTTTGCTTACTCTCTGTATACAATCTGGAGACAACTTACTTTAAGAAGTTCAAACAGTAGTTCTGAGTCATCTCCCCTGTCAGGAGTTGTGCTTGACTATATCCAGTAGCTGTTAGTAGTGCTGATTTGTAACTCAGAAAAGCAAGGAATGGACCTTCCTACTGTGGGACTTTCTTGGCTCTCCATTCAGCAAACTCAGACTCTTCAATCCCTTGTGGGTAATTTGGGTTGCTAGTAACATCATTAAAACCATATTTAGCTTGAATAATTTAAATGATGCTGCACTGAATTGTGATCCACTGTCCATCACACTGAAGTAAGCAAAAACCCACTTCTATTTCTCAATAATGGATGTCATGTTACGTCTTTCAAGTACATTATTTCTCTATACCTGGAAAAATAGTTCATCACAGTTAGATAATGAGGTCCTCTAATTTCACATGAATGGACACCTCAAGGTCTCTCTGGTAGGAGTGTTTGTATGCTGTATGATTTACATTATTTCGTAAATGGACTTGTACCAGATCTCCTTTCAAAAGCCCAGTATTATCAAATCCTCTATTGAGTTCTTCCATCCTTCTCACATGGTTGCCACTCTGCAGTTGAAAAAATAGCTCGTCTTTGATCACATGTACTCTGACTGTCTTCGTCTGTTGTTTCTGTGGTGAACTGGCCTAGTCCAGGTCTGTGTCAGATGTCTTCAGCTCTGGGAAGGGCTGAAAGTGATGCAAGTCCCTTCTGAGATGACTGTGAGTCTACAGTCAGTCAATTTTTAAATTAATAGTCTTGCCAGGAATATTTAATTTTCACTTTCCAGGCAGGCTCTGTATCATGACAAATGATTGATCCCAGAAACAATGGCTTTTGATTGCCTGTAATATAAGTCAACTCCCTGACAGTTTTAATGCAGAAAACAAGTGCAAAATGTCCATATTTTGTGCATTTATTACTCCTTGTTTCTCTGGCTCAGGGGTGGACAAACTATAGGCTGTGTGCCACATAGTGCTTGCCTCATTCTTTCATCAGGCCCTATAGCTTTGCATGGCTGGAGCACAGCAGCCATTCCCCACTCTGAGCCCCACCGTCTCCCCATCCCTACCCCACCACTTGGGTCCAGTGATGCCCTGACCAAAACCACTTCTGGCCCCAAGCTGCACCACTGAACTGCTGCTACCGCAGCCCCACCCACATCTTGCCTCTAACCCCCACACTTTGGTATGCCCTGGCCCACCACAGAATTTCAATTTGAGATGCGGCCTTCAGGTCAAAAAATTTGTACAACCCTGCTGTGGCTTGACATGCATGATACCTTGGGATATGAATTTTTTCTACATCTTGTGCAAATAAGCTACAATTTGTCCCTCTTAGTCTGGGAGTTCTCTCTCCTTGCCTCCATGGTCTTGTCATACTGACTTTTAATGCTCAAAAGTCAGTTTATAGCTTCTAAGCTAGTTTCTGGTTTTTCAAGTTACTTCTGCCTTTTATTCTACAGTTTGACTAGTTGAGACAGCTTTGCTTCCTGTACAGCTGGGGCTAGAGTTAAGTTTTATCTTCAACTAAAGCTACTCCATAAAATTTTTATCTTTTAACTAAACAATCCTCACATCTCTGATATTTTCATGTTTTGTATTTCCAAAAATCAGTTTTTAGCCTATGTATGCAAAGCTCTTCCAGAACAGGAAGACTTTCCTGTGCTTCTTGAATTCCTTGGTGAAAGCCTGGTCTTTCATAAATCACATTTCTCTGAGCTATAAAGCATGCATAAAACATAGTTGGAACATTTTCATAGTAATCTTTGTGACCATCTTCAGTGAAGTCAAAGGATTTAAAAATAAACTCTGCCTTCTTCACCAGAGCATAAATTACAGAAGATACCTATACATCTCCCATTTCCATGTGGAGCTTATTTGCAATGCAAAATGCATTTGGTGAATTTCACTCTCGTTGAACCTCTCACACCAAATCTCATTTCAGATATCCATTTCACCTTTCAAAAAGAAGGATTACTCACCTTGTACAGTAACTGGTGTTCTTCGAGATGTGTGTCCCTGTGGGTACTCCACTTTGGGTGTTGGAGCACCAACATGACACTGATAAGAGAACTTTCTAGTAGTGCTTGTCTGGGTTGCGTGGATGCTGAGAGACTGTGTCGTGCTGCTTTTGGTGCCCTCTTGGCGCGCATAACCTGACTTCCCTCTTTGTTCCTTCTCGCAGGGAGCAAAGGAAAATTACTCTGAAATAGAGAGTAGAGGAGGATGGGCAGTGGAGCATCCATAGGGAAACACATCTCAAAGAATTCCAGTTACTGCAGAAGGTGGGTAACCCTTCTTTTTCCTTCAAATCATGTCCCTGTGGGTGCTCCACCTTGGGTGACTCCAAAGCTGTGTCCTTAAGTCGCAAGAGGGACTTCAGAGTGATTAATTTGTATGGAAGAGAGGATTGACAGTCCTACAGCAGCATCAGATTTAGACGCTTGACCTATAGCATAATGTTTTGTGAAAGTGTGAATGGATGCCCATGTGGTAGTTTTGCAAATATTAGTGATGGGCATTATTATGGAGGAAAGAAGTTGAAGTAGATATTGCCCTTGTAGAGTGGGCTTGTATGTGCTCTAATGGAGACATGTTCAATATGGCATAACAAATGTGGATGCATTAGAGATCCACTTTGAGAGCCTCTGTTTGCAAATTGGGTTTCTGTTAGTTCTCCAAGCCATAGAGACAAATAATCTATGCATTAATCTGACTTGTTTTGTTCTTTCTAGGCAGAATGCCAGTACCTGGTGAACATGAAGCGTGTGGCGGACAGTGTCCTGCGGGCTGGTATGTGGCTTCAGCAGGAAGATAGGTAAGTGTATAGGTTGGTTAATGTGAAATGTTGACGTTATCTTGGGCAAGAATCTTGAGTGAGGCCTTAACATGACCTTTGTAAAAGATTGTGAAATGTGGAGAAGATATAAGGGCTGTGAGTTCACTGCTGTGGCAAGCTGAAGTGATGGCCACATAGAAGGCGACCTTCTTTGAGAGATGGGGGACAGAACATGAAGCCAAAAGTTCAA
The DNA here is from genome assembly GCA_007922195.1 of Podocnemis expansa. Lineage (NCBI taxonomy): Eukaryota > Metazoa > Chordata > Testudines > Podocnemididae > Podocnemis > Podocnemis expansa. The sequence goes on along the minus strand of ML681972.1, from coordinate 37,337,960 downwards.
ATGGTGCTTTGGTGATGGTTCTGAGTACCAAATTTAGGTCCCACATGGGAGTGTGTAGGCTAACTTCAGGGCAGAAATTTTGGATGCCATAAGAAACCTCTTGATTGTTGGATGTGAGAACACAGATACATCCTGCAGCAACTTGTAAAAGGTAGTAAGACCGGCAATGTGTACATGTATAGCACTAATTGATAAACTGCATATTTTTAACTGCAGGAGGTAATCAAGAATCACTGGAATGGAAGCTGATTCTGGGTAAATGCCATGTCTGGAGCACCAGTGACAGAATCTTGTCTTTTTCTGGAGGTAAGTCTTGCATTTGGAAGGTTTACAACTGTTCAAGAATATGTGTTGAACTTCTTTAGAGCACTGAAACTCCTCTTAGTTAAACCATAGAGAAAGCAGGTGGTCAAATGAAGTCTCCTGGGATCCGGGTTGGTCATGAGTCCACTGTTTTGTGTGAAGAGGTCCTGCAGGATTGGTAGTGTGATCGACATTTTGATTGACATTCCCATCAGGCAAGCGTATCAAGGTTGTCTCAGCCATGCCAGTGCTATCTTTATGACTGTTGCTGCTTCCTGGTGAATTTTTATGAGAACATGGTGAATGACTGGAATGTTGGGGGGAAGACGTAAAAGAGTTAATTGGCCCATGGATGGAAGAAAGCGTCCCCTAGAGATTGGTCACCGGTGCTAGCTCTTGGGCAACATTTTGGATATTTGTGGTCGTTGTGTGTGGCAAAAAGATCCATGGATGGGTGCCCCCACTGACTGAAGATGTTGTATAGAAGATTAGATCGTATACCCCATTCATGATCCTGTGTGAAGGATCTGCTTAGGGAGTCAGTGATGGTGTTTTGAGAATCTGGAAGGTATGAAGCAGAAATTAAGATGTGGTTGTTTATACATCAGTTCTAAAGCCTAAGGGCCTTGATGCAGAGTGGTTTGGAACAGGCTCCGCCTTGCCTCTTGATATAAAACATGCATGCTACATTGTTAGTCATGATTTTCATAAGTTTGTGAACCATGAGGTTCTGAAAATGAGCGCAAGTATATTGGACAGCTTGGAGCACTAACATATTTATGTGTAGGGCTCTTTCCTACTGTGGGAGGACCATTTGCCCTGGGCAGCATAGTACCACAGGTGGGTGCCCATCCCATGAGGGACTTGTCTGTGGTCATAATAAGGGATGAAGGGCTGTTGAAAAAAAGGTAGGTCCATTCATAGGTTTGATGGGATCATCCACCACAGAAGAGAATGTTTTATTTCTAGTGATAGCGACAGTACCTTCTGAATGGAATGGTATTTTGGCCTGTAGACTGTGGTGAACCATAGTTGGAAAGGATGCATATGTAGTCTTGTGTCTTTGACTACAAATGTGGTAGCTGCCATATGCACTAGCAGTTGTAGACAGTTTCTTGCAGTGGTTGCTGGGGCAAGAATGGTAGAATTTGTCCACTGTATGATTGTAGTGAGTCTTTGGTCTGGAAGGAAGGCCCTGGCCTGTCGGGAATCTAGTCAGGATCCTATGAAGTTTAAGTTTGGAGGGGTAGAAGGATAGATTTCTGTCAGTTTATGAGGAGGCCCATGCTGTGAAAAAGCTGCACCATAAGGTTGATGGCATGGGATGCCAGTGCTGTGGAGAGAGATTTTAGGAGGCAGTCACTGAAGTGGAGTAGATTGGTACTCCCTGCTTCCAAAGATGTGCAACTACAATGGAGAATATTTTCAAGAATACTCAAGGTACTGTGGAAAGACCAAAAGGCAGAACCTTATATTGGTAATGTGCATTATTCACTGTGTATCTGAGTTATTTCCTATGTGCCGGATGAGTAAGTGCCCTGCAGGCTGAGGGCCACAAACTAATCTCCTGTTCAAGAGCTGGTATGATAGTGGTGAGTTTGACCATCGTAAATTTTTCCTATTGAATGAATTTGTTTAATTTCCTAAGATCAAGGATAAGACACCACCCACCCGATTTCTTTTGGATCAGGAACTAAGGTGAGTAGAAACGCTTATTATGGTGTTGTTCATCTACACTTTCTATTGAGCCTACTGTGGGAGAAATTGTACATCAGTAGTGTCCCTGAAGAGTCATGGGGAAGGGTAGTGGAAGGAGGGTCTGAAAATGAAAGGAATGGTGTACCAGAGTTGAATTGTATCTAAGATCCATTTGTCACTGGTAGGGGTTTAGCATTGTTGGGAAAAGTGGCTTAAGTGATCATTATAAATAAAAGACAGTAGTGGCTCATTAAGTTCAGGGGGAGTTTGCAGCACCTTGACTGAGACCTTGAAACTGAGGTTTTGGGGAAGGAGCCTGGGATGTCAAGGGTTGATCAGACGATTGTCTGTGACACTGGGTACACTGACACCTACATGACTGTTGGTCCTTGGGTCTATATGGAGGTCTGTTCTGAGGCTGGAATTGGTACCTCAAATTATACAGTTGGTAGTGGTATGGTCTGTGACGTGTGATGGGAGTGTAAATTCCAAAGGTTCCAAATGTGGCTCTGGAATCTTTAGACCCATGAATGATTTCATCGGTCTTCTTTGAGAATTTTTTTTTTGAAGGGGAGATCTTCAACGGTTGCTTGTAACTGTTTGGGAGATCCACTGAGTGTAACCAGGAGCACTGATGCAACACAACTCCTGTGACGATGGTACGAGAACCTATGTGACGATGGTACGAGAACCTATGTCAGTGACATCAAGTGCTGCCTGGAGATCTGTCCTAGAGATTAATTGTCTGTCTTTGATAACTGAATGGAATTTTAATTTTCTTTCATTCAGAATATAATCAATAAAATCCACTAACATCAAATAGTTGTTGTGGTTGTAATTGGCCTGTAGTGCAGTGTAATTTGTGATTCTTACCTGGAGGGTGTCTGAGGCATAAACTTTTCTGCCTAGCAAATCTATTTTCTTGTCCTCATCATGTGGCATTGATCTGTTAAATTACTGCTTATGAAATTGACTGGCAGTTTCCACAACTAAGGAGTTAAGAGCTTTACTGTGGACATAATATATTTTATCAGCCCTTTTAGAAGTGGGTGGCATTTTGTTTGGGATCTGCCAGATATCATTTGCAGGATCTGTGAGTGCAGAATTCATAGGTAAGGCTATTCTGGTAGAATATTTGGTCTGAAGGATCTTGTGTAGTTTGTGCTGGGTTTTGGGTACATCCTGCATAGCTCTCTCCAATGAGTCTGCTACTTTGCGAAAAAAGTCTTGAAACTACCAGAAGTTCCTATAGTCAGTGGAGAAGGCACGATGGCTTCATCTGGGATGAGGAAGAATACTGAGATGGGGATATTGGTTCTGGTTCCTGTAGTTCTTCTGACTTTTGTGTGTTTAGTGTTGCTGGAGGTAATGATTTAGGGGGAGGTCTGTGCTCGTGAGAAGTAGGTGGTCTTGAGGAAGATGCAGAATAGTGGGGACAAGCATCCCAATCAGGCCAATGATGTTGATATGCAGGAGGAGGAGCATACCAAGGAGAAGGGTACCAGGGAGATGGTGCATGACCCAGGCCTCCTAGAATAACCTTCTGAATGTGCCAAAATCAGGGCAAGCTGAAAAACCCAGGGAGAAACCCTCAAACCACTGATGGGTGGTACTTAAACCAACCTCTCAGTCAGTAACAAAACATGCTTCTGATTCCCCACTCTGGTCATCACCAAGCACAACACAACAGAAACAGACCCCTTTATGCACATCTGCTCCTATGGTCCCCCTTAGCCACTGGGTCTCTTAAAGAAATAGGTTCTTCTGACTTCAAAGGGCCAGCCACATCAGCCAGAACAATATAGGCTTGGATCTTACCCAAAATACCATGCTACCAGCCAATCTTTCAGTAACTACAACTAAAGGTTTAAAATAAAAAGAAAAAATATGAGAGATGTTAAAGGGTCAAAGTGAATCACGTAACATACAAATGATTTAGAGTCCATAGAAGGCAAGTCCTTGAAGAATTTGCAGTTTAGTCCAACTCCTCTGGTATACATCCAGCACCTGGGTGGGTCTCAGTCCTTTGTTCAATCCCAGAAGAATAGTTCCAGAAGAGGGTGCTGGTTGCGACAGACTGAAGACAAAATGGAGATAGGGCCACTGCCTTTTATCACCTCTGCTTTCCTCATGCTCTCAGAGTCCTTCCCAAATCAAAATAAAGTTGAGTCACATGGTCAGTCTGTGTGACTCATCAAACAGGTTTCTTCCTAGGCTCACTGTAGCTGGGAGTTCCCTTGATGGGTCGTTAAGAGGACAGTGGTTTTGCAGACACCCAGTCTGGGATTGCCTTAGAATCAAATAACTTGGAGCGTAAATAGAACAAGTATACTCCTAATTTCTAATACAGATTTGACACCTATATATAAACCTTATGATCATTCCTAACAGATTACAACCTTTCTATTGGTACCAAACATGGCATATCACATATGATTATTGCAAATATGAAATATTAATATGAAAAATAATCATAAAGTCCCCTAGACCCAGGCAGCACCACATGGTGGTATGGTACTTTGTAGTTTTACCCTTTGTCCTTGTGGCTGTGGTGATAGCAGTTGAGGTGAAAAAGCAGGTCTGGGATGGTCATCCTTATCATCATTGCTAGAAAGAGGTAACAGGGATGAAGTGCTAGCTGGAGATAGTGGAGCCTGGGAATCATTGCAGCAGATGAGGAATGGTTTGTTTGTTCATACTCTGCAGTGTTGTGGTGTTTACGCTTCTCTGTGTGTGTTCTCAGTGCTATTTGTTCTGCAGAGTGAGTCAGTGTTGGAATTGTTGATTGAACAGAATTGGTCAGCGCCATCTGTTGGTCGGATGGTGCCAAGATCAATGTTGGCTTTGGAGATGAGGTCGTCAGCACCAACTCAGTAGGTGCCATTGCGTAGTCCGACAGCGTTGGTTCTGATATCAGAGCTGGTCTCAGTGTCGGTCTGCAGTTGCTGTCATAGGCACTGAAGGAGTTGATGGTGCTGTTGAAATGGTGGTTGAAGGCTGTTTAACTGTTACCTGCACTGACTGTTTTTGCAGTTTAGATTTGTCCCTGTGGTCCAAGGTGGAGGAGAACCTCCTTAGGGATTTTGTCACAGGTGTACCTGAGGAACCATGAGCCTCTTTGGTACATGTTTTATGGGTAGAGGATGGTGAATCTCTCCTCTTTGAGCCTGAATGAGGAGTAAAATATCCCTCACACACATGAGTCTTCTGAGGGAAGGGCTCCAACTGGCCAGGTCTGACGCCAGTCATAGAGAGTGTTCCATCATTAAAAGTTTCATATGGCGGTCCCTGTCTCGTCTGGCTCTTGAGCTTACATTTTGGCAATGGACACATTTCTGTGAGATATGTCTTTCATCTAAGCACTTTATGCAAGCTGCATGTCCATCTGACACCATTATGGTGCTGTGGTAGCTCTCAAAGCACTTGAAACCTGGTGAGCCAGGCATTTTGTAATAGGGAAGAACTTTTTTTTTAAACTGGTAAGAATGACAACTAGGAAAGATTAGAAAGACAAAAAACTAGGAAGGCAGGGTTTAAAAGGAAAGAGATTTGATGAGCTGAGGAGAAGGTCAAGCTCCATCCATATCCACGGATGGTTGAGAATGAACTGAGAGGGGTTGGGTTGCATGCGTGCTGCAAGGGTGCCAAAAGTGGTGTGAGACAGCCTCTCAGCTTCTGCACAACCAGACAAGCACTACTACAAGGTTCTCTGGTCCGTGTCATGCAGACGCTTTAGCACCCAAGGTGGAGCACCCATGGCGACACAGCTCAAAGGAAAAACCACTAGTTTTGCTGATAGTGGCTCTCATTACTCTTCTTGCCTTGCTGTGAACAGAGTGACTTAGCAATGAAGAATTTTTGATTTCTGAAATAGTAAAAGTTGCAGTTGCTCTTTTCCAGTTGTAGACAAAATTGGCTCACTGCGAGGTGCCAGCAATTTTACTTTTGGTTGCCAGAGAGCACTTTGTTACATTTCTGCAGTGGAACTAGGTTATAGGTTACTAAACGTAGTTGCCACAGTGACCAGAAACAGATTTGTCAAGACCTGCTCTTTCCTGTCCCTTTGAAATGATGAGGTCTGTGGTAGCACAATAGCATGGGGATATTACTCTGGATTCTGCATCTTGTTCTTTCTTTCAGCCTTTCACAGTTACAATAAAGGTATCTATTCAAATACTGGAATTTAATTTGTTTCTCCTATGTTACTTCCCTTCATAGAAAAGCAAAAAGGTGATGTATTTTGATGCAGACACAGGAAGTGTCTGAAAGGGTTTGTAAGATCCTTGGGAGAGCTCCTGCCTCTTTGGTTTTCTATTACACTAAATATATTGACATGGTTTAAGAAATGTTTGTTGCTTTCTCATGGTATGCAAAGTTCTCCACATAGCTTGGCTCACCATAACATTATAGTTCATTGTAAAAAAACTGTCCAGGTCACTGTGACCTTGCGCTGACTACCACCTAAATGTCAACTCCTTTAATATATTTCCAGTGCTCTATTCACCATTCTTTGGTTTAGCATATAGAATTCATGGTCTTATTAGTTTAGGACAGATCCTACTCTGTTTCCTCATTTGCTGCTCTTTTGGGATTTATAGGAAAAATATTTTGCTTGGTGTAAATTGGCACAGTTTCTTTGAAGGTCATGGAACCACAGTGATTTACACAATCTGTGGATTTGGCTTAAAATCCCTCCCTCAGCATAGTACCCAGAGAAAGAATTTTGGATTGCACAACAAAGCAATGCACAGTATTGTACGTTGATTTCTCAGAAGTTAGATGGGGGCATCCCATGGCAACTGTTTTCCTTTCTCTACTCTAGTGCATGTAGTGTTTTACAGGGCACTCATGATTGATGAAACATTAATTCTTGCTACTATACATGAATAATAACTAAAACAATGCTGCAAATTGAAGTTCTGGAGAAACTTAGCCACCAGGAGGCAGGAACTAACTTCAGTGTTGGTCTACAGCATAGGAGGATTTTGGCAGCAGTCGAAGGGAGATACACAAGTTACTTAAAATAAAACTTGAACATCTCCCACTGACTGCCTAATGCCAACTCCATGGTGTGAATTGACAGGAAATCAGTGCTACATTACTTGACAGACAGGTATTAACAAATCGATCGCCAGCTAATTCTAAGTTCAACTGAGTGTGTCTTTACAGATCAAACCTCTGCAATCGATGTTACGCTGTTGTTACCAATGTAGCTTAGCCCTCAGACATTTGTATCCTTCACTAATTTCTTTTGATAGAAAACAGTGATTTTTTCAGCAGAAGCCTTATATGACACTTATGCTAGAGAGTGAGTAGGAGGACAGGGATTCTGATTCTGCAGCTCCCAATTTAAACGACCAAAGAGAACAGATATTAGAATTTCTCCCTCTGTTCCCTCAGAACACCAAGCCTTGTCCTACAGGGTCAAGGCATCTACTTATGGAGCCAGGGGAGCCTCTCCTCTTTTTTTGTGCGTGCATGTGTGTGTGTGAAATTCTATCCTGGCAAAAGCAGGGCTACCAATCACATACCATTTTAATGTAGGTATACATAACATAGGTGTGGGCAGCTCTTTGGACGTTTCCATCGACTTGAAATCCTACTGTCTGCAACCACGCTTGATGCTCATAGATGGTCTCTTGGCTGCCTCTGAGCATGAGTTTCAGTGGAGCTGTGCCATCTGAACACATGTGCCTTCTAAATTACTTGGCCAGCATCACCGAGAGTTAGGTGCCAAGTGACCATATAGGTTTAGGCAGGCAGCATACATAAAACTGCAAATGTTGGCTGCTCTAGAGCAGCCTGTCCTCTCTGACAATGCTGAAAAATTGGCTTTTCATGCCTTCCAACATGATTGCACCTGTTCGTACATACATGGCAAAACAAATGAACAACCTGCCACCCTCCCCAAAATCCCTAATAATTCCCAGCAACAAATGCCTGCTGACAGTTTAGGAAAGACAGAATTTCTCCATGTGCCATGAATGCAAAGAAAACTTGTTTGGGGTTTTACATTACTTCTAAGGAAATAAGAATGCTAGTTGAAGAGTTTTCTGTTCAGTGTATCTAATAGTGGTTTAAGTGTGAGAACAAAAACACGCAGGCCTCTGAATTGCAACAGTCGTCTTGGGGCCATCCATATAGCCAACACAGCCCAGTGTGTGACATCTGACCAGGATGCAACATACATGGTTGAGTGGAGCAGCATTTTTCAAAACCCCTCTATATGTTGCCAGTGTTGTTTGTATACCCATACGTTACACGCTACCTATGTTTATATTAGAACCTTATAATGATATCCCATCAAGTTTCCCATAAGACCTCACTAGGAGACAGATGATTCAAAAGACTTGCAGAAATATTACCTCACTAGGAGACAGATGATTCAAAAGACTTGCAGAAATATTACCATATGGGACAACAGCCACCAGTATGTCCTACTGTACAGACTGTTGACAGGAAAGAATTCTGAAGGTGATAAAATACCACTCACATAGCTTTATGACAGAAGGAAACATAGTTGTTATGGTTACTATCAAAGTATCAGCCATGCTACGTGTGGACATAACCATACGTAGCACCAGTTAAGTGACTTATAGATTGTGAGCTTTGTGTGACAAATCAGATCTCGCAGTTCATAGAATCATAGAATCATAGGGTTGGAAGGGACCCCACAAGGTCATCTAGTCCAACCCCCTGCCAAAATGGTTCTGGAATGGTGTTTGAAAGCAGGTACATCAGCTGTAAAATGGTTAAACCTCTTTTTTTCCTATAAACTGAAAAGGCTAAATAAAGAATCAGAAATGTAGGGTGACCTTTCCAACTATCTATATCCTTGTCAACTATTATCACCTAGACCAGGGGTACTCAAATGGCGGCCCGCGGTCCACAATCCGGACCGCAAAGAGGTTTCTGGTGGACCGCAACAGTGGCCTATTTGCATGAAGGCCGTTTGAGTACCCCTGCTCTAAGGGCAGCTGAGCAACTTCTGTTGCTCGCTGCGCTCCCCCTCCCCCCCCACGGAGCCTGCTGTGCAGCCGCTGCCCTGCTCCCGGCGGCACCTCCCCCTCCCGGCATCGCCGCCCCCGCTTCCGGCATCGCTGCTGCCGCTCCCACTTGCCCCCCCACGCTTCTGGCATCGTCCCCCCCCCCGCTCCCAGCATTGCCGCCCCCCACTCCCACTCGCCCCCCCTGGCTCCCGGCATTGCTGCCCCCCACTCCTGACATCACCCCCCCGCTCCCACTCACCCCCCCCACCCTAGTTGTTTGTGGACCCTGGTCAATGGTGGAAGGCTGAATGTGGACTGGCTCGCAAAAAGTTTGAGTACCCCTGACCTAGACAGTTATTCCTCATTTTGTAATGATGCATTTGATTTTTCCTTCCTAAGCAAAGTACTTTGCACTTGTCTTTACTGTTTTTTTGTTGAATTCAGACTAATACCCCAATTTGTCAAGGCTGTTTTGAATTCTAATCCTGTATTCCAAAGTGCTTGCAAGCCCTTCCAACTTGGAAGCACTTGCAAGCTTTATAAGCATACTTGCCATTCCATTATCCAGGTTATTAATGAAAGTATTGAATAGCATCACACTCAGAACTGTCCCCTGCAGAACCCCACTAGACACACACTCCTGGTTTGATAGAAAGCCACTGAGAACTATGCTTTAAGTACAGTATCTCAATCAGCTGCACACCTAATCTGTAGTAATTTATCTACATCACTTTTCCCTAGTTTGCTTATGAGAATGTCATGTGAGACGATGCCAAGAGTCTTACTAAAAACCAAGCTACATCTCCTATCCCTTAGGCCAGAGGTGGGCAAACTACAGCCTGTGGGCCAAGCACCTCGCCTCTGCCCAGCCAGGCATTGCCCCTCTCCCTCCCCTCACCCCCCAGCTCCAGGTGGCTAATGTTGCAGCCAGAATGCTGCCGCTAGTCTTCTTTCTCCACCCCTCCCAGGGCCAGCAGCAGTTTGCACCGAGGTGCTCCACCTCAGGAGCAGTGGGAGCACTCCAGCCCTGGAACAAGCTGCTGTGGACCTGGGAGGTGTGGGGACCATATGGGAGGGAGAGCATCTGTTGGGTGGCAGAAAGAGCAGTGGCAGTGCTCTGGCCCTGGCATGAGCTGCTGCTGCCGCTCTCCCTCCCAATTCCAGGTCCAGCAGCAGCTCACGCTGTGGCCAGGGCACTGCTGCCACTCCTTCTCCTTCCGAGCTGGGGGCAAGCCACTGCTGGACTGGGGAGGGAGAGGGAGAGCAGCAGCAGCAGCTCACAGTGGGGCCAGAGCACTGCTGCTGTGCCTTCTTCTCCCCTCCTGCTCAGCACAGCAGCTGAATCTGGGTCAGAGTGGGATTTGATAGTAATCTTCAACTACCTGAAGGGGTGCTCCAAAGAGGAGGGAGGTAGGCTGTTCTCAGCAGTAACAGAGGACAGAACAAGGAGCAATGGCTTCAAGTTGCAGCCGGGGCAGTCAGTGTTGGATATTGGGAAAAACTTTCTCACTAGGAGGGTGGTAAAGCATTGGAATGAGTTACCTAGGGAAGTGGGTGGAATCTACATCTTTGGAAACATTCAAGGCCCAGTTAGACAAAACCCTGACTGAGATGATTTAGTAGGAGTGGTTCTCCTCTTAGCAGGGGGTTGGATTAGATCACCTCATTAGGCTCCTTCCAACCCTGTGATTCTATAGAGCCCAGCCCCACCCCTTTTTTGGGGAGGAGGGCCTGGCCACTCCATGTCCAAGCACTGCTCCTCCATTTACCCCCACACCTCCACATGGCCCCTTATGTGTGGCCATTCCTGGTATGTGGCCCTTGGGCCAAAAATGCTGCCCACCCCTGCTCTAGGCCAATAACCTGTCAAAGAAGGAAATTAGGTTGATTTGGCATGATTTGTTCTTGTCATATCCATTCTGGTTATTCCTTACAATCCCATTATCCTGATTTTTACCAATAGTTTAATAATTTGTTCCAGTATCTTTCCAGATATCAAAGTTAGGCTTACTGGTCTATAATTCCTAGGTTCTCTTTATTTTCCTTTCAAAAGATGGATATTGTATTTGCCTTTCTTCAGTCCTCTAGAGCTTCACCAATCCTCCAGAAGTTCTCAAAAATAATTGTTTCAGCTAGTTCCTTAAGTATCCTGAATTTTATCTGGCCCTGCTGACTTGAAGACATCTAATTTATTTAAATATTCTTTAAACTGATCACTATTTTGCTTTTCATTCTTTCTCCCTCATTCATATTAATTGTCTTGAGTATATGGTTTCCATTAATCTTTTGTAGTGATGACAGAAGCAAAAGAGGCATTAAACACCTCAGCTTTCTTGTTGTCATCCATAACTGGTTGTCCTTCCGCACTAGGCAAAGGAACTACGCATTCCTTTGTCTTTTTCTTGCTCCTAATGTATTTAAAGAACCTCTTCTTATTTCCTTTTATGTCCTTTGCTAAATGTAATTCATTTTGTGCCTTAGCCTTTCTGACACCAGAGTGCTACTAAAGGCAGCCTGTGATCTTTAGAAACCTCTACAGTGGGAGAAAAGGGAAAAGAGAGGGGAGAAACAAGCTGCAGAAGGGTTGTGTATAGCAGTGGTTCCCAACCAGTGTGCCGCGCACACTGGTGTGCTGTGGCAACACCTAAAGTGTGCCATGAGCATCCCCAGGAGCTGGAGTTATTTTAAATCTCTCACACTGCTCAGCCCAGTTGTGTGGCTGGGAAAAAAGAGTATAGTGGCATTTATTCCTGTTGTCTTCAGGAAAGTATGTGTGGTGGAAGGGGGGTTAACAGGTTTTGAAGGGGAACACTGGGGTTTGGGAGACTACTAGGTGCATGGGACTGTGGGAGGAGTAGAGGGCTGCCAATGGCCCTATTACAGCCCTGGCCACCCAGTCCTGCCCCAGCTGGGGATTCCCAGAATTGGCAATGGCAGCGGTGGCAGCTGTGACCCCATTCCAGGGTCCCTGAGGCCATTGGCCCTGGCTCTGTCTGGGGGTCCCCAGCAATGATGGCTGTCTGAGCCTGCCCCAGCCAGGAATCTCCAGAGCTTCCAACAGCCCCATTCTGGTCCTGGCCTCAGGTCCCCAGAGGCACCAGGCAGCAACCCTGATATGGTCTGCTGCGGTGACCCTGGTGGTGGCAGGACAGCCCAGGAGCTTCCTCAGGACTTGAAATTGGGGTGAGGAGGTCTAGAGGGTATTGGGGAGCTCACGAAATTGGTATAACACTGTTACTAGTGGACAGGTGGGGGGTGTTGGGAAATTCAGAGGGGGTGTGTGGGAGTGTTATGGAAATCCCTGATCCAGCCCCAGCCAGGGACCCTGGGACTCAGATAGCAGTATCTGGCCCTAGTCCCAGTGGCTGGAGCTGGATTGGGTGGAGCAGGGGTGGCTTTTTGTAGCTGTCTATCCCAGGAGCAGCTTAAAAATCCACCCACTGGGGGGAGGAGGCTGATGGGGACCCTGGCAGGGACAAGGGGACAGGGCTCGATGAGGTAGGTGCCAGAGGGCTAGTTCTGGCCCCTGCACTGATGGGAGGGACGGTTCATCACAGGCAGCAGAGGGCTGTGGTGGTGGGGGGGGGAGGACAGGACCCAGTGGGGTGGGAGGGAGCTGCAGTGGGGTGAGGGTCTGTCCTAGGTGGCAGGGACCCACTGGGGAGAAGTGGGTGCTGTGCAATGCTCCGCTGCCCTACCCTTCCACTCCCCAGGTTTCCCCCGCCACCCCACAAAGCCACTCTTGTCCTCCCTTCCTCTCTCTTCTCTTGCTACCCTTGTGCTGCTCCCCACATGGCTGCCCTTGTCCTCTTTTCTACCCCTGCCCTGCCCTGCTCCCCACACTCTCTCCTGCCACTGCACACAACTCCTGACATCCTCTCTCTTGCTCCCCTTGCTCTGCTACCCCTACCACTCCACAAAGCAGCATTTTCCAACCAGTGTGCCATGAGTCATGAATATTCATAAGTTATTTTGAGTTAACTTGAATATTCATGAGGATTTTTTAATGGTGTTGTGCCTCAAAAAAATCTGAAGGTATCAAGGTGTGCCACAGCAGAGAAAAGTTTGGGAACCACTGGTGTATAGCAAAGGCAAAAGACCTCTCCTAGGTAAAGAAATGTTCTTCTCTATAAAGGAAAACATATTTACTTCTGTTTGGAGAAGGGTCTTGGTTCCCAAAGTAGCTGGGCTCAAAATATGTTATAGAGAGGGTGGCTGGTGATTAGTTATCAGCATTAGAAAAGACAGTACTCCAGTGGGAGTTAGGAAATGCATTTTTTGTTTGTGTGTTTAAAGAAACTCAGACAGTCATAGAGCCTGCATCCTGTATATATGGTAAATAAAGCAATGTAAAAGTTAAGTCTTTGGAGTCAGACTGGGATGGGGTGCTTTATTGCACCTATTCCTGACTGTTCTGGAGATTAGCTCCACCAGGCTGATGCCCCTTCCTGTGGCTGCAATCCATCTCTCATTGTCTGTGTCTCAGTCCGTGGCCCAAAGTGGGATTTTCTCCCATGGAAGCTCATGCAAAAAATAAATTTGTTAGTTTTTAAGTGCCACAGGGCTATTTGGTTGTTTGTTTTATCTTCCTCTTTATGACTCAGTCCTCAGGCCAGGTGATTAAGTGATTTCCCCTTCCAGGGTAGAGTTCCTCAAATTCCTTCTGCACAAGAGGTGTAAAGCAGTCCTCACACTCACTACCCTGACTCTGTCACTCCAGCACTGATCCAGACTGTACTCTATCTAGCATTGCCCCTACCTGTACTGCTCTATAGAACTCAGGAAGTAGACCAGGGTTCATCCAATCAAGGTCTGCAGCTTCCTTAACCTATTGCCTTTCCCAGTGGACTACTTCCTACCTTGCTTCCACTCAGTCCAGTCAGACTCTTCTCTTTCTGGGTTCACTAAGTCTTAGGGATTCCTACCCCTTTTTCCCTCAGGGAAATTAAGTACCACCCTTCAGTCTCCTTCTCTGTTGCCAGTCTCTTGGCTCAATGTAAACCTTGCCTATTCCCTCACACATAAGCTTGCTTCCAGTTAGCAAAAGCCTATTTACAGAAGCTTGTTTCTTTAGGAAAAATGCAGTGAAGAGGAAACAAAAAGCTCTATGACTTTAAATCCACCACAGTATTAGCGACATTGAAATGGCTAAAGAAAATCCCCTATAGTTTTTGCACTGTTGACAAAGGTGATTAAAACAGTTATGAAAAGAAATGGTTCTGTTAATGTGCATGAAAAGCTGTAACAGGCCATTGGCTGAAGACCTACTGAACTATGTCTGGCACTCACATATTTGTCACATATTGATCAATTCTGAGGACACTACAGATAAACCAAAATTCTCTGCACTTCCTTCTGGCTTTTTAGTGGGACATTCTGTACTAACAATAAAAAGGAAATCATGATTTACAGTTTCACATCATCTGTGTAGATGGTATCTAGCAAAATAATTAATAAAATGATAATAAATACTAATAATGATAAGTTCCAAAGGGGTATCTGGGTTAGTCTAGTTCAACAAAACAAGCAAGGAATCTTGTGGCACTTTGCTCGTCTTTAAAAGTGCCACTAGACTCCTTGCTAATAATGATAAGATGACCAAAACCAAGAATCAGTTTAAAGGAGCTGCTCAAAGAGAAACTCTTAGGTGAGTTGAGGTGAACTGACTGTAATACAAACCTGTCTACCTAACTCTAATTAAGCAGTAAGACATATAAGGAGACAAGCAATAGGCCTGTTAATTAACTTGGATGATGCCAGATAGCTGAGAATCCCGAGGAAAAGCCAAAGGCATTCAATATACCAGTGCAGTTAATGATTAGAGACCAACACTCCTTTAGTGTCTCTTAGCTACTACTGCGTACAATGATTAAGTACAGAGAAAAAAGGTATATTTTTTCATTTTGTTTTGTTATGGAAGCCTTTATATCACACTTGTTCATTGCACTTATAGTTTACATCACGAGGCAACAACATTGTTTTAGGAAATTCCAAAGGGATAGCTGTGTTAGTCTAGTCCAGCAAAAAAACCCAAGGAGTCATGTGGCACTTTAAGACTAACAGATTTATTTTTCGCCTGAGCCTTCGTGGGAGAAAATCCCACTTCATCAGATGCTTCGAAGATTGTTTTAGGAGCCACCCATCATAAGACAAAGTCTATCAGGCACCAAACATCCATTATCCAATTATCCACTTCAAATTTTCACAGAGTTTATTTTCCACACCTTGACAGAATTTTATTATTCATACGCTTACATATATTTCTTTCTAAAGCAACAACAGAATTTTAGGTATTGCTACTAAGGTCAGTGAGAACTGTATTGTGAAAATATCATAGAATTCTTCACAAATGTAACCCTGAAAATATCAAACCTCAGTGTGAGATTCAACAGTGGGAAAAAGGGGTATAATATGGCTGCACTGCCATCATATAGCCTATAAGTATCCTGCTTCAGCAAGGAAAACCAAAGCTGTAACAGTCCCAATCATTCTGAACCTGCCCAGATGGATTCTCAAGCAATGAGTCATCTTAAGTTTGACCAAGAAACCTTGGGCACGGGCTCATCACTGAATATCCTTCAAGTAAACACTGAAGGTCTCTTAGCTGCTAAATGCTCCGTTCTGCAGTCCTTACCCGTCAAACATAACACAAATGTAATTTTTCTGAAGGAGACACATTGACACCCATGCTGACAGTTGCCTTTACAGCAAAGATTTTTGTATAGCAAGTACAGTCCTGCTACTTATGTTAAAGTAGATCTTGTTGACATGGATCCACTCCCATGAAATTTAGTCCTCTGTGATGTTCTGAGTTGATCATTTCAGAGTGGCACAAGTCTACAAGTCAATTGAGTCTACCTCAAATATTCTTCCTAAGTTTCCTGCTAGTTATGTGGAGACATTAACATCCTCCTCAGCATGTACTCCAGCCTCCTCCCTGTTCAAAGTTAGCTTCTGACATCTACACTGCTATCAGAGCCCAGGGCCCCCTACTTCCTAATTATCAACCCTATCTCAGGTTCTGTGCTAACCACTCCAGTGCCTCCCAGTCCAGTTCTTACCTGCATGGACGTAAAATTTGTATCTGCATCTGATCTGTGAACCACAAAAACTATGAACATAAGGTAGATATCCGTGGGTTTTCAGGGCTCTAAATCTAACTTCCTCATCATGGGTTAAATATGTCACATTGTTTCTTGTGGCCCAGTATGTTACTAGCTTTATTAAAAGTATGAGCTAAATGTAACCAACAGTGTTACTGAAGCAGAAGGTAGCCCAAAACAATCAGTTGAACAAGTATGAATTGCCCTATTCATCTCAAAAGGGTTTTATCCGTGAAACCTATTCATGCCAATTTAGGGCTCCATACTCTTAATCAATACTATTTTACTGCTGATCGTTTTAGCAGAAATATCCAGATAATATATTTAACTGCCTCTGAAACCTCCACAGTGACCTGATCCAAAGCACATTGGAGTCAATGGAAAGATGCCCATCAACTACATGATACTTTGGATTGAGCTCCAGGTGGGAGAAGCCCCAAAGTGTCCTCTACTGTGAGGCAGAAACCACCAACTTGCCCTCTGATGTCCTATGGCATGTAATTATGTGTTGTCAGTACAAAATATGCACCACACTGGAAATGTGTGCCCAGTATAAAGTGGATTGAATTTGAATTTCAAAGTAAATAATAGAAAGGACACTATATTCACTTTACAAACAAACAAGGAGTCCTGTGGCACTTAAAGACTAACAAATACATATATTACATGAGCTTTCATCGGAGAAAATCTCACTTTGTCAGATGCTTTGAAGCTGGTGGAACTTACAGAATGGGAGGAAATAAATGCAGGGAAGTGTGAGTCATGGGAACAGGTCACACTGTAACAGCAAATCAAAACAGTAGTAAAGATTCAATCACTGGGAAACAGCATACAGAAGGAGATGAGATCAAATCACCTGTTGTAATGAGAGAAAAACCCAATGTCCCTATTAAGTCCTGAAGCAATGCAATTGAATTTGTAAATAAATTCAGTTTCAGTAGCTCTTCTTTGAAGCCTTGATCTACTAATCATCTGTCTGAGCACAGCAATTAGCAAACCATTAATGGAGTGATCAGGAAGACTGAAATGCTGACCCACTGGTTTTAGAGTGTTGGGATTCCTTATGTCAGATTTGTGCCTGTTTCTTCTTTTGTGCCGCAGAGACTATCCTGTTTGTCAGGCGGATACCCCAAAGTCAACTACTACAGGAGATGTCCAAGAAAGAAAACAACAGGACGCCTTTAGCCATGATCTGCAACCCCCAAGTCAGACCTCTACAGCACATCCTCAGGTATCTACAGCTTATTCTACAAAACTCTCTCTCACTCTCTCAAGCCTTGGGAGACAGACCTCTCCTTGCTTACAGACAGCCCCCCAAGCTTAAACAGATATTTACCACCAACTACAGACCTAACAACAGAACCATTAAAGCAGGCACACATCCCTGCAACGAACCATGCTGCCAACTTTACCCCCATATCTGCATAAAAGACGATATAGGATCTAATAAAACCAACTACTCCATCAAAAGCTCATTCACCTGCTCATCCATCAATGTGATTTATGTCATCATGTACAAAAAATGTCCCTTTGCCTTATATATTGGACAAACAGGACAGCCTCCATGCAGAAATCTGACATCAGAAATCCCAACACTCTAAAACCAGTGGGTCAACATTTCAATCTTCCTGATCACTCCATTAATGATTTGCTAATTGCTGTGCTCAGACAGATGAATACTAAATCAAGGCTTCAAAGAGAAGCTACTGAAACTGAATTTATTTGCAAATTCAATTGCATTGCTTCAGGACTTAATAGGGACATTGGATTTTTCTCTCATTACAACAGATGATTTGACCTCATTTCCCTCTGTATGCTGTTTCCCAGTGTTTGAATCTTTACAACTGTTTTGATTTGCTGTTATGGTGTGACCTGTTCTCATGACTTACCCTTCCCTGCTTTTATTTCCTCCCCTTCTATAAGTTCCTGCATCTTTAGAGCATCTGACGAAGTGGGATTTTTCTCCCACAAAAGCTCATGCAATAAATATATTTGTTAATCTTTAAGTGCCACAGGACTCCTTCTTTGTTTGTTTTAGTGAACTAGAGTAACATGGCTGTGCCTTTGGATCTTTATTCACCTTATTATTTATCATCATCATATGTAATTCAAACATCAATTTTTTAATTTAGCTGAAGTGCTACAGAATTTAAAGCAAAATGTAACAGAATCCAGGAACCTTGAGGCCTCACCTGTGGATAGTTTAGACAGTTAACAGAACAAATCTAAACAAATGGTAAGCAGTTGCAACTCGCCTGACGTCAATGGAGAGACTTCCATTTACCCCTATGTCTGAATTTAGTTGAACAGGCGCAGCAAAGTTCTTAAAAGGATTTTAAGAAGGACAAACGGGGAGGAAAAACCCCTAACTTAACATATATAAAACAGAAAGCTTGTTTGAACCTCTCCCTTTAGCAGGACACTCAAGCACCTTTAATTTACCACTACAGTACAATAAGTTTCTGTCATATTCTGCAAAGAGTTCAATACACACTACAGCTATTACTATGACTTGAGATAGTGAAGGATGCATATACTTAGCTTTGGGTTTTACAGTGATCACCATACTAACCTCCTCATCATCTAGTAATAGACTACAGTATTAAAAACTGTAGAACAGAGTATCAATAGTACCAACAGGATTTAGGAGACCCAGTTTTCTTCTGTTAAACAGGAGTTCAAAGTAGATGATTACAATGGCCCCTTCTGGCCCCTATGAATCTAATGAATTCAATGACACTTATGCTCCTAAATCCCTCACACACTTTTGAAAATCCCTTTCTGCATTGCCAGCCTGATTCCCTCATGTACACCCATGAATCCACTGATTGCAATGTTGTAAATGAGAGAGATATCAAGCTCTTTAATACTAAATGAGAGAAAAGCTTAATGTTTTCACAGGATTAGAAATGAGAAACTCTTGCGTTTTAATCTCAGCCCTGATGGTGACCTAGGTCCTCAAGGCCCTGGGCAAGACATCTGTGAAAATGGAAAAAATACTTAACTGCCATAGCAGTAGCCACTGCTGTTAGTACATGCTGACCTCTGCCAGGCAAGAAAGATGGAATCTTCAGCTGTGCCAGCTGACTGGGGACATGAACTAAAAAGCATTGCTTTACTTGAGCTCTGGTATAGTACAAATACATCACAGGGCCATGCGGAGAATCAATGAGGAAATGCCTTTAGATTGCTTGGGATATGAGAAATGCTATGTAAATTCTAAACAATATTATTAAATTAATGACTAGTTATTTTTGCTATTATATCCAACTTCTAACAGTGAGATTGTTTTTAGATCTTGGAAAACATTATGGCTGTTCCTTATTTTTCTAGTAAGTCACACCCTAGTAAATGCAGGGTGCATCAGTGTGTATCAGAATGACAAAAAAATATACTTACTAGCTTTTAACATAATGCAAGTCCTTGTGTTCACTAGAATGTTGATATCACAGAACTGGCTTCATATTGATTTCCTACATGGATCCACACCGAAACTGCTTTCCCTGATACAGCGAAACAAAGACATGTAGTTTGAGAAGAAATTGGGAAACCTTTTGGTCTGTGATCCACTCTGTCTGGTTTTACATCTCCCCAGCTCTGTCTGCTTGATTATTACCGAGATTGGTATCTATTTAGGCACAATCAGCAGAGCCAGACCGAAGATACGAATCTTGGAGGCAGAGAAGGAATTATTAACTCAGTAGCCCCTGACAGAGAGCTTAGGATTTCAAAGGGAAAGGACTCTGTGGCTCTCCTTCCAAGCTTCCTTCACCCTCCACCAAAAGAGGGTGAACCATAGACACACACTCTCTCTCAGAAAAACTTACAGGGCTCTTTTAGGATAAACAGAGTCTCTTCTCAAAGTCTCTAAACCACCACAGAGATAGAAGGGATTTAAGCTTTATCCATCCATCTCCTATCAGCAGCCAGGAAAAAGAGAAGGGGAACAGCAATACCACTTTAGCAAGGAGGAAGCAGGAAAGAACTATGTATTCTACTGCAAGATTGACTTAAATTCCATTGTTGTCACTGGATTTCTGCTGTGTGCCAGCATATTGATCTATAGCATGCTGCAAATTCCTTACCATCAGGAACACAGTGCTTTCCATTCACATACATATTAAATCTTACAGTGGAGAGTACATTTATTTGAATATTTGGGCCAATAAAACATTTTGGATTTGAACACTTTTCAGCATTTGAAGTTGCTATGGAATCACCCATTTGCCACAAATTCAGTATCTGAGGCAGAACACAAGATCCTTGCCAATGCCAGAGCTAAATTTAGTTTGGCTTCAGAGGGAATGAACAGGATCATCAAATAAAAATGCAATCATCACAAAGCACTTCAATGTTTTTCAATAACTGGTGTGACAAATGTGGTAAATGTCCAGCAATATCCCTGGAAAACCTTACTGAACTAAGTTCATGTACCTTTGGGGTCCACTGAATTAAATGAGAAGGGACTCTATTACAATAGTCTGTATGATCAAAAGACTATGCTGAATGGAGAGAGGCAAATAGTGGCATTCCCCAGGGGTCTGTATTGGGACCAGTTTTGTTCAATACATTCATGAATGATCTGGAAAAAGGGGTAAACAATGAAATGGGAAAATTTCCAGATGATACAGAACTACCCAAGACAATTAAATCCAAAACAGGCAGTGAAGAGTTACAAAGAAATTTCACAAAGGGGTGACTGGACAACAGTGAGGGGTCCTGTGGCACCTTAAATACTAACAAATTTTTTTTTGAGCATAAGCTTTCATGGGCTGTGACTCATTTCATCAGATGCATGAAGTGGAAACTTCTGGAGGCAGTGCAGCCCATGCAGGGCCTCCTGCCACCAAAAAGCCACCATGACCATGGTGCTTTCAGCGGCAGCAGTGGAGCATGAAGATCCCCCTCCCTTGCTACTGCTGAGAAAAGCCATGGCCAGTGGTGCTATCAGTGATGGGGAGGGGGACTGAAGGGGAGAGAGAGAGTGACATGGTGGTGCTGAAAATGTCAGCTCTGCTGACTCTTTTTTTTAGGTGCCATGGGGTGTTTGGCTCCCTGGCTGCCTTGCAGCTGCTATTCCCTAGGGGCAAAATCCTGGGCTCCATGGTGACCTGGCACCCAGGCTTTGTCAAGTCCTGTCCTTCAAAGAGTGAGAGATGAAATTTGACATCTCAGTTGTTCATAGACTTGAGGGGTTCCTACCAAAGCTGAAGATGGAGAAAGGGGCAATGTTTGAGATTACACATGCATTGAAACATTTCTATTCCTGAGACTGGTATTTTAAAAATAGTAGTTCAGTGTCTAGTTCCATACAAAGCAGTGAAGTGGCAGTGGAAATACCAGCCTGAACTCTTTTCTAGCACCAGAAGAAGCTACTTTTCTTCGGCAGTTCTTTCAGCACACTCTGCAACTCTATAACCATAGATCAGTGAGTCACCATTATGCTATTTATTAAACTCTGTTGTTCCAAAATCCCTTTAATTTTAAATCAATCAGTCAGGTTTCATTTCAGAACACTTTAATGATAATAATGCCAAGAAGTCTATATTAAGCTGGATATGCAGCAAATGAAGTAATCCTTGAAATCAAGCAGAGTTCATCCATCGTTAAAGTATAATAATCTACCATACACTTCAACTGAATGTTATTTGTAATCCTTTCCCTAGAGTCCTGCAATGTATTAGTACCTGAACCAACTGAACAGAAAGTAATATAATATAGATTTGAACTGTGGCTTCAATGATATAGCAGAGTGGCTTTAGTTAATGGCAATTATTTGCAGTCAGGAGCAGGCAGCTACTGTATGAACCTTCTAACACACTGATACTCAATATGCATAAAATTTCCATGAGAGTTCATATGCATCTAAGACTTCTGTGGAAAAAAACAAGAGATTTCTATTTCTTATTTAACTCCTTCCTTCCTCCACACCAACTAAAAAAAAGAAACATGACCACAGACAAGTTATTATTGCAGTGCATTACTTACTCCATGTTTAACACCATGACAGTGGAGTAACACAGAAATACAGACAATTGGTTATGGTAGTCACAGTGAAAAGAAGGATGGATCATTTGTTGGCTTTCTATCCTGTGTGTTCTTGGGCAAGTCACTCAGAGCCAGAATTTTAAAGCTATTTTGAAGCCTAGAGATGCAGGCACCTACTAGAATTTTCAAATGGGAGTTTGGTGCTTGTGTGCTTCTGACATTAGCATTTCTGAAGTGCGTGCTGTACTGGAACATTATAAAAAAAGGTAAAAGCCCAGGAATTGATGGTGTTAAAATGGAGCATTTGATCGGTGGAGGCATTCTGTTACATAAGGCCTTAGCTGCACGTTTCTCACGTTACCTTCAATTGCAACAGACCCCAAAATCTTGGAGGGAGTCACAGACTGTTCTGTTAATGAAAAAGGGTGATCCAGAAGATCATGCCAACTATCACCCTATTACATTGCTTTCACACTTGTGCAAGGCATTCACTCGAATTATTCTTGGTCACATTCAGAAAAGATCTGGATTTTCAAATGAGTCGTGAGCAGGCCGGATTTCACTCAAGCTTCCCCACAGCTGATCATATTCACAGCCTGGTGCAACTAATGGAGAAGTGCAGTAAATATTCCATCCCCCTGTGCATTGCATTCATTGATTACAAAAAAGCATTTGATTCGGTAGAGTTCAATGCAGTCCTGAATGCGCTGAATGACTTCGGCGTTGATTCCAACTATATTCTGCTGCTGAAAAACATAAATAGTGAATGCATAACAACAATCAAGCTTTTTGATGAACCCTGCCAAGTAGAAATATGCAGAGGAGTGCGTCAAGGCGATAGAATCTCGCCGAAGTTGTTTTCACTTGTACTTGAAAATATTTTCAAACAGCTGGACTGGCAGAGCGGCATCAAGACGGATGGCGAATATCTGATGCATCTGTTATTTGCTGACTACTGCATTTGTTTCACATAGTGTGCAAGAATTGCAAGATAAAATGCAGCAGCTACAAGAAGAATCCAGAAAAGTTGGCCTCAAAATGAACATTGCCAAAACAAAATGGATGTGGAATAAATGCTGCAATGATGGCCGTATATTTCTCAGTGATAGGGAGGTAGAACAGGTCGATAAGTATGTATACCTTGGCCATGTTCTAGCCCGTTCCAGTGCCATGAATGAAGAGATATCAAAAAGAAGACAGGCTGGGTAGGTTGTTTTCAATTGGTTGAAAACTGTGTTCCTTGATGGTTATTTGCCTATGCAATTAAGAGCTGAATTATTTAATTCCATGGTTTTGCCATCTATGTCATATGCAGCAGAGTGCTGGGCCACTACTAAAGGTGACAAAGAAAAGATGGCCATAGCCCAGCGAGCTTTGGAGAGGAGAATGTGTGGAATTTCCCTTAGAGATCATTTAACAAGTTACATACTGCATCAACAAACAAAGGTGAAAGATGTTGTTCAATCCATCTATGAAGCCAAAAAACAATAGGCAGGGCATGTTGCCCACCTTTGTGACAACAGATGGACATCTTGGCTTACTCACTGGATCCCTTACGACTGCAAACAGCCTCTTGGTCAATCGCGAATGAGATGGGCAGACCCGATGGTTGAAGTTTTCGAGCAGAATGGAAGCAGATTGCTCAGGACAGGCACCAGTGGCAAAAGATTGACTTGCGATTATGGCGTACTTCTAGCAAGGACAGTGTATATCAACAACAGGTCAGATACAGGCGATACAGGTGCTTCTGAAAATCCCAACAGGCATTTACCTACATCATACAGTATCTGAACACCAACATAAATCTGCCCCTCTGTGCCTCTGTTCTTTTCACAGAGTTGTTATGAGGATAAATACATTAATGACTACAAGTTGCTCAGACGCTTCAGAAGTGTGGGCTGTTAGAGAAAGAAAACAGTCTTTTCATTTACACTCATGCAAACCATAAGGAATTTAATGAATTCAAACCCCCAACAAAAGCTGGAAGACAGTCAAGCCCACAATAAGTAACACTTGTTAAAACAACTGCCCAAACATTTGCTAGCATGAAAGAGCAACAGCAGCTTTATTCTGAACTGATTACAAGGTTTCAATGAATGTTATTTTAAGGCCTGGTCTATACTCCAATCATAAAACAACTTCTGTCAATGTAATAATGAGAGCCTCGTCTACACCACTAGATCTTTTCCACTGACCCAACTCTCCTGTAACATCAACTTAATTACTCCATCTTCCTGTGAGAATTTAACATGATGGGTTGACAAAGAGGCAGCTCTGATGTAGCATTGTGTACATCAACTGAACTGGCCTCCAGGTGTCCCACAATGTTCCCCTGTGGCTGCTCTGGAGATTGTTTTCAACTCTGCTGCACAGCAGTCAAGTACACAAGAAACAGTCCCTCCTTTGTTACAGCCCAAGATATTTTGAATTCCCTGTTTGATCAATGTGGAAATGCTGAGGAGAGGAAGCCTAAGTAAGCACAGTCTTGGCAGTGCCACTGCCAAGAGTTCAAAAATCCTAAGTCATAACTGTTTCTCGATCCATTTTCTGGTACTTTAAGTCTCCTGAATGTACTTGTTGGGACATAGTGCTCCTGGTCATCAACTTTATAGATCAACTGCCAGATCTAGATGTGCATTCATAGGATTCTGCTGACATTTCAAAATACATACTGTTTCTGATGGGCTAGCCTGTGTGCTTTGCACAAAGGGGGCAATGTGGAACTGCACTACTCCAAGAGGAGCACCAAGTGACATCAGACTGGCACATTTTCTCCCAGAACACATGCACTCTTCATTATCCATTACGATGGAACAGTGGCTCGCCCAGCCCCCTGATTCTGACCTGTGGTCCCTTCTCACCTTGCACTTGTGAGATAAAGGCTCCCTTGGCAAATGCACAAGGGCAGTTCACAAGCTAGGTCTATGTATGTGATTACGGTAGCACAATATTTAATCAGGGTAATAGTCACACTGTATATGGGGGATGTATGTGTACGCACACATATATAGAAGTAAGATCGGGTGAGAAACAAAGAGTCCCATTTGATTGCATCACATAATGACAGACAAGTAAAAAGTTACTTTTTTTTTAAAAGTCTGATATGTGTGTACATATGTGTATACACAAATGCTAGAAGTCTAAATAGTGATATGGGGGACCTTGGATGCCTCATATTAAATGATGATTCACAAAAACTTGGTAGAATGAGGATAATCAATGGGTTACAGTAATAGCAGGGTAGAAAATCTATCAGAACAACAGAGTAGGTCTTACTGGTGGGGGAATAGCACTATATGTGAAAGAAAGCATAGAGTAAAATGAAATAAAATTTTTAAATGTACCACACTGCATCATAGAATCTCTCTAGATAGTAGTTCTATTCTTGAATAATAAGAATATAGCATTAGGGATATACTATTAACCACCTGACCGGGATGCTGATCAGGACTGTGATATCCCCTGGGTGATCAGAGTGGCTATTAAAAAAAGAAAAAAACAGTAGTAATGAGGGATTTCAACTATCCTCATATTGGCTGGGTACATTTCACCTCAGGATGGGATGCAGAGATAAAGTTTCTTGACACCTTAAATGACTGCTTCTTGAGCAGCTAGTCCTGAAACCCACCAGAGAAGAGGCAATTCTTGATTTAGTTCTAGAAGTGGAGCATAAGATCTGATCCAAGAGACTGGGAGGGTGGGGGGGAGACCATTGATGGTACTCTATCTTTAGGCTTCAGCTGAGGAAAGGAGATTCAAGAGGTCACGTTTGATTTCTTCAAATCGCCCAAAGAAGACACTGTGGGTAAGGTGTTCACTAAAGTCTAATGGCCATTCTGTGGCACTAGACTGAGATTATAAAGGGCTGCTATGCTATATGTAAGACAAGCTGAAAATACAGAAGAAAATTTCATATTACATCAACACTGTGGGGAGCATTAAAAGGGACACAGGAGAATTCAAATGTAAAACAAAGAGAAGAGCCTTGAATAAATGTGTTTGAAGAATAAACAATATACATAGAATGAACTGACATGCATGCTTTGTGTTGAAGAAAAATGTGCATGTCTGATATACTAAAGATGTTTTTCAAGAACATTTCATTCTCGTGAAACTATTAGCTCTGTAAGGCTGCTAAAGTCAGACTGCTTTGACTTGCGCAGCCAACTTCAGAGAAAAACTACCTAGTTTGCATTCATGAATCTGCAGCTTTTACTCTTTCAAGCTGGAGCCTCACCATTATCACCATAGTAGTTCTTAAGTATAGTGCTTGCTGAATGCGTTATTGCATACTGAGAATCCTGTGCTGAAAGATACTTGTTTTGCATAGGTCAGACAATATAAAAGTATAGCATGCATGCCAAATAACTTACAAAATAATCTTATGAGGATTCTAAATCAGTAATGCCTGGTGCCTATAATGTTTGCACCTTATTTTTAGGTCAACGTCCTCTGCTGAGAATGGTCTCCACACTGCAGGAAGCACCCTCATCTCAACAGTATTAGTATAAGCTATTAGGTGACTGTGAGCAAAGAGATATGAGAATGAATTCATATATTGAAGTCTTGTATAGATAATGACATGGACAATCAATACTTCAGAAAGAATGGAAAGAACATGGAGAAGGGTATCCCACAACCAAAAATCACTATTTTTATCCAAAAACAATGAAAGCAGATAAAGAAAAAATGTCTTTTTTTATTTGAGCACCAAAGAGATCAACCATCTTTATTCAGAATTAAAGAGAAGTTTTGGTAACTGTTTTTGACCCTTGTGTTACAAAGCAACAATTTTTAACTTTAGTAAGGTGCAACAAAAATGTGTAGGGACTAGATGGCTCAGGGAATTGATAATAGCACCTGTCATCATTTGGTCAATGATTCAAATACATCCTAATCATTACCATTTGATGGCTACTAAGCAGACTACATGAAATGAGCTGGTGATCTCACTTTCTAGCTCCTGGAAGAACACATGTACTCTCTTCAGTTCTCAGCAGAGAGAAACACAAAACATAAGCTTAGAACAGTGGTTCCCAACCTTTTCTCTGCTGTGGCACACCTTGATACCTTCAAATTTTTCGAGGCACACCACCATTAAAAAACTCATGAATATTTAAATTAACTCTAACATGAATATCCACGAACCATAGCACACTGGTTGGGAAATGCTGCTATGTGGGCTAGAAGGGGTAGCAAAGCAGGCATGTCAAGAGAGGGGAGGTCAGGAGTCGTGTGCAGTGGCAGGAGTGAGTATGGGGAGCATAGCAGGGCAGGGGTGGCAAAAAAGGACAAGGGCAGCCATGTGGGGAACAGCACAGGGGCGGCAAGGGAGGAGAGAGGAAGAGAGAACAAGAGTGGCAGGTTTCACAAATGAGGATACATTCAATACAGCTACATCTGTTCACGTTAGTGGATTTTTTCCCCCTCACTTTACTATTGACAATAAAGCATGTGAATGCCATTGTTTGGTTATATGGTCACTAATAAAAACTACAACATCATCTCAACTTTGCTTTTTGGCCACCAGTGTTAGCATTTTCACATTTTAAAATTGAAAGACTGATACCTCACTTTTAATTTGATGATTAATTTTCTTGCGTGTTAAGAGTTGTAATTTTGGTTTGATAATATTCTTTAAGATCAGGAGTACTGAACTTTTTTGGGTAAGGGGCCACATTGCAATTGTTTTCCCAATCAGGAGCCAGCAAGCAAGTTTTGGAAAGATGAAGCATAGCTTTTAGAAACTGATATTAATTAAAATTAAATAATCAAAAATAAATACCCATTTATAAACTTTATTTGATTCTCCAAAGGTCTGTAAAAGCAGGCGGTGCCAGGGAGGTAGCAGGGGAAAATGTTGGGAGCAGGGAAGGGGTGAATGTGGAAGGAAGGGCATGGGTGGCAATGAAACGTGAGGGAAGGAGAGGTCTCTCTCTATGTGATGGCAGGAGGAGCCTGGGGATAGGAGGGGTGGGGGTTGGGAGATCCTGGAGAGTGAAAGGGCAGGGCAACATTAGGGAGCAAGGAAAAGCAGTGGAGAAGTTGGCACCTGATAAGGTCAGGGGAGGGGGGAGCCCAGTGGTCCTTATCAGGTTCCCCCCAGTCCTCCTGCCAACCTCCAAGCTCCACCGGTGGCCTCACCAGGGACGAGCTTGCCAGGCCCCTGCTGGCCCTCTGCCCCCACTCTCCCTCGTCGGGCCCTCACCAGCTTCCATGGGCATTGCCTGGGCCCTGGCTGGCCAGGTTGGGGCCCTCACCACTGCCCCCATCAGCCCTCGCTGATGTCATCAGGGCCCCTGTCAGCTTTCCTGTCATCACCAGGGCCCCTGCCAGGGCCACACCATGCTGGGCTGTGGCTGGTGCTGCATCATGCAGCCACTGATGCGGCAGGGAAAGGATCTCCCCTAAAGCGTCCAGCCACGGCGGGGGGAGGATCCCCCATGCATAGGGTTACCAGATACCAAAGCGGGGAAGTAGGAAAAGGAGGACATCAGAGGACACATGGAGAAAATGTAGTATTAATAAATATAACAGTCACTACCATAATATGTCATGGAAAATGGGTAATGATTCATGAATGCATCATTAAAATCATGCAAAGTCATTTTTTTTATACTATTTTAAAATAAAAAAATTACCAAAATGTTTTCTTTTATTGGAAACTGGATTTTTCAGTAAATGAAAGTTTTTCTTGATCCTTTCATTAATGTTCATGAGACTAAAAAAAGTTAAAAAACTAAATTTGCTAATATAAACTTGAAAAGCACCTTAAAAAGTAACAAAAAAAGCTAACTTGCCTCTCTTTTTTCATTTTCCACAGCAGCCCATTTTACAATTTTAAAAAAATTGTCCTAAATTGTTTCTAGCCAGTTCAAATATGCCCCTTTGTTTGTTTTACTTAACCGGTCCCTGTTAGTAATTCTATTCATGGTATTCTTTATTTTCCTTCATTTTTAGTGTTTGCTCTATTTTTTCCACCCAATTTAGCCCTTTTGTAGGGAGCAACAGGCCAAAAATCAAAGTACCCAATACAGAGCTCAAACACGAGTGACCCTGGCCATGTCTCACACTCCCCTGCTTTCATTTTCCTCCCATTCTGTAAGTTCCCCCATCTTCAAAGCGTCTGATGAAGTGGGATTTTTTCCCACAAAAGCGCATGTGATAAATAAAGTTGTTAGTCTTTAAGTGCCACTGGACTCCCTGGTTCTTCTGCCATAGCCCAGGACAAGTTTGATCTGCAATCTCAGGATGTATGTGGCTGCAGCTTGGGTACCTCAGGATCAGTAAGGGAGCCAGGGCAGCTAGCCAAACAACCTCATCACACAGGCAGCTCAGCATTAGGGGTAGAAGCAGGAAGGGACAAACGGCAGGAACTCACAGCCAGGGAGCAAGCCTGCCCAGGGTGGAGGCTAAATGGCACCAGCCCTAGCAAGAGGGGACAAGCTCTGCACGCACCTCTCTGGCCAGTAGGGGTGGGACCTCCCCAGGCCAGGTTCTGGGAAAGGAAGGAAGGGAGGGGAGGGGAAGAGAGGGATGGTCAGTCTTTCTCCTGGCTACAGCAGCCCCCTGAGCTGGCAGGGGAACGCACTAAGCTTGGCATGCTCGTGCCTCTGTCTATTTTTAGACTGCTGCTCTGATGTCAAGCAAAAAGCCGAACAAAACCAGCTTTTTTTTTTTTTTAAATTCCTGGACGACAGAGGACAGCAGGGCAAAAAGGAGGACATATCCCCCTTTTGCTAGATGTCTGGTAACCCTATCCATGCACAGGGGTACCAGATGTCAGGCAAAATGAGGACCTTTCCTCCTTTTTCCCTTCATGTCCTCTGTCTGGCAGGCATAGTAAAAATACATGATTTTGTCTGGCTTTTTACTCAAAGGGGTTAAAGAATGCTGGAATGCCCTGGAACACCTTATTTTTAGAGGGAAATATTCCAGGGCCCCCTAAAAATAAAAGAATATTACATTAATGCTACATTTTCTCCATGTGTCCTCCAACGTCGTCCTTTTCATACCTCACTGTCCTCCTTCCCATTCTTTCGTATCTGGTAACCCTACCCCTTCAGCCTCCCACCACAGGAAGGGAAGGATCCCCCTTGCAGCCTCTGGCCACGACAGTGGACGCGATCCTCCCTGCTGCAGCCAGAACCAGCAGGGGGGATTGCTTCCCTGCAGTGGCTGTAGGGGGATATTGCTTCGGTGATGTCTTCCCGTGGCGCCCATTGCAATAGGCGCCTGGGGCAAAGCCCCTTCCACGGGTTGTAGTTACAGCCCTGGATTAGCGGTGTTTACAGCCAGTGCCACAAAGCCACACCTTTAATAGGATGGCTCTATTCAGCCACTTGGGGCGACGGGGGCTTTCATAGCTCCCACTCAAACTCCGCTCTCCCCTCACAGCACACTGAAGCAGTTGCCGTGGTACACCAGTGTGCCGTGGCACACCAGTGGGGAACCATTGGCTTAGAGAGTAAACTGCCCTCTCATCCTAGAGATGGCCTTTCAGGTCAGAGAAGACACATCTCAGCAAGGTGTTGTTGAAGAAGATTACTGTTCTGTGGGTAAACAGAAGAGGACTGTGTTTTCCATCTCACCACCACTGTATTCAATTTATTACAGGAAAACAAATTTTAAGAGAAGATAACTCGTTACTTTTGAACAAGGTGCTCAAAGGGGGGTTAGAACACCTGAGGAACCAAACAACATGATTTTAAAAGCAACAGTTTTTAGAAATGATCAAATATGTTTGCTTCTGTGAAAAAAATGCCATTATTATATAAGCACACCTTCTTTCTAGTAGAGAAAAACATGTTTATCAGTCCTAGTTCAATTCCTTGTGGACTTTGCTCTCTATTACAAAATTGCCTCTAAGGCTGGTGCAAAAGGGACCAAATTTTGTTCATTGTCAACTGACTCATCATAGAATAATGAAACACACTCCTTTCTGTTTAGATTCTTGCCTCTACAGTTCAAGGTTATAGTCTTCTGCTTCAATAACAAGTACCACAAAGATTACCTGATTACTTCAGTTTCTTGCTCCTATTTTTGCCCTCCTCCAAAAGTACAAGACTCATAATAAAATGTTTAAAACTAGACTAATAAAGTTTGGGAATTGTTTTGTTGTACTTAAAAAACTAATATGAATGCAACAGAGCTCAATATTATATTTTAAAAACTTAGATCAAAGGGTGGTTCCATTAAGTTTATCAAACTAAGCAGACAGTCTCTGAACTTTATGATGGTGCAAAATGCAATTTAGTATTTCCCTTCAACAGTGAATAAGTGGAATACAGGAGTTTCTCTTGCTACCTTATTTTCATCATCTTTCTTTCAGGAACAAAACCACTTTAACTCAGCTCTCAGGGCACCCAGGCTTCCTGCTGTTGAGCCTTAGCTCTATCTGGGACTCTCAGAGTCAAGGCTGAAAGTTCCATAGCAGAGAGCTCAGCAACTGGGAGAATCCCAGCTTGAGCCAGTACTCTCAGGACTTTCACCTCCTTGTTGTGGAGCTGGGAGCCTAGAAGCCTTGATATTCCAGGGTCTGCAGCTCCAAGGAGCTGTTATGCAAATTGCCCAAGGTAAGTCCAGGGTGTAAAGACTCCCAAATCAGTGGGTTCTTCAGGATGCCCAGCTCCTGAATGGGCAGCCAGGAAGTCTGGAAGCCCTAAGATCCTCTGTCCAGAGGCAGTCTGCACTATGAGGTTGCATCAGAGCTACAAACCTGGTAGCACTACCAATTAATGAATGAAGTTAGGTAGCACCACCAGTTAATGACTGAAATTAACATTCTTGTTAGTTTCACTACTGCAAGAGCCCTGAAACTGACAAGAATGTGAACTTCAACAGCCACCAGTCCCAGCAAGCATATTTCATTTAAAAAAAAAATGTGCAGTGTTTCCTAAACACATTTTTTTCAGAATTTTTAGATCACAACAAAGTATGGAAAAAAGTGGCTTTGTTCTAACTTGGAATAAAACCAAGTTTTGAAACACCGAAATTTCTTGCAAACCAGAAATGGCATTTTTTGGCATGCTCTATTTCTCACACGGCTATCTCAGCTGCTCCGGCAGCTTTTCCTTGACACCAATGTCCAATCACATTTTCCAGTTTACTTTTTTTTACAGAAGAATTTCAAGAATTTCAGTGATATATAGACATGCTACTGCATCTTTTTGCTCACCAGTGGCCTGGGGGTGGCAACATTTATTTTAGTTTACATTTTTGTACCCCACATCTCAAACTTTTCTGGATGAGAGTACAAATAACTCTTCCTGCAAGCACACAAGCACATATATGGTGAACAACTCACTTAGGTTCTTAATTTACTAGATGACTATTATCTAACAGAGATTTATTTTTCTGGGCAAAAGGAAAGTAAACAATAATAAGTGTGACTGAGAATCAGGCCCTCTGATGATAAAAATTTAATTTCTCATGGAAATGCCAGCCAATTGGGTAGTGAATCAGTTACTGCCAATCCCTTACCTAAGAAGTTGAGCTAATTTTAAGTCAACCACATGTATTAGCAGAAAGGCATGTAACCAACCATTACTGTTAGGAAGGAGCAGCGCTAAAATTGCATTAAATAATAGGACCCATATAGCTGGCTCTTACTTCCAGGTTCCAGGCTCATCAGTGAAACAGAAATGTAGTAAATACCTCAGTAATTTCAGAAAAGTGGTGAAAGTGGGAACAAGCAGCTGCACATTAAAATTTGCTCCCATAGGATACAAAACACTTCAATATGAGGCAAAATGTCTTCTTTTGTGACCTTTTTGCTGCATTACCACAACATTCTAAGCTCATTTTCAGCAATGTGTTTTTGGTATAATTCTCTTTTATTTTACATGTTTCTTGTATTATCCTTTGTATTTTGGCTTTATAAGTCATATAAAGAAAAAAATCCTTTAATCCTATGACTGTACTATTTAAAGTGCTGTTCTAGTCTGCTCAGTGATACTATAAAAACAGAACCATCCTATTCAAGACACCTGTTTCTTGTGTGTATTCAGTCCTATCTGCTGACTTAAGTGGACAAATATGCTTTAAAATGCTTTTTACTGCTGTTAGCACTGCATAGGCCAACACAGCTAAGTGACAATGATCTGGTTTCTGTTTCTGGTACATCATAAAACGGATTTGTTGACTGAGTTCTTATGAATTACACCTCTGCATTTGCATTTAAGGCAACAGAGTTCCACAGCTGTAACCCATGGCCTCAACCAAAGACACTGGAGTTGTACCAGTACAAAAGAGGGTCTGCTCTGTCCTCTGCAGAACCTTCATTACTAGGAATGATGTGAGAGGAGAGAATGGACCGTAACACAATCCAGGCTTAGTTTGCAGTACAAAAAAACTTTTTAGTTGTAAAGGAATATATGAAACATGGAAATAATTTTTCTGTTTCCACTGCAGTAGTTCCCAGGGGGCACCAATGAATACTTAGAGGCCAGTGGTCCTAGGCACTGTACAGCTATGCAGTAAAAAGGCAATCCTTTGCTCCAAAGAGCTCAGAGCAACACTAACCAGGGAATCCCAAAGTGCCATTTTTATTAAGCCACATTCAGAGTAGAGCTGCACTGTAAGAGAGTCCATTGTTAGTACTTCTTTTGAAAGATCAGTATCATAATGGGTTTGCTGCAAGTAGATCTGGAAGTCTTTATTACCTTATTAGACAGACAGGAGAGCATTTGAATTAGTGAACTGTCAGTGCCTAAAGGGTCCCCATGACTTATGTGTCTGACAAATCAGGATATTTGAATATGGACATTCAAATAATAGTTCAGGTTGTTTCACAAGAACAAGTTCTTAATGGATGTTGAGTTGAGAAGACAGAGGGGGGAAAAAAGCATGTGTTTATGCTGTGTTTATCACAGCAGATACCTTTTTGCTTATGAACTATTCAAACAGGCTCACCCCCTACATATTTAAAAATCTAGGTGATTTTACCCAGTGGGGTTAACACTCGCAATTTTATTGTGAGTTTTATCACATTTAGTGTTTGTCTCAAAGCCTCAGCTCCTGGACTAAGGTTACATGGGAATTACAGTTTTCATTTAAATAAAAGTAGTCCTGTGGCTGAGGACAAAATCTTGAAAATGTGAACAGAGGGTAACCTAAAGCTTAAAATGCTAATAAAGATGTCCCACAATATATTTTTTAATCTTATAATGTTTAAGCCAAACTAATTATTTTTTAATTCTTGGGATTGGCAATACTCTTGATTAAAGATATTGATTTGATATCCTCAGAGAATAAAAATCCCCTATTCCTTAAGGGTATGTCCACACTGGCTTCTTACTTCGAAACAACAGAGGTTGTTTCGAAATAAGAAGCGGCATGTCCACATGATGCACCATTATTTAATGGCCATTATCTCAAAACCATTAAACCTCACATCTAATCGAAATAGCCGTTGTTTCAAAACAACATGTCCGAACAGCCTTGTTTCGAAATAACTATTTCAAAGCAATGGCTATTTCGAAAGCAGACTGAATTAACAAACTGTTAATTCAAATTAACTTATTTCAAAATGGGTTATTTCAAAATAATAATGTATGTGTGGACATAGCCTAAGAAACACAAGGGGTCTAGATAATATGGCAAATTGCCTGCCCTGTTACTGTGGATCCTACACTTTTCTTTCTCACGGATGGAAAAGGTGACACCTGTCACTGCTATTTCTGGGTGTTAGCCACCCTGGTAGTGCCCGGTGGGTCAAGGGAGGAGGAGGAAGGGAGCCGGGACATACCTCTTCTCCAGGTCCCAACTGAGGGGCTCTAATAGAAGCAACTATGCACTGGTGCCAGTAACTCCGGCTGCAGTTTCCCCATGGAGTACTTTGCCCCTCTATCCTTCCAGGTTCTGGGATTCCTCAACCCCATCTCTTCCAATCCTTCTGCCTGGGGGAGTCTCTCAGTCCCCATCCTCCCCTTTTAGCTAGGCCCTTTCCCCACACTTATCTGGAACCTTCCCACCCTCCTTGGAGTGGGTATGAGAATGAAGCATGGAGGGAACCGAAACAAATCAATGCTGGCTCAGCACACAGTATGTCATAGAAAACATTAATTTGTGATTTGTCTATACTAGTGGCGTATTTAACTCACTACTAGTTCATTACATAAAGTGTGAGAAGCACCTCTAAGAAGAGCAACACAGAACTTGCAGCCCTGTAGGAATGGTTGAAGAGGACCTTCAAGTATATAACTCAGGCAGCCCAAAAGGCTAGTCTAAAACTTACGGCAGCTTCCCAGGTCTCCCCTATCAACTGCAGTATGAACTGAAATCTCTTTAATCTTGTAGGCTGTGGCTCTAACCCATGCATGCTTTACTCATGCCTGCATATTGCCTGCTGTAAGGTTTGAGAGGAGCCTAAAGAGGCAGCTGAACAGCTTTCCGCTATAGTGGATGCTCCACAAGAATTGTTCCGCAGCCTGATACAGTGATTTTAACTGGATTCCCTTTAAGTTACTCTGGCCTTTTCACCTGGCATACTGGGACCAAAGCAGAGGAGAGAAATTTGCTAAGAAAGTGCCATGTAAATACTATATGTTATTCTAACACAGGGAAAAAATAGGCTGTTCAATGGACCCAAGCAGAAAATCTTTCCTTAAAATGTCAAGGGCTTATGGATATTGAAAACAAAATTTGCCTGCATACTCTTGATAAAATGTTTCAATTGTTGCTTGAAGAGTAATGTTTGTTGATAGCCTCACAGGGGAGTCATCTCAGCAAAAGCAAAATAACCCCATAGCTGCTCGCCAAAAGCTTCTGTCAAACTCTGTCTGTGCTCAGGTCAAGGTACCTGGTATTAGCCATCAGCACCTGGAGTTTCATTAATCTTCTTCACCTTAGAAACAAGGAATGATTCCTGTTCAATGCAGTATCACTAATAACCTGCTATTCATTTACCCTGGCTTAAGTGCTCTAGCTTTGACAACCACTCTCTTGTTGATTGATGTCTGAATGATACTACATTAACAGCTGAACTACATCACTCCATATTGTTACCCATCCACTCCACAGGAAAAGAGAAACCATAGTGGGATTATTCTTGGAGCCCTAAATAAACAACAACTTTCAATACACAGTAAAACCCCTTTTGTCAAAGCCTTCATTATCAGTCTTTCCTCATTAACCAAACTGGACATCAAGCTCCACCACCATCGATGTTCCCTCTAAGGTTTGGCGGCTTGTGTGCAAAATTTTCAACCCGTGTGCAAAACTTTTTCTGAATAAAATTTGTGTGCAAACTCGTGCAACAAAAATTATTAAAAAATCTAGACCAATGAAAAATTAATATAAACTATTTAAAGTTGTTTTTTATTACTAAAATCACCCAGTTTATTTAAAATTTACCCAAATTGCTATACAATCAAAAGAAACTAATCCATGGCTTTCAAACAACCCAAGACCAAAGTTATATTCAATCCGGATCCTAGGTGTCACAATTCTGCCTAATACCCTCATCTCCTGTGTTCTACATGCAGAGCTACAGTTCACATGGAAGCCAGCTAATTATCACTGACAGCATTTAAGATACACAAGGAGTCGTGTGGCACTTAAAGACTAAGATTTATTTTTCGCATGAGCTTTCGTGGGAGACTCCTTGTTTTGTTTTGTTTTGTTTTCCTGGAATGGACTAACATGGCTACCGCTTTGGAAATTGGCAGCATTTAAGATGTCTTGATGGTCCCAGAGGGGTAAATTCTATTGAAATTTTAAAAATCAAAAAAAGATTCCAGGCATCTCTTTTCAGGAAAATGCTGCTACAAGAAGGATGCTAAACACAGCTGAAATCAAAACAATGGGCGTCTAGCTGCTTTAAGATAAGGCTACAGTATTTCTTAAAAGCCTATTTTCAGTCCCTTGTATCTTTACCTGCCCCATCATTTTGGGGCTACATTTCAACTTAAGAGAAAATCTCTACCAAAATACCACATGACTTCAATGCATTATGGTTTCTTCTGATGGACAGACTAGGGTGCATAGTGAAGAGAATAATCTCATGGCTCCTTTGATTCCCAGTCTTTTGGCTGTTACTATATTTAAAACAAGTACTTATCTGATATCTCCGTTACATCTCTAAGATTTCTGTGAACTGTTCTTCAAAGCATCTGATGAAATGGGGTTTTCTCCCATGAAAGCTCATGCAATCAATATATTTGTTAGTCTTTAAGTACCACAAGAATCCTTGTTTGTTTTGTAATGAATTGTTGTGAGTTACAGGATTTTGGAGAAAACATGTTCCAGGTTCTTTGAAGGCACAGGGTTAGCATGCTCAAACACTCTCACTGCTCAGTCACTCCACTTAAGTAACATCCACACTAGCTTTCAGGAAATATACAACTGATTTTTAGATTTTTCACCTCCACAGCTTTATCTAGTTACAGAAAGGACATTTTGGCACTATGCACTCCCTTTTTCCCACTTGAGGAGTTTCAAACTTCAGGATATGAATGGCACTTACTCTTTGCCATGCCTCTTGTTTAAAAAGCTGAAGAATTGCTCCAATTCTGACTCCCTAAGCTCCCTGCCCCCATTCCAGCCCTCCTAAACCCCACCCCCAGCTCCACATCTTCATGCCACCTCTTTCAGCCCCCCCAAGCCCTCCCCAGCCCACCATCCTGACCCCTTCTCCACCCTCCCCATACACCCTCCCTGCCCCCACGCTTTCTGTGCCAGCTGCCTGACCAACCCCCTCCCCCTCCCAGCCCTCTTCACTGGCCAAAGAGCTGGGCGGGGGGCAGGAGGCCACGGTGCTGGCCGGCATGGAGGAGCCCGGGCTGGAGGCTGGGGCTGGCCATGCGAACGGACAAAGTTACTCTCAGTCAAAACTAAGAACAGGGGATTCTGACTCAAGCCATGAAGAGATAATAGGAAACTGGCTATGCATTGACCTGCATGACATCATACCCTCAGCTGTGCGCTTGAGGGAATGCACTATGCACGTGCGAGTCAACAGTGCTAAGAAACACTTCCAGACTCAGATGCCTGGTGCACATGTGCACTCCCACACATGAAATACAGATGAGGACCACCATTAAAAGAAGAATGATGCATTATCCTTCTGAAAACTGAGTCAGTGACTCACAATACCTTACTTTGTTTATTGTTGTCAGATACAAGCTAGGAAATAAAATATATTTTGAGAAGTAATAGTTAAACGCTGTTTCTTCTGAAGCTCTGGATGCACTATAGAACAGTTTTGAGACTAAAATGCTTGTCTTCCTGATTGTGGAGTAGTTTCTATATAATTCAACTGCCAGGCTCTTTTAGACAGTATTTGTAGAGTACTGCCATTTCTATAGCTCTTGCCCTACATGGTTCTAGCTGCTGCTGTTTCCTGTTCTTGCTTTTTCAATTTGCAGCCAACCGTATGTCATTTCAGATAGCAGTTGCGTCAAATGCAAAAACAGGGGGGCAGGCTTTTGTTGGTGAGATGGGAGGCAAACAACACAAAAGCAACAAGAACTTATATACAGTAGCCATTATTGTTTCCTCCTTTCCCAAGGTTAAATTTTTTTTCAAGGTCCCATGAGCAGCTCTGAAGAAAATCTGAAGCTGCAGGCAGGTTTCTGTTTGTTCACAGCAACTTCCAATTAGTCACACTTAAAAGAAATAGTTCATGAATTCACACTGAATAGTGGTAATTCATTTTTTCATTCAGACAAAACAACAAAATAAAGTAAACATTTGTTTATATTGAACGAATTTGTTGTTCAGCAGATGTACATAATCCAGGCAGAGATTTCATATCATCAGTAGAATTGGACTACCTTCTTTCAATAAAAAAAAAAGATTATAAATTCCTAATCAGAAAAAAAAAGACTGATATAAAGTACAGTGGAGAGGCAAAAGATAAATTATTACTAAGCAGTTTATAATCTAACCCGGCAATATTCGCATAGATAAAGAGCTACATTTAGAGTTTGATCGCATATGATTGCAATTGTGCTGAGCTTACAGAGTAATGAACGAACAGTAGCTGGCTGCTTTCAGAGTTCCAGTATTAGTATATCACAATAATAACTATATGTACTTTCAAAGGCCACAACTGTAAACTTACCAAGTTATGACTATTATTTTATTTGTGCCAAATGTGTACTTTGCACACTTTGCACAAAAGAAAGTGCCTCAAAGATTTTCCAACCTATATTTTAGATCTGACATGCTGAATGGAAATGTTGAATAAAAGAGAGGGAGAGGGGACAAGATAGATAAGGGGTTACCATACTAAGTTTATGGGGCCATCTAATTTAATGGTTTATTTCTTCCCCTTATTGGTGATATACATTTTTTATTTATATTGTACATGATATGAAAGTGTTTCTTCTTCACATACATATTGGAAAGCTTTTTAACTGTCATCTCTTATAAAATGTATTATGAGATATTTTTAAATAGATGGGGGCAGATCTTCTGCTTCCGACTGCTTTGCACTGCCCAGGCAATGCCAAACATCTGGGAAACTTCCTGGAGGGACCACTTGGGATTCCCCTTCATTTTGGCTGATACTCCTTGGGATAAAAGCCAGTGTAAGTTAGCGCTCTAACTTGCAATAAGGTCTATTTTGGCCCTGAACAGCCACAGGATCAGGAAAAAAAAAAAAGGTTCACGACCACCTTTGCCTCAGCTAATCAGTAAGATTTAGATCACTGAATAAACAAACAATAATAAACATGAATGCACAACTGAGGCTGCTTAGTTAAAAAACACAAAAATAAAGGAAAATCAGAAGTCATGGTTATACTAGCCAAGGGCCATTCTGCACACATGCAGTATTATCTTTCTTGTTTGAGTGCACAGGATGAAATGTATAAGGGATTTGGTAAGGGGAAAAAGGCCTATGGACCTTGTTACCACTGATTTCGTCTTCTGGATTGTTGGGCTGAGTGGGACTGAGCAAAATACATGAATGAGGCTCCCCAAAAATAAAGTGTGGGTGAGACAAAGACTCCTTTGTAAAGGTTCCTTGTTTTTTGGGAACAACCCTCATCTCAGACTCGACAAACTCACTACACCAAACACATACCTTTCAGCATATTTACCCATAAAGATTAAAATGTAAACTGTCTTCAAAAAGTATGTAACTTTGTTAAGACGGAGATCTATGTACACGTACTATTTACAGCAGTGGTTTTCGAACTCTTTTGGTCAGGACCCAGCTCCTGACCCATCAGCCATGTGGTGCCTCCCTTCGCCAAAAACAGTGGCCCCTGCCCCAGCCACTGCTAAAAAGAACTGCTCCAGATAGCTTCTTTTGGCTTGGGGTGGAGGTCCCTAGGCACACTACAAAAAAAAGCTGCCCAGAGCAACGCTTCTCCAGAGCATTCCTGGGGACAGGTGCAGCAGCAGTGGGAAATGGTGTGCCAGGGCAGCCACTGTATTTTTAAATTTCTCACCGCTGCTACACCTTCCTCCTACCTATGGGGCTCAGTGCAGCATCAACTGGGAATGGGGCAGCCTCTACCAAACCTGGTGCAACCCCGGGCAGACGCAGGACTCAGGGTGCCTTGGAGTAGCCCTGGGCAGGTGCAAGGCAGCCTATGCTCCTGCCCCAATGCCCCTGGTAGCAGAGATGCCAGGGTTGCTGGTGTCCTTTTAAGTTTCCTTCCACTACTACTGCTGGGGGGGTGTAGCCACAGCAGGAGATTTGAAAGGATGGAGGCTGCCTCCAGCTGGTTCCCTTTTAAGTCTCCTGCCACTGCTTTCTTTCCCCATTGGGAGTGGTGGAAGCCGTGGGAAATTTAGAAAGATGCCAGCTACCGCTGCTATCCTGCATGCAGGGACCATGACCCAGTACCTGTGGGTCTGCGACCCGGCACTGAGTTGCGACCTGTACTTTGAAAACCACCGCTCTATAGAATAATGTAGTTATACTGAAAGTATACTGTGTGGATGTGGAGTATAAGTTAGTCCACAGGGAATACCACGCCTTGATGCTGGTCCTTTCAAACAGCAGGGAACTGCCACTTAGCCCTGGTTAGTCAGTCATGTAACCCAAGACTCAATAGTCTGGTCTTTCTCCACCCCAAGACGTTCACTTGAAACCCATCAACCAGAAACAATCAAAATCCCTGGTGGCCAAAACAAACAAACAAACAAACAAACAAACAAACAAACAAACAAACAAA
>ML681972.1:37106547-37296736 GCA_007922195.1 Podocnemis expansa | reverse complement strand
AAACAAACAAACAAACAAACAAACAAACAAACAAACAAACAAACAAACCAGATAGAGAATTACCCTGCCTATGAAGAAAGACAAGAAACTGTGTCAATATAGCATGAGGGGAAAAGGCACTCTGTTTCCTTTTATGGAGTAGATGTTTTGAGCTGTTGGTTTGTTCTCATGAAAAACTGGAACCTGGTTCCTGTGAAGCCAGTCAGTTCTGCAACAGAGTGAACTTTGGGGTGGGGTGGTATACAGGGACCCTACCATATTAAGAAGGAAAAGTAACCATTAAGTGTAGACCCCAGGATTGCAGTTTATGATTTTGTTGATACAGTAACTATTTGCTTCCACCACTCCCTCTCATTTCTAGAAGAACTTCTACCATTTTTTAAATAAGTCTTTTGCTTTATTATGAGTTCCGCGTAATAAAACAGGAGTAAGAAGTAAGAGGTAAAACTGGTGAACTGAGGTTTTGGGATAAAGGATCTGGTATTCCTGTTAGCAATCAGTGTTGGGCTGGATCAAACATACACTGTTGACATGAAAAATATCTGAAGTCTAATAATTTCTTAATCACTTTTTAAGTAACAGTGACAGATCTATTTTTTTTGGATATTTTTAAAACATGCATTGGCCTTTTTCTTTTTTGAATTCCATCAAGAATGCAAGCTAATACCTGCCATACAAAACAAGTGCCAGGAAATCTTTTTGCATACATTGTTGGCATTATGAGCAAGCAATGTCAATTTCCATGTTGGCACTGTGAATGAGCAATGTCAATTTCCATGCAAGGCATCAACACAGGAATTGCATTCTCTATTTTCAAAAGAGAGGGTTTTTTTTTTAATTCATTCACAAAGGCTACTGTTTTTGTAGTTTTTGTAATGGAATTTAATTTTGAACATTCTTTCACTTTATCCATCTCCTTTACTGATGTTCTTTATTTTTCTGCTCACAGACTTTAATTCTCATGAATATAGCCCAGTTTAGCATCACCTTGATCCATAAATCTGTTAATGATTAGTTAGATTATCAGTCACGCCACTCCGTATGCTTCATAAATGTGGGTGATTAACATTAGTGCCAAATTGCTCCAAAATATTTGAGAGTAGTTCCCAAGCAGCTGGTTAATGTGAACCAAATGGGCTTTATTTCTGGACAGATTTCATCCAATAACATACACCCTCTTTTTAATACAGTGAATTCCTCATTCAAATAAAAATGAAAGGAGAAATACCGATTCATGCACTGAGGGCCTCTCAATAATGTTAAGTGGCATTTTTTGTTTGTAACTCTGTGCCAGCTTGGCTTTGTTGACAGGTTCCTAGTTACCTCAAAACTATTTTTTTTCCTCATTCTGCCCTTCCAATGGAGACACTTGCTGACAACATTACAGATGAGTGAGAGAACAAGATCATTCTCTGCTGAGGCCATCTGTCCAGATGCAACAAATGAGTGCTCTCTCTTGTTTTACTCTCCTTTGAGGTTTTTACATATCTTTAAGATACTCATTGGCCAAAATATATATCCCTGCAAGTCAATTTTTTTGTGCTTGGTGGAGCCACAGAAGAGGTATTTATATTGCTGTGTTTTATTCTGTGACTTTAAATATGACTGAGTAAGAAGAGCCCAATTTTTCTGTTGTGTGCTGAATGGTGCAATTAGGAGAACAGAGCAGGGGCTAAAGTAAGCTGAAACTTCCTGGAATGCAATTCCAGGGCCCACGTATCTGACAGGCCAGAGTTCAGGGGCCCAGATTCCAGAGTCTAGAAAAACTGGGCCTACGCATGCGTGAAGGAGGCCTGGACAATACAGGAAGGAGGCCCAGAGATTGGGAGGGTTCCAGGGCCCCTCAAATTATACTTTAACCACTGGAACAAAGGAGAGAGAAACAGTAGTGTCCTTCTCCACTCCCAAATTACATTTTAGAAAGGTGAGTCAATCTTATGCATTTGGTGAAGCTGAACTAGTTTTCAAGTTCCTTTAATCTGATTTCTCACACACAAACTGACTATCCTGATGCCTTTCCAAACAGGAAGGAGTAAGAAGAATATAAGAAATAAATATATAGACTGTCCATTTGCACTGTCAGGATTATAAAGATAGCATTCATAAGTTTGTAAGCAAACTAAAAAGTATTCTCTTACACAGACCGTATTTGGTCTTGAGAGTCCACACAAATCATTCAAAGCTCCAAATAAAATTGGGCACTATAGCATCCATAGCACACAAGAGATATTGCAGAGAGGAGAATGAACTCCAGCTCCTCAGCTAGAACAACCTGCTCTCCCATCATGAGTTCCTTCTCCTAACCATTATTGCTTTTAAAATTTCACAGCAATTATTTAAATACCAGTTAAATTAAGGAAAAGGACAACATCTGGGCGAAATGCTAGATCAAATTTCTGACAGAGGGGTTAATCTGTGGAAGACCACAAAATGCCTGAGGTGTATGAGAGACAAGTCACCAGTTGAAATCCATGGTGTTCCCCTTGCTCCAAAAAAGGCAGACTGTTTGAGCCCATTTGAGAAATTATTATGCACAGCCAATAGTCATATATGCTATATAAAGAAACAACCATTGCCTGGCCTGTGTTTGCTTAAGATACAGTGATCTTACTGTGCTTAGGGACAAAGTGACTGAATCACAGTATCCTCTGGTCACAGGTCAAAATTCGAAAAAAAGCACAAGCAGAAAGTTGCAAAGTTACTATGCACCTCAAGCAGCAAATGCTTTGTTCTCTGAAATTGCCAACTGGCAGAGGATCTGTCAGAGTGAGAGAACAATATTTCAGTTTGGTGAAGATGTCTCCTGTAACTGCATTCACTACTATTATTAGAAGGAGGTAGATTGCTCTGAGCTCTCAGCTGCTGCCCAGAGCTGATTTCTCTCCCCCCCCACCCCTTCACCACAGCGCTCCACCAAAATAAAATAGCAGGGGTCAAGAAGAAGAGAGCACAAAAGAACATTCAATATACATTTTTTAAACCGATAAAAGTCACACGACAGTCATAATAATAGTGGTCACCTCTATTTGTAAAAGTGCTTAAACCAGCAGGTATGCAATGGTTGAATAAAAAAGACTGAGTTTCAACAGACAGCAACAGGGTCCATCACTAAAAGTGTGAATTAGCAGAAAGGATGCTAAACAACTAGCTCAATACTCAGTACCAGAAATAAACCCAAGAAAAGGGAACAACCATACCTCATCCTCTCCACTCTGGTGAACTTCTGGCATTCATGAAGGCATATCTACCC
Organism: Podocnemis expansa; assembly: GCA_007922195.1. Lineage (NCBI taxonomy): Eukaryota > Metazoa > Chordata > Testudines > Podocnemididae > Podocnemis > Podocnemis expansa. The sequence continues at coordinate 37,293,486 of ML681972.1, read as the reverse complement.
AACCATTTCACCTCAAAAATGCAGCTAACGAAATGAGGAATTACTATTAGCTGACAAATGATTATGAGAGATTTCTTATTCCTCACACACCCATGGAATTTAGAAGCACAGATGTTGTTCTACTTAAAATAAAACTGTAAATTTAATTTGTGCTTTACAAAGAATAAGAATTTGTCCCCTGTCATAAATCACTTTCAGTCTCAGGCCTTCTAATGAAAATAACGGTAAGAAGATCACAAACTCCAATAGGATGGACTCTTAGACAAGACACAGATGAACAAAACAAAGATCTTTTTACCAAGACTCAGATCCTGAGCTGCACAGTAGGTGAAAAGGTGGATTTTCCTTCCCCTACTCCTAAGGCTGTTCATCTTCAGGCCATTCCTGGGTGTAAATTAGAACAGCATCAGAGCTTCTTTAATTTATACTGCTGTCAAAAGCCTCCACACTTGTTATGCCGGTTTTAATGCTGCTTGGTGCTGAAGTGGCATAAACTCATTGATCTGGCCTAACATATTTAGTCCCTTTCTTTTTGTTCTTTGCACTATTTAGTATGGTCTCATATCTAATCAAGAATAACTCCTCTAAAGCCAACAGAGTTGCACCAGTGAACTTCATAGTGAAATGAAAATGGGAAGCTTACTCACCATAGCAAATAGATCCTGTCAAAGTAACCTAATACATTTTAAAAAATATAAGGTTACAAGTCTGGTTGATAAAGGCAATAGTGTTGATGTAATATACTGGGACTTCTGTAAAATGAATTTGACTTGACTTGCTGCCACTATCACTGGGAAGTTGAGGGCCAGATGAGAGAAAAGATTGTGGACAAGTCTTGGACAGCTCAAGGATGGTTTCATTTGCTGGCAGCCTCACTCTGCTCAGGCTCATCATTTCTTCCCATGTGCTACTGTAGCTTGTTAGGAAGGCACTTTTTCTTACCCTGGAAGCCTTACACTTCTGAGACTCTCTGGCCCCACACCCACAGCATAGTTACGCTGGATAACAGGATCTTGGATTTTCTGGGTCTCAATACTGCCATTGTGGGACATCAGGCTCCACAAGTTCAGGTCCTCAGAATGGTGGGTGCTCCTTGGAAGGATACACCGCCACCCTAGATGTTCTGGCTCGGCTCAATCTCTTACAAGGGACCACTCAAAAACCAGTCCACGGACAGGTCTCCTTGATCCTGGTACTCCTTTCTACATTCCATGATTCTGAGCCCAAGTTTAATGAGGAAGCTCCTGGTGCCAGAGAAGATGATGACCTGCCTCTGACTGTCAACAGTATTAATCAAAGTCAGGCTCTACACCAGCTTGATGAAGGATCAACATAGGGTGCCACAGTAATTTTGGATCAGGCTGGCCTTTTGGTGCTGGCTGTGGACTGTAGACACAGGCTGATTCACCCTTTGCTACACCCACCCCAGAGATGGCCCTGCTCCCTAGTCACAGTTCAGACCCGCTGTCACAGACTTCATGAGGAACCTTCTGAGCTGATGCACCCTTAACTATCTCATGGTCCTCAGAAACAAACAGCAGATGCTACATTTAGAAGGGATGTGGCCTTCCCAAACAGGCTTTGCAATTATCCATTAGCAGGAAGGCACTCCATGAAGCTCTTGAAGCTAGTGATACAGCATGTTTTCTTGCCACCAGGAAAGAACACATGGGGAAGTGATTGCTCTTCTACCTGGGGGGTGAGGCTCCTGAGGAAGGAACCAAACTCCAATTATTTCACACTAACGACTAAATTTTAACTATTCCTAACTATGTCTAAATGACTATTTACAGATAAGCTGAAGAAATGTAATGAACATTGAGGCTCCATCCTAGACCATGAGCAGTGAGAAGAAACTGAAATGGCAGTGGTGCAGCAGCTTCCACTTATGCCCTCAGTGTGAAGCAGAAGGTGACTGGGGCACAGGTGTAGGCTTAGCAAACACTGGTTGGAATTCTCTAGCCCATGAAGCGCATGTACAACCTGAAATGCACTATGCATGGGGTAAGAACTTAAAGGAGAACACTTACATACTGATTTCTAACTTGAAATTCATGTCTGCTGAGATGATAATTTAGGTATAGTCTGGATTTTGGAGTTTTTGCTCTGAATATAAAATGAATAAATAAGCAGATGCACAGAGTCAGTGAATGAAGCCTGCTGCATTCAGCCTTAGTATCTGACTTGCTGCCTCTAGTGACGTTCTGATTGGGCAGCAGTCACCTTGAAAGGCTTTGACACAATTCCACCAGCACTCTCCACAACAGACCTTAAACAATAATGCAAGCAAAACTACTCTCCAATTTCCATTATTAAGGTAAAATGGACAGAACACTACCTTGAAAAAAGTTTAAAAAATTAACATTTTCTTTAGAATATATTTGAAATGATGGTAATATGCCTTCTAATCACCCACCCCTCTAGATCTTAGGGTACAAAAGCCCAGGGGATTGAGATTTATTCCACTAATTTATAAAACACTGAATAAAATGTTTATGAGTAAAAGGGTTATTTATTGATTATAATAGTATTTTGTTATTACTATGCTCCCACATCTACTACATGAATAATGCTTAAAAACCACAATATACTGAAGCAGACATTGTGCAAATAAACACAGCAAAAATGTGAGGCTTGGCTGTGCTGAACTCTATGCAGACACATTCATTACGTAATATGGTAGCTGTCATCTGTGATGGACTTTTGAGCTGGAAAATTGTATAGGACAGATATTTCTCATGTACATGCCATGCTGCCTCTGCAGCTGTAGTCCATGACTAGAGATTCAGTATTTCCAGATCTACTCTTGGCAGGGAAAAGAAATTTTTTAAAAAATCAGTAATATTTGGACTAAACCTTATCAGAACTATTTTGTCTGCTTCATTTTGATATGTCATTTGAGTTTTAAATGAACACCATCTATGTCCTATCAAGCTATGAGCATGAATCTCCAAAGATTTTGTCACAAAACAGAAAAAAGAAGTTTTAATTTTTAAAATAATATATATGGAAATTTATTATTAATGGCCTTTGCTAGATACTTGTACCTGGTGGTATATTATACATATATTCACACACTGTTGTGATAGGGAGAACGCTATGGGATAAGGCCCCTACTGCAGTTAAGCTGCCAGTAAAACAAACACGGTTCTTACCTAGATAGTTTACCGTCTAAAATTATGACAATACACATCAGACTGATAAACAGGCAAGATGGCATGGTGGGTTTCAATTATTTGTAGAAAGAAAGAAAAAGAAAGAATTTGTCCATGTTTGGAACAAGCTTTATTCAATATGCATAAATAGTGATATTCAGAGGCTTATAACACAATTAAATCTGAAGAGATTTACCAGTGCAAAGCAAATGGCAGGCTCTGACCCCTCCAGAAGCACCCTCTAGCATATTTTTTAATTCCTGCTCCAAAGCATGGAGATGCCATTGCTCTTCAAAGAAATAATTGAAGAAAAAGGTTTAACACCGGCAAAACTACTTATTTTTCCTAATACCATTCTCAGACATGGCTAAACTGTTTTAACTGAATTTAAAAACAAAACAATGCAAAAACCAGCTTGAGGCCTACAGAGTAGGAAAAATTTCAGCTTGAGTAGCATAAATTTGGCAAAATTATAAGTAACTAAAAACAGGGGCTTATAATGGAAAGTGGCAGGCAACCTTAACTACAGGCATTGCTAAAAGCGCTGCCTATAAAAATAAACTACATTAAATGAGTGTTAAGATTGCTTGGCTAAACTCTCAGAAGTCAAGACTTGTCAGAGTTAAGGTTGCCTTGCAGTGCAAATGAATTATGAAAGTTTAATTGCATGCTGTTTTTAAAATAACACAGTATAATATTAACTATTTTTCTGCAACCTTAGATACACGTGTATATCATCTTTGTGTGTACCATAAATACAGACAATGAAAGTAATTTATACAGAATATGTCCTGTGGAATCCTTCTGTGATTTATGTGCAACTTCTAAGATGCACTTTAAAGGATGTAGAAAATGTGATATATTATATTTGAGAAATTGTATGTGATTATGCAGTTGAAGACTATCATAATGCATTCACACAAAGGAGTGGAAAGTTAAGGTTATGTGCTTATGCACATACACATAGTGAACTGTTCTGAAGGGTTGGGAACAGTGGCAGATCAGGGGCCACAGGGCCCCTTGGCTTCCCCACCAGCAGGCCAGCATTGCGGGGGTCGCTAGGGCCAGAAGCCAGCCATGGCCTGCCTGGTTGGCCCCAGGGGGAAGCAGGGCTGATGGCTACACGTGATGTGGCTTGGACTGCATGGGAACCTGTACTGCATCTGCAGCAGTCAGCCCTGCCCCACCCCCAGGGCCAACGGGCTAGCCTGCAGCTGCCCTACCCCACCTCTGGGGGCAGAGTGGCTGGCCAAGGGGTGGGGTAGAATGGGAGAGCTCGGCCTGTGGGCTGACTAACCCCGCCCCTGAGGGTGGATTGGCTGACCCAGGGGTGGGGCGGGATCTCAGAGCCTGGCCTCAGACCAGCCTGCCCTGCTCCCCTGCTGAGTGCCAGGCAGCTGGCAGGGTGGAGGGGCCCCCACATTGTGGTGGGCTCCTGGGCCCAGGCTGCATTGGCCCTTGTGGTAATCCACCCCTGGTTGGGAAGGCAAAATAACTGTTCATTCAGAAACAATGCAGTATGAAAAGCAACCATAAAGAACACTTATTAGTCAAGCCAGTATTGATTTCAAGATCACTGATTGCGGAAGATGCCTTTTTAATAGTAAAAGAGTAATGAGATAACATAAGAGAAATGTACACAAGACTGGATATGCCTCCTAAAAAGAGTCAACCCACTAAATTAAGTATAAAACCTAAGTTGCACTTTTCTATCTACCTTATGGACATTCAGTTTCTACTATTTTCTATCTTAGCTGTTCCCCGCTACACCAAAATATATACTTTCCCATGTTATGTATTGAGGTTTTATGAGACTTCAAAACAGAGTTTGAGTCAAATCTAAGTGAAGTCAATGGAAGTTTTAACAGTGACTGCATGCGAAGAAGGACCAGATCTCAGGTGAACAATACAATTTTCAATAAGGTACATCAACCGAACAAGTCAAGTCTCACTGGGTGTGAGTCTCATTTATTAGCATCCTATCTCATTTTTACACTTGTTCCTAAATTTACAACTACATAAAAATTTAAAAAAATTTTAGACAGGCACTGAAAAGAAAAGACATCCAGGGCATCAAACTTAGAGCTTGGAAAGCCATTTTCCAACTTGTGAACTATGATAACCATGGAAATTACAGGTTTTCTCTTCTATGTGCAAGGAAGAGGAGAGAGGAGTGTAAGACAGAGGTGTGTGTGTGTGTGAGAGAGAGAGATAGAGAGAATACCTGCTGGTCAGAAATAACAGTTCACCCCCAAAAAATAACCAGGACTTAGACTAGATTCATAAACTATAAGATCAGAAGGGATCAACCTGATCACCTCATATGACCTCCTGTACAATGCAGGCCATAGTACCTCACGCACCCACTCCTGTAATAAACCTATAGCCTATGACTGAGTTATTAAAGTCCTCAAATCATGCTTTAATTAATTTAAGGTACAGAGAATCCACCAGCAAGTGAGCTGTGCCCCCTGCTACAGACAAAGATGAAAAACCTTGATCAAACATTTGCAGATTCCACAAAATAAAGTTCAAAATTTAAACCACAGTGGACAAATTCAGAGACAAATCTTCAGGGATCTGCAACAACCCAGGTTTTTGTTCCAACTTGAATATAACTGGTTTTATTATAAGCCACTGGTTTGTACTGCACATGAAATTCTAATGTGCCCTATACTTTAGTATGAATTAGGACATTTAAGTGTTTCATATTCAATATTAAGTAGTGCACATTTTAAAACAAACTATTAAGTAGTAACTGGATTGAAAGCCTGGAATACTGTATGTTGCCACGGACCAAAGCTGAGTTTCTGTCTTAAGCAATTACATAATACACCACCTAGAAACTCTTATTCTTTGGCCTTGAATCCCACTCTTTAAGACTTTAAATCTTATTATTAGGACAGCCAACCCTGGCATTTTTGATGTCAGGTACTCAATTTACCAGCACTTCAGGCACCTTTAACTTATGAAGGCTATTATAAAATAGAACATTGTTCCAGAAGACATTAATAATAGAAGGAGTCATGTGGCACTTAAAGACTAACAGATTTATTTTTCGCATGAGCTTTCGTGGGAGAAAATCCCACTTCATCAGATGCTTTGGAGATGGGTGAACTTACAGAATAGAATGAAAATAAATGCAAGGGAGTGTAAATCATAAGATCAGGTCATACAGTAACAGCAAATGAAAGCAGTTGTTAGGTTCAAACCCTGGGAAGGCTGAAGTTAAATTACTTTTTGTAATGGGAAAAGAACCCATAGTCTTGATTCAATCCTGCTTTCACACAATTTAACTTGCATATTAATTCCAGTTCAGCCGTTTCTCTTTGGAGTCTTGATGTCCCAGTAACATCTCTGATGACGGTCGTTAACAAATCATTTACTGAGCGATTAGAAAGATGGAAGTGCTCAGCATCTGGGGTTTTTTTTTTTTTTGTGATTTCTGATATCAGTTCTATGTTCATTTATTCTTTTGCACAGGGATTGTCCTGTTTGTCCAATGTATAAGGTTTTGGGGCATTTCTGGCACATGATGGCATAGATCACATTAGTAAATGAGCAGGTAAATGAGCCTTTGATGGAGTAGCAGGCTTGATTAGCACCTATTATGGTACCTATTGTGCAGAAAAGCGGGCAGACTTGGCAGTGTGGTTTGTTGCAGGGTGTGTGCCTGCTTTAATGTTTCTGTTGTTAGATCTGTAGTTGCTGGTGAGTATCTGTTTAAGATTGGACGGCTGTCTGTAGGCAAGGAGAGGTCTGTCTCCCAAGGCTTAAGAGAGTGAGGGATCATCTTTTAGAATAGGCTGTACACCCTCAAGTCAGACCTCTGCAACAGATCATTCAGGACCTACAGCCTATTCTAAAAGATGATCCCTCACTCTCTCAAGCCTTGGGGGACAGAACTCTCCTTGCCTACAGACAGCCACCCAATCTCCAACAGATACTCACCAGTAACTACAGATCTAACAACAGAAACATTAAAGCAGGCACACACCCCTGCAACAAACCACGCTGCCAAGTCTGCCCACATATCTGCACAATAGATACCATAATAGGTGCTAATCAAGCCTGCTACTCCATCAAAAGCTCATTTACCTGCTCATTTACTAATGTGATCTATGCCATCATGTGCCAGAAATGCCCCAAAACCTTATACATTGGACAAACAGGACGATCCCCGTGCAAAAGAATAAATGAACATAGAACTGATATCAGAAATCACAAAAAAAAACCAAACCCAGTTGCTGAGCACTTCCATCTTTCTAATCACTCAATAAATGATTTGTTAATGACCGTCATCAGAGATGTTACTGGGACATCAAGATATCAAAGAGAAACAGCTGAACTGGAATTAATATGCAAGTTAAATTGTGTGACAGCAGGATTGAATCGAGACTATGGGTTCTTTTCCCATTACAAAAGGTAATTTGACTTCAGCTTTCCCAGGGTTTGAACCTAACAACTGCTTTCATTTGCTGTTACTGTATGACCTGATCTTATGATTTACACTCCCTTGCATTTATTTTCATTCCATTCTGTAAGTTCACCCATCTTCGAAGCATCTGAGAAAGTGGGATTTTTCTCCCACGAAAGCTCATGCAAAAAATAAATCTGTTAGTCTTTAAGTGCCACATGACTACTTGTTTTTGTTGGTTTTTTTGCTGGACTAGACTAACATGGCTACCCCTTTGGAAATTAATAATAGAACTAACTACCAGCGACAAATTCAGCAGTGCCAAATAGTGGGATAAACAAGTTAGCCATAAAACAGGTAGAAGTGGGGGGCGGGAGGCCAAAGTAACACACACAAATGTGGTAGTCAGTAAGTAAGCCAAACAAGAGTTATTTACACCAGATTAGTAGTCCATGGGGACCAACTTTAACACTGATATGGGTGGGAAAAATTCCTATTGGGTTAAATTCAGACCTGGTATAGGAGGACAAAACAATTTCAATGGGAGTTGCTCCCATTTTCACAAGGCCTGAATTCAGTCCAGAAAATACAACACTAAAGTATACTTTACTTAATGTGTATGTAATTAATGTTCTTTTGCTGTTAAAGATCATATTTAAATCCATTAAATGGCGATTAAAAATTAAGTCTGAAACTACATTTTACAGAGGTATAGTATCTCTAAGCACCTAGCTTGTGCAAGCTAATGCAACTTTTAGAGACTTCAAAAATACCTAGGAACAATGAAATGAGTGAAGGTCGAGGTTGTGGCCTTCACTACATTTGAATGGTGACACTTTTTTTTGTTTTGTTCCTTCTCCAAAACAAACAGTTTGGGTCCCAGTGGAGGTTTGTGAGGCGTTGACTTTAAATCAGCACTTAGGCATGAGTTAATGTAGCAGTTCTCAACCACTGTGTCGTGACAAGAGTAAGGAGGCATATCACCAAAAATTGGTGGCCACCACGCTCCACTGCTGCCCACTCACCTTGCCCTGGGAGTGCTCCCTAGGCTGCAGAGACCCTGACAGCCTGGGGAGTGCTCCAAGCCCTAGCCTTGCCGCTGGCTCCCCTCACCTGCTCTGCCTTTGAGCAGGGTGAGGGGGGCAAGTGGCTGCAGCTGCAGTGTTTAGGCTGGGAGCGCTCCCAAGGCTGCCGTGTTCCCAGGGTCTCCAGAGCACGGCAGCCTCAGGACCACTGCAAACCCAAGAGTCCCAGCACTGGCTTCCCTCATCCTGTTCCATTTGGAGCATCTGGTAAACATAATGCTAACACTGCATCAGATCTAACTTGTACAGAAAAAAAGTTAATTGATATATCTTCAGCTACCAAGTTAAAATCTCAATTCCTTCTGTCCTCTGTTGATTCTTTTTGGATTTTTCTGACAAATTAGTACCCTGCAACCACAATGAAGGCTTTGAAAATTTACATACCATTTCAACCTCTGACTTGTGCAAGGCTGCTTTTTCAATACTTAAAACAATGAAGTCGAAAAATAGATCAAAACTACTTGATGTTGACAGAGAGATGTGCATGAGTTTATCTAATGCTCGACTCTGTATTGAAAAACTGTGTGCAGTATATCAGTCCCGGATCTATGACGGAGTAAGGTTTAAGCAGATTCCAACATTTATAAAAATTTAATAAACTTTAATTCCAATAAAAAGACTTAAATAAATAAATTCTGTTCAGTCCAAAGTATTTTGTCTTTTTCTTGCATTATTTTAACTACAATAAAAACAAGGTTTAGTTTTAGGCTTAAACTCTTGATAATTACATTATCTTCTTTTTTATTTAAATTTTTATTATTTATTAGTTTGAGGGATTGCGATGTGTCATATACATCATCCATCAGGTGTGTCGCAGTGGAAAAAAGGTTGAGACCCACTGCCTTAAGGCACTGATTAGTGACAGGACTTTAAAATAGCTACAATTTAACTTTTATATTAATATTACAGTGTTTCTACAAATCTGGAACCCTCAGACTCATAAACACTGATCCAGCTAAGAAACACTGTTTAATATGCATAACAAAAAAGGAGTCTAGCGGCACTTTTAAGGACTAACAAATTTAGAAAATCTAGAAAATCCCACTCTGTCAAATGCTTGAAACTGAAGAAGTACAGATGAATGGGATGAAAATAAATGCAGGAAAGTTTAAGTCACAGCATCAGGTCAGACTGTTAAAGCAAATCAGTGTAGTTGTTTACAATCAAACAGTGGAGCACAGCATATAGGAGGGAGTTGAGGCAATAAGGAAAGCAAAATTAATGTAATGGTGAAAAAAATTTAGTTTCTATTTAGCCCTAAAATGATGGTGTCAACTCTGCATATGGATTCCAATTCTGCAGTTTCTCTTTGAAGCTTTGGTTTGTTAGCCATTTATCTGAGTACAGCTATTAACAGATCATTGATGGGACTGATCAGGAAGATTGAAGTGTTCTACTGTTGGTTTTTGAATGTTATTTCTGATGTCAGATTTGTGTCCATTTATTCTTTTGTGCCAACTGTGCTAGTCACACAACGTACAAGGTGGTGGAAGGGAGCATTTCTGGCATGATCGCATAAATCACATTGACAGATGAACAGGTGAATGTGCCCTTGATGGAATAGCTGGCTTGACTGGGTCCTATGATGGTGTCTTTTGTGCAGATCTGTGGGCAAAACTTGCAATGTGGTTTGTTGCAGGGACAAGTGCCTGCTTTAATTTGTCTGTTGTTAGATCTGTAGCTCCTGATAAGTATCTGTTTAAGGTTGCAGGCGCGGGGGTGGGGTTGTCTGTAAGCAACGAGAGGTCCATCTCCCAAGGCTTTCTCCACTGTTTGAATCCAAACAATTGCACTGATTTGCTGTAACAGTCTCTTGATCCTATGACTTATACTCCCTGCATTTATGTTCCTCCCATTCATCTGTACCTCTCCAACTTCACGTGTCTGACGAAGTGCGATTTTCTCCCACAAAAGCTGACGTGATAAATAAATTTAAATTAGTCTTTGGAAGTGTCACTAGATTCCTTTTTTGTTTTCCTGAACTCAACTAACACAACTACCCATCTTGAACCTGTTTAATACGCATATTTTCTTTGTACCCTTGTTTACAGATTATGATACCATAGCCATAAAGATCTATGATATTAAAACCTACTTGTGCATTGCTTACTTTTGAAGATTTCCAGAAACTACAAAAGCCTCTGCTGCATACACATACTAACTCCATATAAAGGCTTCCCGTGACAATTCTGTTTAAAAGTAGCTAGTGGGCACATAAACACTACTACCACATCACCAAACCAGATTCAATAAATGCACCTCCATCTATCATTAAATGACCTATAAGGAAATTTGGATTTAGACAGAAAAAGCAAACTGACAGGACTTCCTAGCAATCTGCTCCACAAGTTATGTAAAGAGTTAAAAGTATTTTGTATTGTGTGTGTGAAAACAAATTTTGGCTGAGGAAAGAGCTTCCTCTATCTCTAAGAGGAGGTTTTAAAACTTATATTTAGCAAAAGTGTTCCAAAATTGTGCTGTCTCCCTAGGCTATTTTTTAAAAAATCCATTAATAACATGTTTGTCATTGTTGGACTGTCTATTATGAAGCTCAGGATGTGTGAAAGCCTGTCTCGCCACAAGAGAGATATGACAGGCCTGTTGGGAGGGAGAAGAGGTGGCTGAAGATGGATATGCACTGCCTTGTTGACAAGTGGCAGGGGCAAACAAGGAGATAGATCAGTAAAAATTTCCATTAAATCAAGAAAATACACAACTTGCCCCTAACATCACCTCTGATGACTTCTTAGACCAGCTGCTTCCTTGGCACCGTACTGAGGAACAAATTGCTTTCCTAGCAGGACATTTGGACACTCTTGAATTAATAGATATGGATCTCAGCATGCCAAACCAAGCAAGAAGGAAATTTAATATGAGCAACACTGTCATCTCAATTTAGGACAACAACTAGGATGCCCTACAGGGCACTGCAACAGCTTCTAGAAGTACACAACGTAAGGCACTCTTGCTGTCTTAAGGCTATGGAAAGCTGGTATTTCTAGTACATAGCCAGACCAAGGAGAAAAGAAAATGTAAATACATAGATGACAACAGCATTGTACTGTCTGAGAGCATCAGTTTCAATTCAAAGGGCTTTCATTTCTGCACAGAACGGCAACAAAGTTTACAAGGAAAAGAAAAAAAGTGAGGAGACATGAATAATACCAAATGGCAGGCATTTCATTTTTAGGAGCAGGGACATTTCAAAGAGAAGAACCTAGGTAACTTTGATAGTGACAGCTTCAACATAACTAAGTAGTGCTACACATTACAAGGCACACAGAAATTTTGGGTCTGCATCTTATGACAGTAAGATTTTTTTTTTTTAAGAAGCGCAAGCATGCTCTGAATTTTATCTTTTTTTCAGAATTCATTATTTATTCGTTCTGTAACAAACCTCTCTGTTGATGAAATCTAACAAAAAGAACTTAAGGTGACTCATTCTACAAAAATATCTACAGTTGGTTCAAAAGTGAGATCTTCTAACAGAATCTTATACCATGGTGGTTCAAACAAACTGGAACTTGGATTGTTACTGACCCTCATTATGCAGAACCAAAGTTAGTTCAGCTCCAGAGATGTTATACTTGCTCTGCTGTTTAAGCAAATTCAGTTCCCAAAACACTACATATCTGGGGCCTGACTTTCACAGCCTTGCAACTTAGGCAGTCATTTACATCTCTGTCAGGGAGTCCACATCCATTTTGCACAAGACATATTGGACTACACATTCTACAAGTCAGTGCAGAATCAGAGTCTGGATTTTAGATGAGGGTCACAAGATGTTCCTGAGGGGAAGGGTTTACTTCCTGAGAAGGAAGATAAAAACATTGACATGCATTATTTTGGATTTTCTACAAAAGCATAAAGTTTCAGACAAATACCAGGACAGAGAGGGCAATTACCAGTCCTTCACATTGGACTGCTCTAAGGTTCCCAGTCCCAGCAACTGACCCAAACACTATTCAAAAAGCATGTGGATAGCTGCTGTCACAGCAACTCTCTTCCGCAATTAGCCCTTCAAAGAAACAGATTTAAAGGTTTTATTGAGAGTTAATGTTTCGTGGACAATCAAGGTTTTACAGTATAGAGACAATAGGTATCTGGGCGGGGGATACGGGCTATCGGTGGGTACAGAGTCATTGGGGAGCAGGGAGCGGAGTAAGAGCATAGCCCGAGGGGTCCCAGATGCGGTGGGGAGCAGGGGTTCAGGCTGCTGGAGGCGACATAGTAGTGGGGGGGAAGGTTACGCGTCACAATGATCGCAGGGGGGGTACTGGAGGGGGTGAGTACATAAGTTGTGGCAGCGTGGGGTCCCCCATGGGGTCCAACTACACACCGTTCTTAGCCTTCACAGAGGGTCAAGCTGAGAAGACAAGGTGTTGGCAGCTGTAAATTGGTAGGGGCAGCAACTACCAGGCTTTTTCATGATTTAGAGCAGATGGCCACCAAGGTGACAATTGTTTCCTGTTGCTCTGAGGCTGTTCTCATTCTATATGACAAGGCAGCAGAGGACTGCTCAGCAGGAGACAAAGTCATTCTTCCCTTGTGCAGCCAGCAAGGAAGCAAGTAGCTAGGGGAACCCATGAGGATGGGAAAGGCAATATGGGCTTTCCTGCTGCAAGTGTCTGACTTTAGTAACAGCCTGGCCACTGAGAGGTCCTCTTTGCCTCTGCCACCATTTATCAAAATGTATTAGTGTTTCAAGTGGGGAGTAAGGAGGGCTCCTCAATAGGTCTTGCGTATAAAATGGAGTTTGAGTAGCTGAGCAAGGAACTGGTATGAGGCAAGCAATATAATTATGAATGCTGTTATGGTGAGATAGCCAGTTCAGGGTTCCAATGCAGCTGAACAATTACAGACTCTTATGACCTGACACAGTGATTACAAGGGGAATAAAATAAAAATCATGCAAATCACATAGCCAGTAATTCACATAGGTAGCTACATATTAACCCCCCACCTTTTAAGGCATATAAAACTAGATACACACCTTAGTTATGCGAAAAACTTCCAGAGGTTCTCAGTTTGGACACCCTATTACAGATGTTTTTTCTGGCAGCTTTTAATCTCTTCTTGGTATTGTCTGGGAAACTAACTAGTGGCTTGCTACAGATTTTGGAGTTTTTCTAAAGGACATAAATCTCTCCCATTCATGCCTTTAAGAAGCCACTGGGAATGACCACTACTTTGCTTAATCTTGACTAGTCTTCAAAGGTGCTTATCACACACACACACACACACACACACACACTCCACAACAGGGAGCAGCACAGAGGACTCTGTATCAGGCAGAAAAGATACTACAGCATCAGCACCCAGGTCCAAAGAATGAAGCCACTCCTGCTGAATGAATCCATAAGGACAGACTTCCTACACTTGCAGAACAAATAGGACATGTAAGGAAGTTCTATTGTAAATCTGTAATCAAACAGATCTAATGCCCAAACTACATTAGTATAACAGAAAACTTCAAATTAAGGTCCCCACTGTAACTTTAGCTCTTATACTAGGTTTGGACAACATAAACTACGGTAAGGACTCAAGCTATATGATCAGAAAACAGTGAAATATTTTATATGCCAACATCTCACAGTGGTTGCTTTTGTAAGTGGATATTCACCAGAGAATAACTATCATGAAACTCTTTATAGGCCTCTGGATACTTTAGTATATATTTGTCACTTATAGGTAGGTACTGCTCCATACTAAGGACTAAGACTAATTCAAGACACTTAACCACATGACTAATTTAAAACACGTGATTAGTTCCTGCAAAGAAAGTGGCCTGTCTCTCAGTGGTAGTCTCAGACGGAGAGCACACCCACTTGATGTCACACCTGGGAGGAGGGAGTGCAAACTTTGTTTGGGGATTAGCACTTCACTGTCTGTAACCCAAGCCCTCAAGCAGGGTGGGGTAAACCAGCAGTCTCTAGTCCCAGTCAGGGCAAACAAAGCAAAGGAGCCTATAGCCCTGGCCCTTGGTCAGGGCACGGTAAGAAAAGTAGTCTAGAGCAGGGGTGCTAGAGTTGTATAATTTTTGGGGTGACCCTTGTCAGAGAGCTGGGCTGAGGCAAGGGGTGGAGCTGGGAGGGGGGAAGTTGAGTGGGCATGTGGGGAGGGAGGGGAAAGATGCAAAATAGCTGGGCTGCCCTGGGCACCACTGAGCTCTGCACCTTCACAGCCGGCCCTAGAGTAACACAAATATTGGTGAAGCTGGCCCCACCATCCTCAATGTTGGAGGTGCCTGGGCACCACAGGCCCATGTAACTTACTGCCTATTGTCTAGAGCCCTAGCCCATGGTCAGGGTGGGGCAGACAAAGCAGTCAGTGCCCTAGGTAAGGCAAACCAGCAGTTTATAGCTGGTGGCCCTCAGGTAAGGGGGGGGGCAAGCATAAATTGTCTATAGGCTTCTGAGGCTTTACAGGGTTGGAGAAGGTGAGCACCCTAGCTATACTGTGGAAAGAGGAGAGGGTCACACAGGCCCCCACGACTCCACTACATCCCAGCGCAGGACCCAATTAGTGGCAGAGTATTCTGTCCCTCGATCAGGGCGGCTGCAACTGACACTCACTGGCAAGGGGTCTGGTGCAAGCCCAGCTAGATGTAAGTCAGCTGCCTCGAGGCTACTATCTCCTCTCTTGGGACCATGTACCTGCAGCCAAGGGTCATCATCAGCTTCCATGGGGAACCAGCAGCAGTCCCATCAAACCCTCACTGTCAAGGATATCCACCAACTCAGGCAGGTCAAGCGAGTCCTCAGGGTAACCAGGCTCCTTTCTAGTTCCTCTCTGCAGCAGTGGGCTGGAAACATCCTTCACCTTCAGCAGCTGCTTTCCACCAGAGATGTAGGTCCCAACCTTTATACTTCTGGTTACTGTCTGAGCTCTGCCCCTTGGCTTTCAGGATGGTGGGCACAGCTTTTCTGGCTCTGCCCTCTGTAGACTGAGTGACAGTCCCTCCCTGGTAGTTTCAGAAGGAAGCTGTTCCCTCTTCCTACAGTTCCAATGAAGTCAATGAATCAGGGCCCAAAGAATCTACTCTCTGCTTATGCTCTTGTACAACTTCCAGCAAACAGTTATAACCACACATTGTCCTCGGTGTATTAAGCATATATTCGAGTACAAGAACATTCCTTATTTTATAGCAAAAATTTCTTAGAATAAAGTTATATTTTACAATCTATGAATCTTAGATAGTTCCAAAATTCTCCATTAGTGACAAGCAAGGAGTCCTATGGCACTTTTAAAGACTAACACATTTATTTATTGCATGAGCTTTCACGGGAGAAAATCCCACTTCATCAGATGCTTAAAGATGGGGAACTTAAAGAATGGGAGCAAAATAAATTCACACACTCTCCAGCATTTATTTTGCTCTCATTTTGTAAGTTCCCCATCTTCAAGAGTCTGACAAAATGGGATTTTATCTCAGGAAAGCTCATGCGATAAATAAGTTTGTTAGTCTCAAAGAGTGCCATAGGGCTTCCCTGTTTGTTTTGCTGAATTAGACTAACACAGCTACTCCTTTGGAACTTGTCCATTAGTGACACTATCTTTGGCAATATACCAGGCCTTCATTGTAGTATCTAAACATGGTAGGTAAAAAGCATGATTGAAACACCCCCGCCCACCTCTTTTCTTAACCAACCAATATAAAACTGCTTTACATTTTACACTAGTCATGGTCCTGAACCAGAATCTCAGGAACAAACACCACTGCACTCTTGGGAAAAAAATCTGGATAGGCCATTTCTTTTATAATACTCCCCTACACACAAACTCTTTTTCAAGATACTGCAGATTTAATGTCTGAATATGGAGGTCAGAAAAACGGAATTAACAAAACCCTCATTTCAGAGCCTCAGCTATAATTGCACTAGTGGGTGCTGCTAAAATAAAATGGAATCCTTTGTAAGGAATAATACTGTGTAGAAAATAAAAACTTCTAGGGCACCACAAGTTAAAATGCAATAGAAAACAACTGCACTAAGAGAGACCAATTAAATAAATATGGGTTCTGTATACCATGCAGTTGTTCCCAATGTCATTGTTTGTTGCATTGTATATAACCACACACTATACTCTGTGTAAAATCACTTGAGATTCTCAATGAAAAGATAAAATAAAGAGGCAGCAAAAACATCTTTGAAGAATACATAGACCAGAAATAGTTCTATTTAAAACAGAGTAATAATAGTGCTGTGGATAAGTCCTGCATTTCAGAGTTTTCTATAAGTAGAGAAAAGAAAATACATGAAAAGAAAGGCAAAAGACCACATACACACAAAAGAGATAAATACAGCATGAATAGCTAACTGCTACTGATTCAATACAACTAAAAGACGGAAAGACATCAGTGAATCATACTGCATCCATATTTCAAGACAAATGTAAAATCCTATACTGAAAAACTGATTTTAAGGACAAAATTGGTAGAACTCATTTCACAAAAGAAAGCCTGTCACTCTTCTGTACATCAGCTGTAGCACACTACTTTGCTCCAAAGTGTAGTTCCTCAAAATGTGGTGTGGCAGTGGGCAAGAAGATGGAAATCCAAGAGCAAATGATCAAAGCAGCTTGCTGGCAAGCTCCCCCTCAGGGGGTTGTGGGGCAACATTATGTCAGAACCAGAGAGTAACTGCTCTATGCTGTGGGGCCAAGCTGACAGACTTCCAAGAAGGAATATAAATAAATCTATAAATGAAAACTGCAACTGAGCATTAATTCAGTCTTTGCCATTTTGCGTGCTGCCCCATCCTCCAAAGTGCAGGTGACTACAGACCCACAAGGGAGAAAGCCAAGAGCATCATGCTGCTAAAGTGAGAGTGAGTGGCTGTCAGAAGGAAGGGGAGACTGAGAGGTAGTGTGGAAGGCCTATTATGCTGTAAAGAAACTTCTAACTCTAAATGATTAGGGGTCTCATGGCCACATCTATCCTACCTTCTTCCATATAACCACAAAACCTTTCCCCTCTGGGTAGAATGGAATAGAATGTGAGTTTAAACAGACAGACTCTGAATTACTTTCTCCCTTTCCCTGGGCATTTCTGAGGGAGGGGATTAATACTGTTTATAATTTATTTTAGTGATTGAGGCCCTCTCTGATTCCATTCGCATTTACTGCTTTATTAACATGTATATCAATGGAGGTACCTCAACAGATTAGAGTGCATTGGTCTGGTAAAAATAAAACAAAACACCCCTTAGATTTGAAATTCAGATCTGGAACCAAATCCTTATCAGAAGAAACAACTGATTCCAGTATTGGCTTTCTCATGTAAGCTGACTGTTGGTGGGGGCATCAGGTTAACTAGAGCAGCCAGTGACTTTGAAAATGATGCATGCTGCACGCACAGAACTTTTTAAATACCTGACTACATACAGATGAGGGCCCTGTCAATTTTGCCACAAAAAGTGTTGCAAAACTTACTGAATTTGGTGAAAGCTGGGGTTGGCTTGTTCTGTGTTACTATACAGTGGACATCAGTTGGCACTCCACAGAAAGATCTTGGTCCTCCATTACCCCAAATAATTTGAACTAAATGAGAGAGAGAGATAGAGAGAGAGAGATAGAGAGAGAGAGAGAGTGTGTGAGAGAGAACACTCCACTTCTGAATCAGGATTGAAGGATTCAGCTTTGGTCACTGTCAGATATATGCTAAAAATTTCCAGAGGGGTAGCTGTGTTAGTCTGTATACAACAAAAACCACAAGAGTCCTGTGGCCCCTTAAAGACTAAGAGATTTCTTCAGGCATAAGCTTTTGTGGGTTCCAACCCATTTTGCCAGATGCATGAAGTGAAAACTACAGTTGAGAAGTATATATACACATAACATGATGGAGACGGGCAAGTATTAGCAAAGTTAATTCAGAGGACAGATGGGGCCTATTCACACCAGTGGATCAAAGGGAGAGAATGTGTGAACAGGGACAATCACTTTTTGTAATGTGCTAACCACTCCAAGTCCCTATTCACACCCAGTCTGATTACGTCAAGCTTGCAAATCAGCACCAGCTCTGCAGTTTCATGCTGAAGTCTGTTTTTGAAGTTTTTTTTGTTGAGGTATGGCAACTTCCAAGTTAGGTGCTGAGTGTCCAGGGAGATTGAAGTATTCTCCTACTGATTTATGGATATTGCCATTTTTGGTGTCTTGTTTGTGTCCATTTATCCTTTAGCATAAGGACAGTCCAGTTTGACCAATGTACATGGCAGAGGAGCATTGCTGGCACAAGATGGCATATACCACATTAGTGGATGCGCAGTGAATGAGCCCCTGATAGCGTGGCTGATGTTGTTTGGACCTGTGATGGTATCACTGGAGTCGATGTGCGGGCAGAGTTGGCAATGGGGTTTGTTGCAGGGATAGTTCCTGAATTAGTGCTCTTCTTGTATGGTGTTCAGTTGCTGGTGAGTGTTTGTTTTTGCTTGGGGATTCCTAAATTAGTTTAGATAGAGACCTTGTAGGTGTTTGTCTCTGTCTGAGGGATCAGAGCAGATCCGGTTGTACCTTAAGTCTTGGTTTCAGAGAATGGATTGCGTAATGTGTCCTGGGTAGAAGCTGGAGGCACGTAGGTATGCATTGCAGTCAGTTCGTTTTCAGGATAGGGTGGTGTTAATAGGTCTGTCCCTTATACATACGTTAGTGTCCAAGAAGTGGATTTCTTGTGTGGACTGGCTCAGGCTGACATTGATGTTGTGGTAGACAGACCTGACAAAGAAAACAGCAAAACACCACTGGCCATCCCTTACACCTCCCAGCTAAAATCTCTCCAACACCTCATCAAAGATCTACAACCTATCCTAGAAGATAATCCCACACTCTCTCAATCCTTGGGAGGCAGGCCTATCCTTGCTTACAGAAAGAGCCCCTCCTGAAGCAAATACTCGCCAGCAATCGAACACCATATAACAAGAACACTCGGTATAGTTATCTACATCCCTCGAGCTTCCATCCTAAACACACCACATGATCCATTGTCTACAGCCAAGCCCTAAGATATAACCGCATTTGCTCTGATCCCTCAGACAGAGACAGAGACATCTTCAGGATCTCTATCAAGCTTTCTTAAAACTACGGTATCCACCTGGAGAAGTAAAGAAACAGATTGACAGGGCCAGATGGGTACCCCACAGTCAACTACTACAGGAAAGGCCCCCGAAAGAAAACAACAGAACACCACTGGTCACCACAGACAATCCTCAAGTCAGACCTCTCCTCGCCTACAGACAACCTTCAAACCTTAAACAGATACTCACTAGCAACTACAGACCTAACAACAGAAACATTAAAGCAAGCACATATCCCTGCAACAAACCAAGCTGCCGACTCTGTCCACCTATCTGCACAAAAGACACCATCATAGGACCTAATCAAGCCAGCTACTCCATCAAAGGGTCCTTCACCTGCTCACCCACTAATGTGATTTATGCCATCATGTGCCGGATATGCCCCCAAGCCTTAGACATTGGACAAACAGGACAATCCCTATGCAGAAGAATAAATGAACATAGAACTGATACCAAAAATCACAAAACAAAAAAAAAAAACCCAGTTGCTGAGCACTTCCATCTTCCTAATCACTCCATTGATGATTTGTTAACTATGGTCATCAAGAAAATCAATGGGACATCAAGACTTCAAAGAGAAACAAAGGAAATCGATCTAATATGAAAATTAAATTGTGTGAAAGCCGGGCTGAATTGTGCCTATGGATTCTTTTCACATTATAACAGGTAATTTGACTTCAACCTCCCTCTTTGTGCTGTTTCCTAGAGTTTTGAATCCTTACAAATGCTCTGATTTGCTGCTGCAGTATGGCCTGATCCCATGTCTTACACTCCCCTGCATTTATTTTCATCCAATTCTGTATGTTCTCTCTCTTCAAAGTGTCTGACAAAGTGGGATATTCTCCCATGAAAGCTCATGAGATAAATAAATTTGTTAGTCTTTGAGAGCCACTCTCTGCTTTTTTTGCTTTACTAGACTAACACGGCCGCCCCTTTGGAACTTAGCAGTATTTAGAAGGCTGTGATAGAGACAAACTCTGATTTCATATATTGATGGTTGTCCAATGACAGCATGAGTGTTCTGTTATATTGTGCACAAAATTAGATTTTCAGTTTTGAGTGGTCTGTCTCCTAATGGAGACAAGTTCAGAAACATTTAATGCAGATCTGAAGGGTATGAAGGAAGTATACTGTGGCAGACATGGAACTGTTATGTAATAATCTAAGAATGCTGCCCTATATATAATTTTATGAATACTGTATGTGACTTTAGCAGGGAGATGAAGTTACTGCATATGGGGTTATTAAATGTTACTGTTTAAATGTGTTGATTTAGCTTAGTAGGGGGTTGCTGCTGGAAGAAAACAAACAGGAAGGCAGTATAATAGCTCCCTTGTAAGAAAGTCAGGCACAGACTTGGAAACGATGGGGAAAGTTATCTGTCATGAGGAAGCTGCAAACCTTGCTTCATGGTGCTAGAAACTAACAGATCAAGGTGCTACAAAGAGCTACGAATAATTTATTCACTGAAAAGGAAAATGAGCAAAAGACTGCATAAGATTTAAGTGATACTCCCCAATAGCAGAGTGAACAAGAACTAGTTTGTGAATTAACAGAAGAGATTGTCATGCACACCGTAATGCTTTCAGGGGTCTATAGAGAGCTTAGACCTACCAGGATCCCCATATGGAAGATGGAGAAATTCTTGGTGAACTAGACATACACACAGTCTGTTCTGTTGTTTTAAGAGCTTTCTCTCTATAACACTTGTATTGTAAATAAACAATACTTTGCTTTAGAAAAGCTGTTTGGTTACTGGATGCTACCACCATTGCTCCCTCAGGGAACACAATCTCAGGTACCGAAGATAAATAACACCTACTAAGTAATCATGGTTGATAATAGGAGACTGTGAATCAGGACCAAATCAGAGTGAGAGAATCGCACTATTCTACCCCTAGAAAGACATCCTGGCATGAGGCTCGAGATGTGGGTGAGGGTGCACCTGAAATGACCCAGAAGGGTAAGAGGTGCGGTTAGCTCTGTAACTGTGACACATATCTTTAGAACAAAGAGGTACTTCTTGGTTGCTGCAATCGCAGTACCTGGCAATTGGCTGCTCCACCTACTGAGACACAGTATGTGTCAGCAGAGAGGGACTTTTATTGGATATTTGAAAAGCAGTGAGTTTGTGGTCATTCCAAGTATGCTGCAAAGGCAGAAAATTCCACACAATGCTTGAGTTAGGCTATACCTGGAAGAGTTGGGAGTATAGTTAGAAAAATACAGAAATTTCCTTGAAGAAAACCATTGATGGAGTGGACAACTAATAGTGGTGCAACAATCTGGTAGAGCAACTCCTTTGGCTTCATGAGCGGCCATAACTGTGAAGACTAGTTTTCTATGAACAGTATATGGGATTGTTAATGCGTGTTACTGGTTTTGGTGATTCCTGCCTTAGCAAAGCAGTGACCTAAGTGCAAAACCTTTGGCATCATCATTCATACTTGCCTTTGGGCAAGAACTATAGAGATCAAAACAGAATTAGCCCTAGTACATAAAGAAAAAAAAAGAATCTATCTTTATGTAAAATATAATTATAGTTGACTTCATTTACTGTGTGTGTGAGAAAGAGAGTTCTGAGAAATGCTCTCAGTCTGTAGAGGCTAAATTTTTTGACCTCAGGAACCAACACTGGTCATACATAAGTAGGAAAGTAGATATGAATTTTCCTGAAGCACAGTGAATTAGATCATCTTGATTTTACACAGATAAGTTTTTTTGTAATCAAGTAACAGTTGCAAATGATATTAGAGTGATTTATATCTGCCACATGCTATCTCTTCAGCTGGAATGCTCTGCATGGGTTAAATGTCTTTTAATGCAAATTTGAATACTTACATGTCACACCCTGAAAATGGAGACTAAACTGTTCAGCTTCCTATTGATTGAAATCATGTGAGAGATTGTTTGTTAATATTTAATGTCATATCCCACTGGGACAAACATCACTTGACTTATATCAAAAATAATACAAAAGGATTAATATGTTTCCCTGAGCAGGGAATGCTTGTGATGTATACTATAACATACCATTGGTGGGAACCATAGGAGCATAAAAAGCTATTATTTCAATGTACATTTATTGCTAAGTTTGTTTTCTTTATGATTTATTTAGCTCACCAATTACTAACCTCCTACACTTCTTTGATCATTCCTACAACTGGATGATACTGTCAGTTATTGGTTCAGATTAATGGTACTTCACAGGCAGCTAACAAAGCACTCTCTTCTCCAAACAAGAAGCACTTTCCTGAAAAAATTGAGGCAATTATTACATTAGGTTATGTTAAACATTTTTTTCATAGCATGAAGCAAATATTTCATACCTGCAAACATTTGGAAGCAAAAATCCAGTAGCTCGTTACCATAAATTTTCACAACACATTAATATACACTGATTTGCATAAAATAGTATAGACATGATTCATCTTTGTCTCACTAAGATCCATTTCTTACATTTAACAATCATATATCAACTCATTCATTTCACACTACTCCCATTCTCTCCACACCTACTTATACACGCTTCAGCCACCACTCACACCAGTTATCTCAATTCATTTATCCATTCATTTTGATGCATACAACTTCCAAGGGCAATGCATACAGACTATTCTACACACACATCCCCGTACGATCTATCTAACCATTCTATGCACATTTATAGTGACCCGCAGACTTGACAACTCTATGATATTTCCCTGTACACTATAGGCTTTCAGACTCTCCTATGGATCTGTGGAGAAAATCCCACCTCACCAACTACTCTTCTCCATTCCCCTGCTTGCTAGGGAACAGCAGCCAATCAGAGCTGCCACACATGCTGATCGAAAACCTAATCTCTCGGCCTATGTAGCATGCAGAACTCCAACTCCCCACCACTGAAAATTTCTAGATATAAACAGTTGCTCCCAGCCAGCGGAGAAGCAGCTCCCCAATACTTAGGCTAGTGAAGGGGCATAAAGATGCTCTCTCTCCTCATAGTATAGCCAGTGAGATCCAAGTCAGGAAGTGAAGCTTCTGGAATCCCCCAGCCATTTCCTTAAGGAGGCTTCCTCTTTGTGCTCCTCCATCTGATGTACCCATTGACTCATATCCTGACCCTATATCCTCACACCCTCTTCTTCCACCATGCTGCTGCCCCAATTCTCCTATAGGCTGACCACCATCCACTCCCCCATATGAAGTTTCCTACTACCTCAATTTACTACTGCTGTCCCAACAACCTCATCTAACCCCTGGTCCAAAGTCTTAGCACCTTCATAGGACCTTATGACCTCTTTCCTCCCATTCCACTGAATTCAGGGGTGTCTGCCACTCTGTGATGCTGTTTGGGTCTAGGGGACTGTTTATGATTATTTTTCATATTAATATTTCATATTTGCAATAATCTATATGTGATATATCATGTTTGGTACGAATAGAAAGGTGGTAATCTGCTAGGAATGATTATATGGTTTATATATAGGTGTCAAATCTGTATTAGAAATTAGGAATATGTTTGTTCTGTTTATGTTCCATGTTATTTGATTCTAAGGCAACCCCAGATTGGATGTTTGCAAAACCACTGTCCTCTTAATGGCCCATTAAGGGAGCTGACAGCTACAGTGGGCCTAGGAAGAAACCTGTTTGATGAGTCACCCAGACTGACACTGTGACTCAACTTCATTTCAATTTGGCAAGGACTCAGAGCATGGGGAAAGCCAAAGGTGATAAAAGGCAATGGCACCATCTCCATTTTGTCTTCAGATTACAACCTGCAATCAACATTATCCTCTGGAACTATTCTGCTGCACTGAACAATGGACTGAGACCCACCGAGGTACTGGCTGTATACCAGAGGAACCGGACTAACCTGCAAACTACAGATTCTTCAAGGACTTGCTTTCTGCGGACTCTAAATCAGCAGTATGTATGTGATTCACTTTGACTCTTTAACAGCTCTCATTTTGCTTCTTTTCTTTTTATAATAAACCTTTAGTTATAGTTACTAAAGGATTGGCTGGCAGCATGGTATTTTGAGTAAGATCCAAATCTACATTGTTCTGGGTGATGTGGCTGGCCCTTTGAGGTCAGGACAACCTATTTCTTTAAGACGCCTAGTGGCTAGGTAGGGACCAGAGGTGCTGATGTGCAACAAAAGAGGCTGATTCTATTTTGTTATGCCTGGTGATGACAAGAGTAGGGAATCAGAAGCATGTTTTGTTACTGACTGGGAGACTGGTTTAAGTCCCACCCATCAGTGGTTTGGGGGTTTGGCCTTTCATTTTGCAGCTTGGTCTGATTTTGGCACATTCAGAAGGTTATCCCAGGAGGCCTGGGTCACACTCTCCATCCCCAATTTCCAATCTCGGAGGAGGAACCAGGAGAGGCTGCTACATCCCTAATCCCAAATAGAACAGCAGGAGACAGCTCTCTAGATGCGCAAAAGGAGTTATGTTGAACATCAAGATGCCTAACTTTCTGGAGCCTAAGAAATCACTGAATTCACAAAGCCTGAATTAGGTGCAACACATTTGGAGAGATAGGGGCTTTAGCATGCAAACCCCAAAAGCCAGCATGCTAGGCAAGGAGTTGCTTAAGGTAATGAACAAGAGATGCCAACCTGAGAGGTATGTTCTACATGCCACCACTCTCATGGAAGTAGGCACCAAAGATTGGGTTGCAGTGAGGCGATTGTCTCTGATAGTGATTCACAGCCAGAAGCCATCTCTTGGAGTGAAGTGCCTATGGTGCTTTTGCAAGAAACCAGGAGAAGGGAGCAATTCCCTCATTATTTTTAGTTTATTGTGAGAGCCTTGGTTCAACTTGCCACTTGATGTGCAAGAAGAGAAGGGATTTGAACAGGTCTCTGCTACCTGTTAGGTGAGGTACCTAACCACTGAGTTAGCTGATACTGTGATGGGAGGCTCCCCCAATCTCTCCTCTTGAAACCATTTCAGTGTAGCTGAGCACAGGGCCCAAGAGACTACAAAATGGGTATTCCTTAGAAGCCTTGAAAGGGGGATTGGAGGGTTTGGGGGTTGGGGGCATTTGCTTGCTTTCTAACATTAGAAATTCACGTCCACCTCCTGAATTAAGGGCTCAGAAAGCTTAAAAGATACAAGGAGTTCTTCAACAAAAAAGGGAAGACAGAGAAACATGTCTTAGATCAAAGGGAAAAATAAATGGGAAAAATCATTTGACACTCCCTACTCCTGTAAAAGTAACCTCATCAGGCCTTCTTTATATATCATAATGAAGCAGAACAAGGCACAAGCCATTTTTTTTCCCTTTGAAGATCATCTTCAACATTGCACATTATTGTTAGGATTAATGGCATGTAATAGAAATACAAGGATTTTGTGCATCTCAACAATCAATCATGTTTAATGTATTACAAAGTGCTCATCACTGTCATAGCTTGGTGTTGGATATCTAATTTTTTATTGGTTTCAAAAAAATATAAAAAGATTAAGAAAGATAAGGGAAAATATATTACTGTGCTATGTGCGTGTATGGAAGTGTAAACCATGGCAAGGTTAACCAAGCAATTTTATTAGCTGATTCTCTTTGAACAAGTGAACTACCAGTACCTTAACACTTTCCACTTTATCTCTTAGCTCATGTCTTGTAAGTGTCAGCAGAATAGATTTTCTATCATGGCACTGCATGTCACCCAATTTAACATAAGAGCTGTTGGGGCGGACAGGGGAAACCAGTGATATCAATTATTTAATTTCTGAGAATGTATGGATATAATGGAGTTAGTTAAGACATGGTTATTCAGCCACGACACTCTACCCTTGGTAAAGGCATTCATTCAGGAATACATTATATTACTCACATCAGAAGTTCCCCTTTTATTTTTTCTTCTGTATTATGTATTGCTATATTGTGGCTTTCTATTATTTTTCAGAACTCTCATGGAATTAGATGTTCATTCTCCAAATTCAGAGTATTTATTTTAACATGCAAGGGATGTCTCACATTGTTTTTAATTTGTTTTCTTTTCACTGACCTTTTCCGACTTCAAGACATTCTCTTTACTCTCTGCATTATTGTTCTGCAGCAGTAATGCTGTTGTGAAGACTGAGCTGCAACTTCTGTTCTAAATCTACTTTCACACACTTGTAACTCTCCCCAAAATGTTCCCTTTTGGACTGCAGCTTTCAATGCTTAGTCTCTTATTCAGAAATGGATTTTTATTTGAAGTTTCATAAATAACATCTATTCAACCGTTTTTTGTTGTCCAATATGAAATGGGTGCATTTTCAGCAATTCAGTCATTTATTTTCCTTTTTTTTTTTTTTTTTTGACTATGATAATTGAAGAACAGCTTTGTTTTACTTCAAAATGACACACGCAGTGATCTGATTATGGGATTGTGCCTTTGCCACTTATTTGAAATAGTTTTGAAATAAAGTTCTGCGTGTGACAAGTACCGTTAAACAACATATTGAAATTGAAGTGATGAGAAAAGCAGCATACAGTACAATTGCTCTCTGCTTAGAAAGTTTAAATGGATGATCTGTTTTCTGTAATACATTTAATTAGTTTTTAAAATAAATCAAATTAATTATCTGTATATATATTAACACTAGTTTTCTTGCTGTTCAATGAGTGCACAGATGCCTAACTGATTGCATGCCATCCAATCAAAATTTTATACAGAAGTGTTACATTGTAGTAAATTAAATATTGTAACCTGCACACTGAAGATGAAATTTTCCTCTTATCCTGATGTAAATGCAAAGTAAATCCATTGTCTTTAATTGATTTACTCCACCTGCACACTATTTAATTGCAAACTGAGGGTAGAATGATGATCCTTTGCTCAAATCACTGATAAGAAATTGCATGTACCTGTAGTGCCCCAGGAAGGAACTGTGATTCAGAAAGTCACAGTTCCTTGCTTCTGGGGAAAAATTTACTGCAGCCTTTTACAAGGTGTAAATTACTTCCCTGTCATGCTAGATCAACTCTGTTCCAGCCAAGGCTCCGTATCTGTCCCTTACTGCCTGCTTGCTCACAAGTGGAAATAGACATCCCATGAAGCCCACTTTCCCTATCCACCTCCTGGACTTGCAGTCCAAGGTGATAACATGGGGTGGGGGGCAAAGAGGACTCACTTATTTCAGTACATGACTAGTGGCCCAGAATGAAGCAAGGATCATTCATCTTTCACTGTGCACCATCCAACTGGGAGAGTGAAAGAGAAAATAATAATATGGCACTATGTAATTAAATATATTGTAATGCAATGGTTCTTAACCACTGTGTCAGGACACGTTGCTGTGTCACCACATGGCAATAAGTGTGCCATGGAGAGCCAGGCAGATGGCTGGATTTGGCCTGGAAGGAGTGGGCTGGTGTGTCCTCTAGAGTCACAATATGATGCCAAGTGTGTCACAACCTACAAAAGGTTGAGAACTACTGTTGCAATTTGTAACAGTGTAGAGATTAGAACTACAATTGTACCAGTAACCTTAACAGCCAGAATCTCAGCATGTTAAATAGGTCTTCACATATTGAAAGATCCTTGTTCCCTCAAATATTATGAAACTCCCAAAGGAGTCTCATGTCATGGAAAATTTGAGGTGGGTAGATGTGCACTGGTAAAGGAACCCACAGTTGTAGCACTGATATTACCCTGTCCGTAATGACCTGCATCGTGGTGTTGAGATCTGTGATAGAGCAGACAGAGGCTGGTGAAGAGGTCCACAGAGGTTTTACATTGTTCCCCAGGTTGTTCTTGCCAGTTTCTGAAGATGATTTACATGCATTTGTATTCTGTCATGGATATTTTTTAAGTGCTTGTGGTTTGTGAAATTCACTCTAATATCACACCAAGATATTTTGGGGCTGGAATTGTGTCTTATCTGCTGGCCACAAATACTTATATACAACTTCACCCTAGCCTTTCAAGTGTTTTGATAGAATGCTAACAGAAGAGTCTTGGGGGAATTTGGTTTTAGCCACTAACATAAGAAATATATTTCTATGGTTTTAAGATTCTTGGTTAGGATTTCTTTGATGATGGGTAAATACCAAGCCTGTATATTCAAAGCACTGTCATTAACATAGCTAAATTTCTGTAATGATGTTTGGATAAAGTTGATGGTAACCTTCTTGTGGTCTGCCCAATTATGTGCCATGGCACAACTGAAGTCATCAACTAGTATCTGAACATCATTCACCAAAGTCTTGTATTGAACAACAGTGGAAATAGCTTCCTGGGAAAAAAGTACTCTTCCATAAGTCACTTGAATGGAATTGTAAACCTAGCTTTATGAATTTGCCAACTGAATGTTGAAGGTATGTCCTAATCTAAAGTGGCTATCTACCTCACATTATAATCAATGTCTTTGTACTGCAAGAAACTCATGTCAAAGGCTATGTCTACACTGGTAAATTAGTCTGGACTAAAGAAGCTTAGTCTGGACTGATTTAGCTTATGGCTACATGAGGGTATGTCTAGTCTGAACTCAGAAATTTCTTAGTTCGAACTAGGCAAAGATTAGTCTGAACTAGTAGGACCTGGCACTAGTGCAGACTTACTCTTTCAGTTCAAACTAAGCACATGAAATACATGAACTAAGGCTTAGTTCAAACTTAAAAAGTTCAAACTAAGCCATTAGTTCAAACTAACTGTGTGTTCTAGTTTGAACTAAGCATTAGTTCGAACTAAAAAGCCCGCTGTTAGTTCAAACTAACCCGAGGTTAGTTCGGACTAGCAAGTCTGAACTAAAATAGGAGATGTAGACATGAGCAAAGATGACATTCAAAAAACATGCTGCTGGACTGTCAGTTACATCCTCATGGCTTCACTCTATCACCTGAGATAGGGCTACTTAGGATTATGACATGAAAGAGGCCAGTAGAAATTCCAGAACTCTTAGCATCTCAGTAATTGTCAAGAGAACAATAGTTAATATTTATAACCACTGTTTCAGGATCAAGAGAAAGAAGATACAAATCAGGTGGAGTGATAAGGAGCAGTTTATTCAGTTCAGCACCTAGTCTCATTCCCCTTTGCTTCACAACCAGTGAAGTGAGTCCTGCATTAACTACTTCACATCTTTTTATCCAAAATAGCACTATCTACTATACCCCTAACTCCCCTATTTGGTAACATGATTATAAAATTAATATTTATGGTTATAGGAGGAATATAATCATACCCCCCCCCCCCCGTTGTTATTTATAGCTTTAACATACAGAACGCAGGCACTTTACCTTCAACCACCTTATCTTTGCAACAAAAATACCTACACATTCCTTAGCAAGCAACTTGCAAGAAAGGAGGAAAGATGCAGTGTTATAACTTTTCTCGAATAAGCGTGAGACACGTAGAAAACATACTGCTTCAACATTCTTTGGACAGATATTGAGGGGAGGAATTATCTGTGCCTGCTCCAAGGTCAGGGAGCTGCTGTGTACTTAGAGCAGAATTACTGCTTATTGCTTGTGGTATATGGCCTTTTAGCTCAAATCAGGGGCCTGGCAGAGGAAAATTCATGCCCAAAGCCTGGGCCCAACATCATAGCTCCTCAGGAATTTGGTCTACCACCAGCCTCCTTAACCCCCAAGCCCACCACCACCTAATATAAATTGGCCTTCTCCCTCCATCTTATCTCCTGGCAAAGTACATGCATGATTTCAATAGCCACCACATAACATCAAGCCACAAAAGCAATAATACTACATCTGAGGCATGTGCAGATTGCTCATCAAATGAAGAAAACCTCTCTTTTCAATACCAAAGAAAGAGGCACTTTTCATTCTGCCCACCATATCAGAGACTATAATCCAGATCTCTGCTTCTTCACTAAAGACCAGTTCAAACTCCATCAGAAGACTTTCAGAACCATTTGTAGCCAACAGGACAAGCTTTCCTGTTATATTCTCTGGCTTGCTTTTATTAAATTTTGGCTCCTTTCATTATATTCAGCTGTAACACAAGAAACCAACAAGCCTGAGTCTCATAAAACATTAGTTTAAACCCTAAATTAACATAAATGTGGTTGAGTAGGCTATAACCTTTGGCATAGATAAATGGCCTAATTGTTACATTTACATTTTAGGGAAATAAGGAGATCTGGCTCAAAAGGGGAATTAGAATGTACCAGTATATGCTAACACAAGGAATGTGTAAGTAATAACCAGAAACCTGCTTAAGCAAAGATTCACAGGTGTGATAAATAGCTCGGACAGCAGTTACACATATTAATATGTTAACATATAGAATAAGTACCTTTCAATATTGTGTGGGTGAAAAGGCTAAATTTGGGCATGGAGAACTGAGCATGAGAAGATGATGCTCAGGCCCTTTAACAGGGCAACAGCTATGACCTGGACTGATTCTCTCCTGCACTTCTTACATAGCTGTCTACTTTCTACTACTTGACTCTTCAATTCATTGAGGAACTTGATCCATCAGACATCTTGCCATGCCAAAGAAAGGCCTGGATCCTTTGTCTCTTAAAGCACGTACTGAAGGAACAGTGTATGTGACCATATAATTCTAAGAATTTGGGTAAAGAATTCTACCACAGACAACCCTGATATTGTAGTATTCTCTCTGCCTCTTTATGTGGCTTGGGTCCTTTCTAGCTTTGTTCATTACCTCAATAAAGACATCTAAGGCTTTATTTTAACCTGAGCATGAGTGCCCTTATCATCCACCTGAGACCCTCCACAAGATATGGAACTCTGTAGTGTTAGTTCCCTGTAGCCTGTCTCTGGTATCAGAAGTGCATTAAGTGCTCCAACAAGTAGCTGGTTCACTACCCACCCTTTCTTCCTCTTATCATTGGCCATCACTATTGAAGAGATAAACAAGGATCTCTGACTTGGGAATGCTACAAAACATGATGGTGTCTTTCCAGAGTTTCTGAAAAACCACAGAGCCAAGGGACAGAAATGGCTGGCAATTCTGTCCTCTAATATCCATTCTTCAGGGTTT
Source organism: Podocnemis expansa (assembly GCA_007922195.1). Lineage (NCBI taxonomy): Eukaryota > Metazoa > Chordata > Testudines > Podocnemididae > Podocnemis > Podocnemis expansa. Next base: position 37,261,810 of record ML681972.1, on the reverse strand, counting down.
GTTCAGAGAATCTAGGGCAAGTCTATGGTCACTGCCATTGCTAAGACCAAGAACCCACCTGTAATACCTCATTGTATTGGCCTATACTACTTCCCCTCATGTTGTACAAGCTCCTGGAAAGAATATTAGTGGCAAGGATTACACTAGCTGTGGAAGTAATGATACCAAATGAACAAATGAGTTTCTGACCAGACTGCAGCTGCACTGACCAAGGATTAGGTTTCACACTCCATGCTGAGGTTGTAGTTCTAGAGAAAACATAAGATGGGGACATCTTTCTTAGCCTTATCTGCCATCCAGGACAGTGTATAGATGAATGGCTTTCTCCCGAAAGCCAGCGAAAATTATCCTAGTAATACAACAACAAAGTTATTCTGATAAGTTCTAATCAATCACAGGTTTCATGTTTTCCTTGATGATCAGGTAACCAACCCATGAACTCTCAGTGATGGTTTACCATGGGTATCACTCTTAACATCAAACTTGCTTAACATTTACAACAAAGATCTTTGCAATTCCTAGGACTTAATTGCTATTTCTAGCTACCTACAAAGGGAAATCCCCCCCCCCCCAATGATGATAACTGTAGAACTTGAGTGATTCACAGATGGGTGCTGCATTTTGGGAAGTTAATGTAAGGCAGAGTAGACAAAGTGTATGCTGGGTCCTCTGACCAACCAATGGGAAGAATTCTGCCAATTCTTCCTATGTGTTACATGAGAGCACACTTGCTTTTGTAAAAGTAACATTCTGGCAGAGCTTCATATGATTGCTTCTGTGGAAGAAGTCTTCATAGACTCCAAATTTATGCAAACTGCTGCTGAGGGTTATGCTTCTATATAACTACTACTCTGTGTCTCCTCTGGGCAGAAGTAATTCCCTCGGGTGCGCCTGCTACCCTCCTGGTCACTCTGGATACTGGATACTTGGAACTCAGGTAAGTATTTATCACATTCTTTATTAAGGAAGAGAGGTAATAGACATCAGAGCTCTACTCAAGCAGAGTTACAGTGGAGTAACCTGACCAGAAGATAGCTCCAAAGAACTGGTAATAGCATACAATATGTAAAAACAAAATGATTAACTAAACACAGCGCTGGAGCTGCTATCAGGTAAAAAAATAATGACTCAGGAGCTGTCAGGTACACAGATACTTGTCACATGAATTCTAACCATAAGCAAGATTCTGAGATCTGTGAACCTCAGGCTAGGAGGCTCTGCTGTGCATGTGCAGGCCCACAAAACTCACACAGCAGACACCTTGATTGACAGTCATAAACTTTGCTTAGTCTGGACATACCCTGGTAGCACAGCCTATAGCACTACTATTCTTTACATTTTATTTTGCACAAAGTGGATTTAGGTCCTGATTCTCCACTCTGTCTTGTGCATTCATTTACACAGGATAAAGTGAGTGTAGACCAATGCTCTAGCACAATTGTTATAAAAGCTGTAGAAAACAGTGCCCACATTGGCACCTGTTCTATGTATGTATTTATGAGAGCTGCTGCCTCTATGAGCCTTCTGATTATTTTTAAGTCCTTCTGAAACCTGTCTATTGGTTATTTAAAAAATTAAGCCAGACATAGGGAGGACATTCTTTCGGTTCTTATATGTCCAGAACTTTGAATTTACCCGATGAAACCATAATGCTAAGTCAATAGGCTCATTGTAATTTAAAATCTTTCCTGTTTTATCACTTCTGTTCTAATCCTGTCTTTTTACTTCATCTTTTCTCATTGATTAAGCAGCTCTTTTGTTTTACTATAATGGAATAATACAATAGTGTGAATCCAAAGTCCCTGGGGATGTCGTCACATGAAAAGCTCTATATAAGCCTACTGTGATTTTATTTATTGTTTTTGCATGTATAAATAATATTCTACATTCAGCTTGTGTTTCCCGTTCCTGGACAAACGCAAAAAGCATTTAGGTGATTGCTCAAATAAGGCTGTTACATAATGAGGATCTTGTCTTTGGTCTCCACCAGTCCCAGAAAACACATTCTTAGTTGATTGCATTCTTGTCTCATCTCCTATGCTTCAGTGATGTATCTTTTTGTTCACAGCAAAATCTCACTACTTTATCACTACTTATGCTAATTTACAAATTCTTTTTTATTTGCCTTAGCTTTTACTTGCCTTGCCTTTAGGACTGAAGTTTCTTTTCTTCTTCCTCCTTTTTTTCTGATTTTAGAAATGGTAAGCTGGAACAGGGACACACATTCCTCATGCAGACAGAGCTTGATTTCATGTAGAAATAGATTTCACCTCCCCTTCTTTACTGATATTATTCTCAACATTCTCCCCATCAGAGGTGCTCTGCAGTGTATCCCTACTCAGTTGCCCATTCAGTGGAGTTTCTCTTCATGAACGAGGCAGAGCCTGCAGCTGCAGCCAGTTTTATGTGCAACTTATAACCAGGCCTCAGGCTTTATTAATGTCATATAATATAATGGCTCAGCTCTTAAAGACCTCTCTGACTCTGTCTCCACTCCTCCAGACACCACTCTGGGTATCCCGTTCCATTGGCTTGAAGAGGGGAGATGAGAGGGGATCCACTCTTTCTGGGGGGTCTAATGGCTTAGGTAAAGTACTGACATTCAGGAAACAGGTCCCAAAACCAAAATCAAGGGTAATTTAAATCCAACTCCCATTTTATTTCAGCTTTCCAACTTTAAAATGGATCAAAACAAGTTTTAGCTCATTTCTATTTCACAGAGAGGGATAAATTGGGTCCTTTTTGATTTTGCAAAAGCAAAGGGGGATGGATTCTGAAACAGATCCAATTTTGTTCCCTCCCATGGCTGCATCTCTATGTGCACAAATATGATATCCAGATAGCTGGTTCTAGTTTTGACTTATTACTTCTAGCAACCATTGGTCTCTCCCAAAACACTTTTCCTGACATGTGTGAATATAGTGTCACACCCTTAGAGCAATGTTGTAATTTTGTTGAAAAACTATGTTATGGATCACAAAGGTTGCTAATTTGTATATTTTTGGCTAATACAATTATCAGGTAATCCTCACCCTCCCTTTCCCATACCTATCCTCCCATAAGCTTTCCCACACTGTTTAAGAAAACTATGCGAGGCCAGCACTGCTTTATCCATGGTACAAAACAAGGTTGGAAAGACACTAATTTGTTTTTTGCCACCATTGTGTCTGTGTAGTTGGGAGGTAAAAGACAGATATTCTTAGACATACTGCACTGAGTACATGTAATTGATTTGTTCTCCTTATATAAACTATTTGTCTTGCCATTTCTAGCCATAAGAACTAACATGATCCATGTTATTAATAATGGAAACATTCTCCAGATTGCTATATCCAGTCACTGTTGACATCTGAATTTCATATCTGTCACAAGATCAATGAGTTGCAAAACTGCTAGGCACAGCCACTGGAAAAAATGTGTTTTGGCAGCAGTATGGCATGTTAATTGCAGAATGTTATCATAGGATAACAGTATTATTAAACTCATCAGTATCCTACTACATGTTAAAGACTCCTGTGTTTTTACAGATCATTACAAACCATGTTAGACAATACCTGAAAAACAGAATTTCAGTCATTTTATGAAAGCCTGTCATAGTTCAGCAATGAAACAACTTGCTTAGCTACTGAGGCATAATGTGTCAACAAGATGGAATTCCACTTTCTAGAAGCTGGAGTACCCACTCAACAGACGAAAGCAATACATGATTACTGCCTAGAGCTTGTGGCATAATGCTAGCAACTCAGCATTTAGCAATAATGGAAAATGTCTGTCTCATTTTCATTCCCCTTGAAAAAAGCCACTGTATGATGTCCTGAAACAGTTCTGCTACAAGTCAGCTACTTAATCTCAACAATATCCTCAAACATGACTTTTTGATTCTGAGTTAATGGAAGATTTTCTTAAAAGCACAAATGTAACAAAAGTAGGAAAATAACAAATATGAACTATAATAAGAAGAGTAGGCCTTCAATTTTAGTAGTATATACTGATTGTCTTCTTGATTTACACTCCAAAGCATCATAAATGACATAATAGTTCTGCGCTCTTTTTTTGAATTCTATTTTTTTTTCTTTTGTTTTTCACAAACCCAAGGCTTTTCTCTGTGACATCTTACCTTGGATAAAAGGCTCTACTATCATTTTTTCTTTATCTTAAAACTGAGGCAAAGTTTCAGATTGTTGCATATAGATTTCATTGTTCCCCTTGACCTCTTACTCATCTGTTTATAGAGCTTAGTGGTTTAGGGAAAAAACAAAATCCATTTTGTGAGGCTTGCTAGTATTTTCCTAAAATATCAACAGTAGGTTTGACCATCTTAATATTTTTAAATATCTTAGGATGTCTAATTTTACATGTCCACTACTGAAATATAAGGGGAAATTATATTTAACTGAACACTTATATGTAGCTCTCTGTTTGAAAATAAAGTCTTCTACCTTAGGCCCGTTTTAAACCATTCTTGACAAGTTATTGCATATGAAACATTGTCCTGAAATCAGATGGCTTAAGAATGATAGGCTCCCCACAAATAAAGAGCATGCTGACAGTGAAATGCATTGCAAGTGTACTGAACTTTGTCACAGAGCACACTTATACATGACAGCTATGTAAAATCAAAACTACTTTCTATGCCTGAATTTGTATTCTATTGTTTTGCATGTTGTGTTTTGATACTACTATATCTAAGATTAGAGCAGGACAGAAATTTTCCAGTGGAACTGTTTTTTAACAGAAAATGTTGGGAGTGTGTTGATTTGGTCACATCTTTCAACAGAAAACCACCAGGCAAGCAGGAAGGCACGCTGCTCAGTGGCTCGCCAGCCAGTCAAGCAGAGAGGCAGGCTGCCTGGTGCACTGAACTTTCAGGTGCCCCAGCTACCTTCCTCATAGGTTGCCAAGCTACCTGGGCTCTCTGGCTTACCAGTGAATATCCTGCAAATGATTTATAGAGCATTTTGATTTCTTTTGGTGTATGCTTCCTTAACTATGGAAAAATCATTAAAAAGCAAATAAAAATAAAATAAAGAGAATAAAAAGAACTGCTTGAAAATGCATTTGATACATGCTGTATATAGCTTTTGTTATTTCGATCTATGGAAAGGGAATGCTAATGATAAAGAAGATGTACTTAAATATAACTTATTTTTCAGTGAATACATACAGTCCTGGAGTTTTAAAATTCCACCTGTCCTGCAGAAAGGGCGTGTTTTATTTATTTATTTTACTGCAAAAACTCTTATTTAATGGGAGACGCTTTACCGAATACAAATCTGCTGTACGATATTTCTCACGTCATTAGCAAAACATGTCACATACCAAGCTTGAGATTCTCACTTGTAGTAATCAGCTGAAGGCAGGACGAAGCACTACAAAACCTTTGTGATTGACAAAGTGGGATTCTCTCCCACAAACACTCATGCGATAAATAATTTTTTTAGTTTTTAAAAGTGTCACCAGACTCCTTCTTTCTATTCCTTACCCCAAAACCATTTATATTGTTAGCTTTGTCCCCTCAGAGTTTAAAACAACTTTAAGGCTGGCTGACTCTGGCTCCAAGGAGAAATGCCTGTTACCAAGGATCACTGGAGTATAATGGTATTTCAGATACACATATTTGCTATTAGAAATGCTGCAATATGCATGCTACACCAGGTCAGTGTGAAGAGACAGCCTTAATATATAGTTATTTGTTGTTTAATATCCAGGGATTTTCTCTTCATTCTAAGGGATCCCTATTTGACTTGATCTGCTTGCTTTACACTTTTTTTTTTTGCAAGCTTCTGAAGTGATGCAAACAGGCCATCTTTTAGGGGAGAAACTGAACCCAGAATAAACAAGGAGCCCTGTGGCACTTAAAGACTAACAAACATTTATTGCATGAGCTTTTGTGGGAGAAAATCACACTTCATCAGATGCTTTGAAGATGGAAGAACTTCATCTTACTTAATGTAAGTTCCTCCATCTTCAAAGCATCTGGTGAAGTGCAATTTTCTCCCACAAAATCTCATGCAATAAATAAATGTGAGTCTGGAGTGCCACAGGACTCTGTTTTGCTGAACTAGACTAACACAGCTGCCCCTTTTGAACTTGAACCTAAAATGTTTCTTCTATTTCTTACTATAATAAATTAAGATTAGTGGTGAGAATTCTTCAGGTGTGTGACTGTATATGCATAAACTAAATCATCCATTTTAATAAGCAAATAATACACTTTTCCTTGGAGCTCAGCTCTAACCTCATTGGGTTCTGTTTTATCTCCAAGTTTTTCTCTGATATATAGGAAGTAATATCCTAGAGTAGCAGAAAACAAGACAGAGATGTTTTATTTACGGAGCTTTCATGGGCCTTGATTACCACAGCTTTTCTGGTACCCAGGCCAGTTGGTACAATCTGTTATGTCTTCCATATTTTGTTGCTGTTTTTTTGTATTAAACATGTCAACATTTTACATTTGAGCAATAAAAGTAGAGAGATAGGTCTGTTGAACTGCAATGAAGGCAGAACAACAGTGCATAATGCTAATACCTTGGGAAAATAATCAGTGTTTTAGGAGTAATAATAATATAAAAGGATTAGCTAAGACCAAGATCAATCTGTAGCACTCATGTCAGTAGCTAAGAAACAGATTTCTCCATAATGCTGCTCCAGTCAAAAATAAACATCCCCAGATCCATATTGCACCTCTTATTTGCTTTAAAAAGATCACAGCCTGATTGCAATGGACACTGTGCAGAAGTATATTAAAAGAGAGCCAATGCCTTCTCTATCAGAACACACAAAAACCTACCCGTTTATCTTGTGGCCCTCCTTTCGAGCTTGTAAATGATTGTATGTAGGGTATATTACAACCCATAAAGAGACTTGGACCAAACTTTTGTCCTTTTTTTCCCTAACTATGGTAAAGAAAACTTCTCATCTGTAGCCCCGTTTCTGAAATCAGGCAGCTTACATACATGTCACTCCCAGAGCACCCTAGCACATCACAGAGACACTTTCACGTGATTTCTGCCATGGGGGTCTTGCAGATAGGATCTTGTCTCAGCAATTTTTTTCCTGCAGTGTGAAAGAGAGAATCAGACCCTCTTTTTTTTGTCTTGTTCTTGCCTGCTTTGACAGAAACTTTGGGGCGAGTGCCCAGAATTTGGCTCACAGACTGGACTAACCTTTCCAATCTTTGCCTCAGTGAAGTGTCTCTATCTCAACATCTCTTAACCCAAAACAGCTGCTAAGGCACAATTTTTCATATACTCCTGGTCAGGAGCTACTAAACCAGAGTCCTTAAAAGAAAATTACAGCTTGATAAACAAGTATAGAAAGCCTTTAAATTAGACACTTTTTATTTACAGAGCAACTGCAGATTCAAAATGATGAACAATAAAGCTATGCAGAATGCCATTTGATTTTTATCAATTTAAGGTGGACAGCACAGCAAAAATTATTGGTGATTTTATCCATTTTAACCAGTCCTGAAATTTAATCTGGAGGCCTTTCTTTTCGTTTAGTAATTCTTGTTTCTCACTTTTCGCCTTTTATTTTATAGCCTTGTACCAGTTCAGAGAGTCTGGGGAACAGTGTTTTACATGCACCACAGCATGGACAGAAAGGAAGCTGTACCAAGGTTGACAGATGGTAACCTACTCATAGAGCACAAGCTACTGTAACTTCTTAGTTCAAGCAAACAATTATTCTTCTATGTTATCAGTTTGGGCGAAATCAAAACTATATTAAAAAGTGCATTTTCTACTACAAAAAGACAACAGCATGCTGCTACTATATATATTTCCTTTTCCTTTCCTTCCCTTCCACTGCCTACATGGATTTAGTAATAATTTCAGGCACAGGAGGATTCAAAGTCATCAACATGAAATGAAAATCCTTTCCCCCCCTTTCTTGATAAATCCTGCAATCTCAACTGATTCTCAATGAGCTACAAGAAACACGCACAGTCTTACCCCACAGCCCAGTCCATTGCTTGGCTCACATATTATTTTTCTCACATCTGAGTCAGGAAGCAGGCCAGCTCCACATCCTGGAGTAGGACACAGCACTCCGCCCATCTGCAGCACACACTCCTCTGCACCATAGCGCTGGTAACGGTTGTACTGCAAGGCAAATACATGTATTATAGTTCAAAGAGAATTTGGGGAGAGGGGAAGAATCCCAATCTTTTACGCTCCAATTTAGCTTGTTCAGTACGGTCAGAAGTTCTGATGTTTCCATTTACACAGTGTAGCCTTTGGCAATACCTGTACTGAGCTTGCATGCATATTTTACTCTCTATCCATTTTATGTAGGTATATCTTTCCTTTTATAGGCCTAGAAATTATGGTTCTATAGTATTTTACTTGTATAAGTAAGTTAGTACTAGTTCTTTCTAGAGGCTGGTAGTGCAAGAAGTGACAGTCTGCAAGTAAGTGCCGTGCAACAGAATGAAATCCTGCAAACTTTGTAAAAGCAACAAGGTTAACATCTATCTGTGCAATAGAAGAAAGCTAACTGGGTAAAAGGTGAGTGTGGGCCTTGCAGGCTTTAAAGGAAAGCACAAGATGGGTTATTTTGACCATATTTTGCACAAAAACAAATGGAAACATCTCTATAGACTCACCACAAAACTCACAAGGTGGTAAATGGAAAACAGGAGAAAGGTGAAGGGGAACATTCTAGAAAATTACATCAATAAACCCCTGAACCAATCATCTGAAAGCACCCCAGTAGTTTTTTAGTCAAGATCCATATGTGGGCCAGGAAGAATGAGATAATTCAATCTGTTTTTGGAAGGGTAAAAGGCAAAGCCCCTGTATTGTGCAAAAAAAGGGTATTTAAGGCCCTGAAATTGGGAGAGAATTCAAAGCTTCCACTTTCCTGAACCTGAGCTCAGCTTTCTGAAAAGAAGATCTTCACAGACTCATGACTCTACTCTACTTTACCTTCTTTAGACACCTTTTCCTTGTTTTATTTTAGCTAAGCAAAGTTAGAGCTAACAACTCTATTCTTCAACAGAACATGATCATTTCGGGTGTGAGTATAAGCAAATTGTAATCTTGTAATCTGTAAGCTATTTTATAGTTTTAATAGAAACTATAACTGGTTATTGCTTGTTCTCAACTGTATATGATTTGCTAAATGCATTAAAGTTTATTCTGTTATTTCATTATACATTTATCAGTTAGTGTTCTTATCAGTTACATGCTTTCTGCTGCTAGCAACAACATTGTTATAAATACCTAAACTCTGTATACCTCTTCTTGTCCTGGGAGTTTCCATAAAGAAATTAGTTTAAGTTTTGATTTATCTGTGGTCAGATTCTGGACGAGGACGCTTATCCTTCAAACTGATTCACTAAAATCCATATTGACTATTCTAAATTCCAAAGTAACTATAGAATCAGACTACACACAGTAACTTCGGGTTATGCGTCAGATGTTTGTGGCATAAAAGTATCACCTCATTGCTTCAGTAAAAAGGGTAAATGCTACAATGCTTCACTGCATATTAGAAACAAATTAGGAAAGGAAATTAAATCACTGTAGCCAGAAACAAACAATATAATTTGTTAGGACCAAAAGTATCCCACAATTACACAAGACAACTTTCTTTTGAAAAACTTATTCAGGGTAGATAGATGGAGCCACAAAATGTTTCTCTGAGTAACATTTTTTTTTTTTTTAATTTCATGTCTAGCTTTTTCTGTCTCTCTCACTGTAGTGTATGTTTCACTTACATCCATTTGTCAGCCTCATAAGAGAAGGGAGGAAAGCACCCCCACTTTACAGATAAAGACCCAAAAGTTAATTGACTGACCCAAGTTTATGCAGAAAGTCTGTGCCAGGGTCAGAAATAAAAACTACTCTGAGTCTAGCTCAGTGCATTAGCCATACCACCATTCTTCCATTCCTTCTCTGTTTTTAACTTGTTTTTAAATGTGAATGTCTTTGACTACATTGGGTGCTAATGAGGAATGACCAAAGTATGCAGGGAACATTTTCATCCAAATTTCAAATCTTTGGAAAAATTTTTTGATGAAGTTTACTGCTAAGTGGCATTTAAGATGTGTTAATAAGCATGTTAGTTAACACATTTTAAAGCCATAGCTCATTTCAGAGTGTAGATAGACCTTAAGACAATTAGACGGAACCCTGCTGCTGAAAGTCAGATCAGTGAGGCCTAATGTATTTATGTAGATCATGGCTCTATTGACATATTCAGATTGCACAGAATTTCAGTTTTAAGTAAAACTCAAGCCCTTGTGGCTGTGAAGAAATGTTAAAATTGTTATATGAGGGTAAATCGATGCAGTGTTTTCTTCTTGAGTCTATAGAGAGCCTGAAACAATAACAGAGATAGGTTTGAACTCCTCTATTCTTTTTACTGGAGTGCCAAATAAATGACACTATAATATCATTAACAATTGTATTGTCAATCATTGTGGAGGGTAAAATAGGATATTGAAGAACTACCCAGAGAAGTGGGAATTGGGAATTAGCAATTGCAGGGAAAGAACTACAGATGGAAGACGGGGAAGAAGGACAGAAGTTGAAAAGGGAAAGTGAGGAAGAAGGATTTCCAACAGAGTGACAATGAGTGAGTTAGTTAAGTATGTAACAAATAATAGTAACTAAAAAGTTTAGTTACTATGTAAAGGTCAATTTCTACCCTTGAACTGTGGCACACTTCTTAGGGCATGTATACACTAATAGCAGCAAATTTGCTGCTGTCAGATCGAGCTATCCAGATTGATTGAGTGGAAGTGAAGAGTTGCTCAATAGATCAGAAAGTCAATGTATTAAAACCATCTCCAAAAAAAGCATACTGGTACATCAACAAGTATGCATTTCCCACTCAGTGCAGCAGAGATGGCATGCTAAATGAAGTTACAAAGTTGACAAGAATTACACAAGGTATTCTGTTGTAGTTTGTGTAACTCCCATCAGCTGCCACCAAATTCACTGATAGTATAAACCAGCTTCATGGTTGTCTGCAGGCTTTTGCCTGAGGACAAAGGGTACACAGTTAAAGTCCACAATCAAAAATGGGTTTGGTTCTCTCTGTTGTATGTGTTTGCCATTCTGGTCTAGATGGAATCCAAGTTGGTATAATAGGCACATTGCAGGTGCAAGGAGTGTAAATTATACCAACTCACACTTGCTCTAAACTGGCCTGGTTGACACTTTGGGTTTTTAGCCATTGGTGTAGCTGCAAAAGTTTAAGCCCCTGATGTTGTCATGACTTAAGGCACTGCAATAACTAGTCTAGCTAGCTTATCCTGGTTCCTAAAACCCCTGGGCAGAGCAGGTCTCAGACTCCTCCGTGAATCTGAACCATTGCACAGTGAATAAATAAAAGAAAAAAACCGATAGGCAAGAGGGAAACAAGTTGGATGAAGCTTTTCAGAAGATGAGGAAATGAGTTAAGGTTGTGCAAATATCACAAAATACAGTGTAAAATTATAGCATTAACAAAAAGACTTACAGTTTCTTAAAATTCTGCCTAATTATAACTCATAAAAATTTTGGATTACCAAAAACACAATTCCACCACAACTATGGAAAAATGAAGCAATGAATCAAGCTCCCCCCGACCCATACATGGGGGAGGCAAATGGGCGCTTTAACATATAAACACAGAAACGTCCATACACTTCCTGCAGGTACAATTTAGAAGGCTCCCATCACTTTGCAGAAGTTACTTGCTACTGTAACATTCTTTTTCACATTTTTTTTTAAAGTATGTGAAATTTCAAAGCCATGGCTAAGAAATATAATACCCATGTTAAGAATAAGAATTTTGTATCCTGTTTTACAAAATCATTTCCAAACAGTTGGGAAAATCCATAAAAAAATACATCTCTCTTTAACTTTTGTGTTTTGTTTTGTTTAATATAAAGGGAGAAATACCCTTTTAAAGAAGAATCACTCATTGTGTGGCAGGCATGAGCAAATTAATTGAAAATTGGGATTAAGATTTTACATGCTTTACTTCCTTCTTCTTAGAGAGGAATTTGAAAGTATCAGTATTTAGAAAGATATATATGGTACATGTCTGCAAGGTCCCCTTGAACTTGGGGGCTCAATGAATCAAACGGTTTTTAACATTATTATGCATGAACCCATTTATCCCAGGGTAACGGGATAAATATTTAATGTTGGAATCTATCAATTTTCAACCAAGTTTGTGATCCTTGCAGTAAATATGTTGAGTGCTCTTAGTCATTCTGCTGGCCTTGAACGGAAGTGCTGGTAATCGCAGCTTCAAAGCTCTCCGAGGGCCTCATTTTTCTTCAGAGCACAAAGTGGATCTGAAGGTGAAGAAAGAGATTGTCTTACCCTGTCTAAAAAGGTAACATTCAATTGTGCTGAATGTTTGATTGTTAGTAGCTTCCTATTATAGACAAAAATACCAGCAATAATATATTTGAGGGTCTATTGCATTTCCATTATAAATTCTCAGCTGAAAAGAGAGAATGATTTGCCATCTCAGACTTGGCATAAAAGAAGTCAGCAAGATTTCCTCCCTTAAATAAAGAAATTTTCATTAAAAAAATCAATTCTGCTTTCTATTCTATAGACGGAAAAATTGATTTACAGTGTTCAGTGGGAAAAAACATCATATTTTGTCTAAGGAATTTGACATTTTATATTGGTTCAGCACAGAAATCACGCCAAATCATTACACAATTATAGTACTGTCATGAGTGATTTTCATACTATAAAAGCAAAACAAATGATCAATTGGAAAAAAAAAAAAAAAAGACCACCCTACAAAATGCTTTGTACATTTTGCTATCCAGCTAAAAATCTTGGTTCCTGCCTCTAGAACTCAGATACAATTACAAAAGTGTCATTTTCCAATATTTTTCTTTTCTATCTATACTGTAGATCAATTAAAGGCCCAGAGATCAATTGGAAATGCAGAAACAGAAACTGTACAAGTCTGCTGCCATAGTGGTCAGTTATATACACTGTATTCTGTTGCTAAAGAACAGAATATTTCCATTTATATTAAGGTTACCTTCCTAAAAAACTTTTACAGGACCAATACACAATGAATATGTTGTAAATCAATTGCTATATAATCCAGGAGGGCAACAGCTTCCTGTCACAAGGAAAACTCAACTGTAGCCATCTCTTGCAACAGGCAGTGGCATGAGCAGTGCACCAATTTTCCCACAAGGTGAAACAAAGACTCTAAGATTTCCAAAGAAATCAATTTCTAGGCACTTGGAAAACAGGAAATTGATTAGGAACAGTCAACATAGAGTCACCAAGGCCAAGTCATGTCTGACCAACCTGACTGCCTTATATGATGAGATGACTGACACTGTGATGTGGATAAAGAAATGGATGTGATAAACCTTGGCTTCAGCAAAGCTTTTGATAAGGTCTCCCACAGTATTCTTACCAGAAAATTAAAGAAGTATGGGTAGATGAATGAACTACATAAGTAGACAGAAAGCTGGCTAGATCAGTGGGTTCATAAGATAGCCATCAATGGCTTGACCTCTAGCTGGCAGGCAGTAACAAGCAAAGTGCCTCAGGGGTCGGTGCTGGGTCCTCTTTTGTTCAGCACCTTCATTTATAATTTGCAGGATGGGATGGATTGCACATTCCCAAATTTTCAGATGACACTAAATTGGAGGGAGTGGTAGATATGCTGGCGAGCAAGACAGGATGCAGAGTGACCTAGACAAATTAGAGAATTTGGCCATAAGAAACCCATGCACTGCTGCAGACTGGGGGCTGACAGGTAAGGCAACAGATATGCAAAAAATGACCTGGGGGTTACAGTGACAAGAAGCTGGACATAAGTCAATAGTGTCCCCTTATTGCCAGAAGACTAAGGACATACCGGGCTACATTAGTAGGAACATTGTCAGCAGATCGAAGGAAGTGATTATTCCCATCTATTTGGCACTGGTGAAGTCTCATTTGGAGTACTGTGTTCAGTTTTGGGCCCCGCAATACAGGAAGGATGTGGATAAATTGGAAAGATTCAAGCCAAGGGCAACAAAAATGATTATAAGGCTCAGGTACAAGACTTATGAGTAAAGGCTGAGGGCACCAGGCTTGTTTAACCTGCACAAGAGAAGGAGGGAGGGATTTGATAACAATCTTTAACTATCCAAAAGGGGGTTCTAGGGAGAATGGAACTAGGCTGTTTTCAGTAGCATTAGACAGACGAACTCACAGCAGTGGTCTCTCCCTGCAGTGGGGGAGATGTAGGTTAGATATCAGGAAAACCTTTTTCACTAGGAGAGTGATGAAGCACCAAAATGAATTATCTAGGGATGTGCTAGAAGCTCCATCCTTAGAAGTTTGTAAAGTGCAGGCTGACAAAGCCTGGGCAGGGATGATTTAGTTGGGGCTGGTCCTTCTTTGAGCAGGGGTTTGGACTAGATGACCTCCCTGAGGTCCATTCCAACCCTAATCATCTATGATTCTAGGACACTTTAGGCTATCTTGTTTCAATAGCACCCTCCATGAGGCTGGGCTAATTACAAGAGCACATTACTCATAGGCTTTAAGGAAACAATATGGTCTTCTAGTCCTGTGGACTGTGGACCACTGGTGATCTGTGAGGGTACCGCAGGTAGTCCATGGGGTGAGGCAATGTTCCCTCTAAGGCCCCAATGCAGCTGAGCAACACAGGTTGCCCACTGTGCACCCCCCCATGGGCCCGATCCTGCCTCCCCTGCTCTCCCTGCTATTGGGGAGCAGGTCGTTGTGCACCACCAGGGCCACAAGCTCCGCTGGCTGCCCAGCCTCCCAGCAGCAGGGCAGACCAGCCAACCCAGCCTAATCCCAGCTGGCTGTGCCTCCCCAGGAGGTGGAGGGGGTGGACACTGAGCTCCAGCATGCAGGGTCGGGGCCCTGGAGCGGCCTGCTCCCAAAGAGTTTGGGCTGCTTTGCCACCAGCCCTCCCCAGGCCATTGATCAGGCCCATTCAGGCCAGGGACAAAGCAGCCCAAACTCTTTGGGAGTGGGCTACTCCAGGACCCTGACCCTGCACACCAGAGCTCAGTGCTGGCCCCCTCCACCCCCCCATCCCAGGGGTGGGCGCAGCTGGCTGGGAGTAGGCTGGGCTGGCTGCTCTGCCTCGCTGCGGTGAGGGCAGGCAGCGAGGCGGGCAGAGCAGCCTCTGGCCCCAATGGTCCACTGCTCCCCCCCGGTTCCCTACCCCACAGGAGTTGGAAGGGGGGAGTGGTTAGGGCTCCTTTACCTGTCTGCTAGAGCAGCATGGCAAGCCCCCCCAGTTGCTCCTCCAGCCGGAGGTGTTCTCACTGAGCATGCACAGAGAGTCTACACATGCTCAGTGAGAGCTTACTCTGAGCATGTGCAGCCGGCAGCATTCCCTGTGCCAGGCAGCGCCAGGGGCTGTACGGCCATGCAACTTAGAAGGAACATTGGGGTGGGGGGAGAGAGAGAATTACTGCAGGTAAATGTCCTGTAATGAGTGCAGTGTGTTTGTGAGTGAGCATAATAAGTTATTAGAAATACCTGCATTTTTAATACCCAAGATGGCAGCCCTGGGGCGGGTGTGGTGTTTGGGGGAGGATGGTAGCACAGTGGAGGGGATTGCTTGAAGGGGTAGGAGTGCAGCTAGGGTGATTAGTGATTTCAGGTGTTGGGGCGGAGCATGACGGGGGAGACTGGGCCTGTGCGCTGCATGTTTTTTGGGGGCAGTAACACCCCTGCTTTGAGGTACAGAGAATCCACCAGCAAGTGAGCCATGCTCCATGCTACAAAGGAAGGTGAAAAATCCCAGAACCTTTGCCAATCTGCAGACTGGGAAAATTCCTTCCTGATCCAAAATACAGTGATCGGTTAAACTCTGAGCATATTGGCAAGACTCAACAGTCAGACACACAAGAAAGAATTCCCTGCAGTAACTCAGAATCCGACCCATCAAATGTCCCATCATAGGCCACTGGCTTATCTACCATCAGTAGTCAAAAATCAGTCAATTGCCAAACTAGGCTGTCCCATCATACCATCTGCTCCATAAATTTACCAAACTCAGTTCTGAAGCCAGCAAGATTTTTGTCCTCACTGCTCCCCTTGGAAGGCTATTCCATAACTTCATGCCTCTGATAGTTAGAAACTGGCATCTAATTTCAAGTCTAAACCTCCAGATGGCTATTTTATTTTCATTTGCTCTTATGTCCACATTGAACTTAAATAATTCCTCTCCCTCCCTGGTATTTACCCTTTAATATATTTATAGAAAGCACTTGTCTCCCCTCAGCCTTCTTTTGGTTAGGATAAACAAGGCAGACTTTTTGAGTCTCCTCTCATAAGGCTGGTTTTCCGTTCTCCATCATTTTAGTAGCCCTTCTCTGTACTTGTTCCACTTTGAATTCATATTTCTTAACATGGGAGACCAGAACTGCACACAATATTCCAGACAGGATCTCACCAGTGCCTTGTTTAATTGCACTAACACCTATCTCTCCCTACCAGAAATACCTCATCTGATACTTTATAGGACTGCATTAGCTTTTGCACAGTCACATAACATTGGCACCCCTTGGTCATTCTGTGGTCCACCAATATGCCCAGGTCTTTCTCCTTGGCTGTGACGTCTAATTTGTGTGTTCCCAGCGTATAGCAAATTCTTGTTATTATTCTCTAAATGCATGACTTTGTACTTTCTACTATTAAATCTCATCCTATTCCTATAACTTGGGTTTACAAGGTCATCTAGAGCCTCAAATTACATAGTCCAAAGCACAAGTCCCAACACATAGTTGGTTTGTCACCCCAATGCAAGTAGTACTTAAAATCGCATATCCTCTAGGATGCTATTGATATAACACAGACTACATTCCAATGTCTTCTTCCATACATGGATTCTTCACTGGTTTTCTTCAGTCCCTCTTCCAAGACAGTCACCCAAGCCCTTCCAGCTGGACTGTAACTCGAGTCTTCTTAGGAGGACCCTCCATAGCATCTCTTATGGATTATTTCCTCACAAAAGCAGCAGCCTCCCCCCATCCTCCTGGCCCTCTCTGTTCCTCTAATTGATTGGGTCTCAAAGTCTGGAGGTCAACCCCTACCCCCCTTTAATGGCCAAATGGAGGTACCTCTTCTGGCACAGAGAAGTTTGATCCACTTCATTTACTGGGGCCAGCTGCTCTGGGACAGTTGAACGTAGCCATGGAGTATAATGATCTGTAATGCCTTCTACTTATCATCATGTATAACACACAGAACCTGTCTCTGTGACATGTTTGTAAGTGCCTCTATTTCTCAGAAGTATAACTCATTTTCAGAAAACTTACTTCTGAAAGTAGATCTTCGGCCACTTCTACACTGAAATTTCTGTGTCAATCCCCACAAATCAACACAGTGGGATTGACTGAGTGGCCAGTGTAGATCTGCTCAATTGATCCTGGAAGTGCTCTACCTTCAGCATAGTAACTCCATCCACCCCAAGAGTAACATTGAAGGGAGAGCATTTCCCATTGACACAGCCAAGTGAAGACACTGCAGTAAGGGGGAGTAAGTCAGTCAATGAGAGACACACATTGTACTGTATGTAGATTGTGTATTTCCTGTCAACTTTTTGGAGCAGTATAGACTAAATCAGAGAGGCACTTTTAAAAATATTATACACCTATTTATCATTTTTAACACCATAACTTTTTTACAGATGTAACCTTAATATCAAGAGGGACTGAACAAACTATATTTAGAATAAAATTATGTTCTGCTATTTCAGATAAACTTTTTTAGGCTATCAGATATATTCTCAAGAATCTAGTGGGTAGGGGGACTATACTGTACACCAAACTCAGGAGGCCTGTGTTCAGTTCCAGGTTTAGCCACAAACTTCACAAGTAACTTTAAGTAAAACACTTGGTCTACTTCACTCATCCGTTTTCCATTTATGAAGTGAGGGACAATACTTCTCTATGACATAGAGAACAAAAAGAGATCCATTAATAACTGAGAGGTCATCAGCTATTATTGTGATGAGGGCCATATAAAGAGAAGGAAATTAAAGTTTCCCCAAAAAAGCACTTAGTAAAGGCACCCACCATGAAAGGAATCAACAACCAACCTTCTATGATTGTTAGAAACTAGCTTCAAAAGTAATCTGATATAAATTTGTGAAGCATTCAGATGCTGCTGTGATAAAAGCCACAAAATATCTGCAAATAACTGGAGACTGGTGATTTTCATACATGTAAGCCCCTCCTCCCAAAACCAAATGTAAAAAAGTGTATCTTTTAAATTTCCCAATTAACAGTATTTTAAAAATGCTTAAAATACACTTAAAACTGTGATTAATTTTATGTGGCAAGCACTGCATCCACTAAATTCTTTACATTGAAAATATATTAATGTTACTGGAGAACAGTCCACTGAGGAATTCTGGAAAGAGACTGCATCATTCTGGGAACTGGAGAGACACATGGTAGCCTGTCACTTTTGTGACACAGACTTGAATCCAGCAAGGTTATTAGTAATAAAAAAAATCACCAATATCTGAGGTCCAAAGGGGCAGCTGTGTTAGTCTAGTTCAGTAAAACACATAAGGAGTCCTGTGGCACTTAAAGACTAACAAATATATTTATTGCATGAGCTTTCGTGGGAGAAAATGCCACTCAGGCATTTGAAGCGTTTGGGCATTTAGTATATTTGAAACTTGAAAGGACTAATTCACTGAAGTTTAAAGCAATGGTTAGTATAATCTACTGAGAATTTAAATTTAAAGTGGGGGTGTTTCTAAAACCTGTGACTTATTCAAGGACATTCAGCTAGATCCCAAACAGCCATATTTCCACACACACACAAAAACGTACTCTGGCCAAAAAGGCCTGCTTATTAAAAGGAGATACAGAAAGTGCTGCTAAACCTTAAAAAATAAACCAATGTATAAAAAGAGGGGGAAATAGGGAAAAAGGGCAATGAATATAGGATAGTAGTTAAAAAATGTAGGTGTGAAGGAGAGCTAAAGGAATGAATGGCCAGTAAAGTTAAACACAGCAAGATGGCATTTTAAAAACATATCAGGAACCAAAAACAGCAACAAAAATTCCTAAGTCCAGTATAAGTCCATTGCTAGGGACGTGGCAAAATTGTAAAAAATAATGTTAAAAAGGCATAAATATTCAATATATTTCTCTCTTTTCTATATTTCAAATGAAGTAGGAAGAAGAATCCATTCTATATAGGGCTGTCCCTAGGGAGGAGCAGGGCCCAGGTTTAAGTGGCTTGTCAGGGCCCCACCCCACCCCCAGCGCTGGAGGATGTGTGGGAGGGTGCACCGGCTTGGCTCTACATGCCCATTCTACTGCTGGGGACAGGGCAGACCAGCCCAGAGACCAGATCCACACTTCTGCTCTCCCCTTACCTTCAGCTTCCCACCAAAGGTGGTGAGGAGGCAGTGCGGAAGTGGCACAGGCCCTGCACTGCCCCATGGGCAACATGGGGCCGATGGAACCGGAGAGCCTGGGATGGTCACCCTACTCACCCCAGGGATGGCCCTGATTTCATATCATGTTGTGGATGGAACAGAAAGTCTACCATCCGTGAGAAGGGAGAATGTCAGTCACCATCTGCTCAAATTAATTATTTTCACATCAACAGGCCTGGATCACT
Source organism: Podocnemis expansa (assembly GCA_007922195.1). Taxonomy (NCBI): domain Eukaryota; kingdom Metazoa; phylum Chordata; order Testudines; family Podocnemididae; genus Podocnemis; species Podocnemis expansa. The sequence continues at coordinate 37,242,203 of ML681972.1, read as the reverse complement.
TCCACCTAAGAGTATTAAAAGAACTAGCTGAGGAATTTTCTGAATCAATAATGTAATTTCTTAAAAATAAATCTTGGAAACTTGCACCATGTCCAAAGGATCAGAGGCCTACCCATGTAGTTCTAAAATTTTAGAAGTGTTAATAAAAGATAACCCAAACTAGCTTGATATCAGTTCTGGATAAAGTAATGAAAGGTTAATTTGTGACTATCAATAAAGAATTAAAAGCTAATAATAAAATTAATGCAAGTCAGTATGGACTTCATAGAAGGCCCCTCTAATCAAACAAAGCTGTTTAAAATAAAACAACCCCTCCCACCCAAGATAATAGATCTAATTTAAAGTAGCAACTCTGGTGATGTGGTATGTTTGGAGTTCTCCAAGGCATTTGACTTAGTTACATATGATATGTTGATTAAAAACCTTGCATTAACAGATCACACAGTATATTGTTGAAGAACTGACTGTTGCAGATTTCAAAATGTAGTTCTTCATGGGAAAGCATCAATAAATGGGAAAGTTTCTAGCAGAGTTTCAGAGGGACTGATTCTTGGTCCAACAATATTTAGTATTTTTTATCAGTGAGCTAGATGATTATATTATACCCTTTGTTGGTAAAGTCTGCGGAGTATACAGACTGGTATAGTAGTAAACAACGGAGGAGGTGAAGTCACTTTCACTGACTTAACTGAATCAGCTAGTTAAATCATCACAGTCCCACAAAATGCATTTTAATACATACAAGATAATATATCTGAAAATGCAGGTGTGTACCTACAGGAGGCGGGAGACGTGCAAAGCAGTGACCCACAGAAGGATTTAGGGATCACTGCAGGTTACCACCTCAAATTGAGCTCTCAGTGCAAAGCTCTGGCTAAAATGGGATAAAGCAATCTTCAGATGGATAGAAATGGGACTATCAAATAGAAATAAGGAAGTGATTTTGCCTCTGTACCCATCATTGGTAAGACCATAACCCAAGGGTAAAAGTATAATTTGGCAGGCACTGGAACCCTCCTAAACTTTAGGGCCCCCTTCACCCACCCCATCAAATGCCTACCCTCCACCCCATCTCCTGCCCCCATTAGACCTCTCCTTCCCCATGTCCTCCTCAGTCCCAATCTCCATTCTCTAAGCTCCCTGCCCCCATGTCCCCACTCCAGCCCTCCTAACCCCAACCCCCCAGCTTCCCCATCTTTGCTCCACCCCCTTCAGCCCCCAAACCCCCTCCACACCTTCCCAGCCCCCTTCAGTCCTCTTGTCCCCAATCCGCCAGTCCACCCCCTTCAGCCCCCCCAATCCCCTCCATACTAACCCATTCTTCTCACTCTCCCCCACACTTTTCCTGATGGCTGCCTGCCTGTCCCCAACCCTCCCCCACCCCTCTTACCTGCATTGCTGACATGGCCAAGCAACTGGGCTGGGGGGAGGGAGACTGTGGTGCTGGCCAGCCAGCTGGCAAGAAAGGACGGTATGCTGCTTGGGCCCAGCAGGAAGGGGCATGGCCAGTGCCGGTGCTGGAAAAGGAGGAGAGGGGTTGCTGGGCTTGTTCCAGCCTGCAGGCGCTTGAGCCGGCCCTGGGGGGGAATGTGCCAGAATGGTATGTTCCAGCGCATTCCTCTATTTTTATGGGGTCCTGGAACGCAGTGTGCCAGTGCATTCCTCTATTTTAGGGGGCCCCAGAACACTGCCCCCTAAAGATAGGGGGCCCCAGAATGCCATTCTGAGGAATTCTGCTGCACTTTAACCCCTGACCATAGCTAGAATACTGTGTCCTGGACTGGTCTCCAAGCTTCATGAAGGATGTAGAAATATAAGAGAGAGTTCAAAAGAGAGCTACAAGCTCCATCTATTCAGTTTACCAAGGAGAAAGATAAGAGGCAACTTGAACACCATGTATAGGTATTTATACATGTAAAACATATCCACAGAGAGAAGGTAGATTTTAATCTTCCTGCAAGGGGGTGTAAAACACAGGATCAGGCCATAAAGTAACAGCAAATCAGAGATTTGCTGTTACTTTATGACCTGATCCTATGTTTTACACCCCCTTGCATTTAATTTCATTCCTTTCTGTAAGTTCACCCATCTTCGAAGCATCTGAGGAAGTGGGATCTTCTCCCACGAAAGCTCATGCAAAAAACAAATCTGTTAGTCTTAAAGTGCCACACAACTCCTTGTTGTTTTTTCACTGGACTAGACTAACACGGCTATCCCTTTTAAAATTCAATCATCCTGACAAACAACTTTAATTAATAAGCAAATTCATTGTCTGGAAACTGAAGTCAGACAAATGCAATCTTGAAATATGAGGCAAATTCTTAGTATGGAGCTCCATTAAACATTTGAACAGTGTAACATGGGAGGTGGTGGATTCAACATTGCTTTGAGTTTAAGACAAGAACAGATAGCTTTCCTGAAACGAGGTGCCCAGCACTGGACACAGTATTCCACTTGAGGCCTAGTAAGGGCCGAGTAGAGCAAAAGAATTACTTCTTGTGTCTTACAGTACTCCTGCTAATATATCCTAGAATGGTGTTTGCTATTTTTGCAACAGTGTTACACTGTTGACTCATATTTAGCTTGTGGTCCACCATGACACCCAGATCCCCTTCCACAGTACTCCTTCCTAGGCAGTCACTGCCCATTTTGTATGTATGCAGTCGATTGTTATTTCGTAAGTGGAGTGCTTTGCACTTATTATTGAATTTCATTCTGTTTACCTCACACCATTTCACCAGTTTGTCCAAATGATTTTGAATTGTGATCCTCTCCTTCAAAGCACTTGCAACTCCTCCCAGCTTAGTATTACTGACAAACTTTATAAGCGTACTCTCTATGCCATCATCTAAATCATTGATGAAAATATTGATTAGATCTGGACACAGAACCAACCCCTGCAGTACCCCACTCATTATGCCCTTCCAGCATGACTGTGAGCCACTGATAACTACTTTCTGGGAGCAGTTATCCAACCAATTCCTCACCCATCTTACAGTAGCTCCATCCAGGCTTACCTCTCTAGTTTGTTAATAAGAAGGTGATGTGAGACTGTATTAAATTTAATTTTAAATTAAATTCCTTGTGAGTGCAGAGGCCTCAGGCACTGACTGCACCTTGTTTTCTCCTGTCCTCTGCCTATGGTACACAGCTAGTTAGTCTCCTGAGTCAGAAACATTTTTGTCTCTCTAACTGAGGTCACTGGACTCAGTAATGGAGTATTTGGATGATATCTGATGGCCTGTATAACCCATGAGGTCACTGTGGATGCAGATGAACTGATGGCTCCTTCTGGCCTTAATTTCTACTGAATGGTCTATACAGAATAAGTTGATTATCCCAACCCATCTACTTGTTTAAAGATATTCAGAGCAAAACAAACCAAAAACCAAACAAATGAGAAATACAAAACACAAACCTCTGATTATAAACAATACTCCATGTTGTGCTTGTTGCCAATTTCAGGAGGAGAAAAAAAAAATTAAGGGTTTAATGCTTCTAAGATTTTTACATACTTTAAGTGGTCCCTTGAAATCAGAGTATAAATACATTTGAAAAGCAGAGTATGGAAGCCTACAGTTCCAGGGCCAATGCTGAATTATATCTATTCTTAGATCAAACAGAGGACTTCCAAAGTCCCCTCTGGCTATCTAGGTCCTAAATGAAATCCAGGTTATTCCTTCCCAGGGAGAACTCTATGAAAAAGAGAAACTTAAGCTGCAGAGTTTCCACCATATCTTGATGTTGAGGTATGCATGGTTTCATACTTATACAGTTGGCAGGGCCCTCTGAATGGAGAGGGCAATATAAATGAAGGTTGGACAATCAGGCTTTCCAGGTTTTCCAGACTAACAGATTTATTGTTTGCATGAGCTTTCATGGGAGAAGATCCCACTTCCTCAGATGCTTCGAAGATGGGTGAACTTACAGAAAGGAATGAAACTAAATGCAAGGGGGTGTAAAACATAGATCAAGTCATAAGAGAAACAGCTGAACTCGAATTAATATGCAAGCTAAATTCTGTGAAAGCAGGACTGAATCGAGACTATGGGTTCTTTTCCCATTACAAAGGGTAATTTGACTTCAGGCTTCCCATGGTTTGAACCTGTAAACTGCTCTGATTTGCTGTTACTTTATGACCTGATCCTATGTTTTACACCCCCTTGCATTTAGTTTCATTCCTTTCTGTAAGTTCACCCATCTTCGAAGCATCTGAGGAAGTGGGATCTTCTCCCACGAGAGCTCATACAAAAAATAAATCTGTTAGTCTTAAAGTGCCACACAACTCCTTGTTGTTTTTTTTTTACTGGACTAGACTAACACAGCTGTCCCCTTTGAAATTGACAGGTCTTCCAGGCCCCCACTTCCCATTCTTTAATAGGATCCACTTGGAACTCTGAACAGTTCCTGATTTTCTAGCCATTTTCTTCTGTATATTAGGCCTGATTTTATTCTCACACTACTGTAAATCTGGTGGCTAAAATTGTACAAAATGGGTGTAAGTGGTATCAGAAACTTCCCAGCTGAGTTAAGGCTTGAAGATTAAGAAAGCCTCAAACAGCTAGGTACACACAATCATTGTAAAATATGTTATGAAAACATGACCTGTTATGTTATTTAGTCAGCATGTCACTTGACAATACTGCTTATATGCTATTTTAATTCTATGTTTAAGGCATGCATGGGTTATTTTCTTTCTATATATAGTGGCAAAACAACACCCTCAGTTTTGCTGAATAATGGCTTTTTCCTCTGGTGGAATGGACCAGTCATGAATCTGTCTCAACTTGGACAAGTCTTTTTGCTTTTTCGCTAGGCACCTCTCTGATAAAAAGTGTTCAGGGCAGGCCTTGGTTTTGGGCCTATGGAATCCCTCTCCACTCCAAAAGATGGGCTGGGGGGTTGATCTGGTCAGTCTCTATTACCCAGACCCCTGACCTTTCTCTGGCTCTTTCAGAGATTGTAGATGTGCTGATGTCACCCTGGCAGACCAGAGTTGTATCACTCCATCCTTTAAACTGGTGCCTGGGTTTTTCCTTTTTTTGCTCCCTGCCTGGGACAAAACACTGTCTCCTTAATTGGGGAAGTCTCTCCTCCTATTGCCACACACCTTCTGGAGGCTTCTTCCACTCCCAGGGCTGGCAGAATTTTAGTAGACCTGGAGTAGCTCTTAACTGGGCCCAGGTGCCTGTAATTGTCCTGCCTAACCTCTCCTTTGCCTGCAGTGGAAAGGTCCTGCAACAGTGTAGGCCCTGGGCTTACATTACTACCCTGATATACTCTTTTGTGTACTCTTTTGTAGCCATTTGGTCTAACTTCACCACAATATCTAAAAAGTTATTTGATAGTATGATTCCAAATGAATTTAGACAAAAAAGTTTAACAGGTGCAAATCAAGAATTTCTAACATTTCAAAGATAATTTAATTACTTTTAAAACTGCAAGTAAGGGTTTCAGAGGGGAAAAAGTCTACTTTCTACAGTCAGGTTGTTTTCTGTTCCTATACATCAAATAACCATCTGCATATTTTAAAATTAATTTTGGAGGCTATTAATCTATAATGTGGATTTAGCATGTTACATAATTTTTGTCACACCTTTGTAACAGATAAAATATACATAATACAATTACTTGATAGTACAATAAAAACATACATAGTGCTAATATAAATTCTTTAAAAAATGTATCAGGCGTAAATATTAAAACAGGAAGACAAGGAGTCAGTGATGTACACAAAGGGAGATGATGGATTAGAATTCTTCCTTGTTTGTGCAGAACACATTTCTACTTTATATCCCCTGCACTGTTGGCCACTCGCTGTTGGCTGGGGCATAGGGTGGGATGAGTGAAGCCATGGTACTATCTTCCCTCTTGTCACTTCAGGACATTAGTCATGGAGCATGGGGAACAGGAAGGGAACTGCTCAAGAGTTCACAGGCTGGAATGTTGCCTGGATCTTAGGGCCACGTCAAGCCAGATAGGGCGCTCTCTGCAGTTCTGCATAACCACAGAGACCAGGGTGAATCTGTTTTGAAAATATTCAAAAGACGACAATGACACTAGATTTGGTGGGAGGAGAGAAAAAAGTCACTGGTGATATGACATCAGCATACAGTAAAGGTCATGAAACAGTTAATGGGAATAGAAAAGCAGGGGCACAACTACAGTGGGGCAAACGGGGCTTTGCCCCAAGCATGGCAGAGCGGCTCAGTAAAGCCGCTCTATTAAAGGGCGTGTTTCGTGCCACCAGCCCCAAGCACTGCTAATTGCAAGGGGCGCATTCTGACTGGAATGCACCCCAGATGCTGAAACAGAGCATTACGGCTCTGTAGAGAAGAGAGGTGATTTTAGGGAGGGAGTGGATAAGAAAGGGATATATATTCATGAAAGAGGTAAAGACTTGAGGATGAAACTGCATATTAATAGAACAGCCCAGAATCTGCTTAAGGTTATTTAGGTATCAGGAAGACCTGGACAAATACTTCACAGCAAATAATTTATCCAACTAATTTCTTTCTCAGTTTGTGAATTTTCCAGAGGCAGCATACATTGTCTCAATTTGAAATGCTTCAATTTCTTAATTGAAATTATTTGCTTAACAATTTCTGTGAGTAAGTCTTGGTCCATAGACAAGTTACCACCACTCTGATGCAAATACTCTGTGTTTGGAAGTCAAATTCCAAGCTGCCTTGAATACTTTAAACTGGTCACATATATTTCAGTTTACTGATTGGATGAATGTATTGCACGTATGAGTTCCAAATTCACTTTACATGAATATTCTTTAACATACATTAAAATCCACTGGTTCCACAAAAATTCATACCCTCAAACTTATTCAGCAGTATATGTTATGGAAACTTAACACAAAAGAGGCACAAGCCAATTGTTGGCTAAATTCCTTTTAAAATATGAATGAATGTTAAATTAAGTATGTAAAAGATTGTAATAACCATGACAAAGGTGTGAGCAATGAAGCTAGTGGTTAGAGTAGGTGACAAGTCTGAGGTGCCAGCCACAGGTCAGAGCTGGAGACAATGGCTACGTCTACATTGTAAAAGCTAAGTAGACTTTATTAAGTCGACTTAATAAAGTCTACTCAAAGTCGACTTTAAGTAGACCTTATCAAGTCGACCTAGTGAGTACACAATACATTAAGTTGACTTTATAAAGTTGACTTTAAATGGGTGTCCTGGCTTAATTTGACTTAATAAAGTCGAATTAATGGTCCCACTGCACTAAGTCGACTTTATTAAGTCAATTTAGTTAGTCCACATTGTCTGAAGTCGACTTAGTAAAGTCGACTTTATAAGTGGACCTTATAAAGTTGACTTTACTGGACCCTAAAGGTGACTTTATTGCCCTGCAGTGTAGACAGGGCTCTGTTTAAGTCGACTTAAGGGCCCTTAAGTCGATTTAAACACATAGTGTAGACGTACCCAATGTCAGGTGCCAGACCAGGCATCAGAGCTGGAGACAGCACAAAACTAAGATGTCAGAGCAGGGACCTGGTGTTAGTCAGGGAAGCAGAAACAATAAATGAGGGCCTGGGATAAGGATAACAGGAACAGCAAGCAGGCAGGAATGCAGGGCCCAGGAGTCAAGTAAGCAGGAGAGGTCCATAGGTATGTCTATACTATGCGCTTAAGTCGACTTAAGGAAAGCCCTGGCCACATTTGGGGTTCATTAAGTCAACTTAAGAGCTTCCTTAAGTCAACTTCATAACTCCTGCCCTTAAAGTCGACTTAACACAATGTGGCCATTAAAGTCAACTCAATAAAGTCGACTTAGTGCAGTCTGGCCATTTAAGTCGACTTTATAGCTCTGATGAGCTGGTGGATCACGGCTACAGTCTGAGGATCCATGGACCTCTGCGCAAAGCTCACTATCTCCCCCAGTTATTAAAAGAAGGATGAAAAAGTTGTTCTTAACCACTGAGGACAGGACAAGAAGTAATGGGTGGAAACTATAACAAGAGAAATTCAGTTAGGAAAAACTTCCTACCTGTCAAGATAGTTAAGCACTGGAACAAGTTACCTAAGGAAACTATGAAATCTCTGTCATATAAGGTTTTTAAGTACAGGCTAGACCAGCGGTTCTCAACTGCTGTGTCATGGCATGGCGTCTGAGTGTGCTGATGTGCAGTACCCTGTTGCTGAATGCCTGGGCTCTGTGCTGAAAGAAAGCCTCAACAGAGAGCAGAGCTTTTGTGGCGGCAGACTGCGGCCCTTTTAAGAAGCTGCTGCTGAAATCCCCAGCAGTGGCAGCTTTCAGTGGCAGAGGCAGTGACTCATTAGAAGCTGCTACCAAAAATGCACCTGGTAGCTGGCTTTTGTGGTGGCAAGGGCTGCCCCTGCTCCCAAAATTGGCTCCAAAGAGCTTTTTCTTCAGCAGCAGGGGCACTGTAAAATAAGGCACCACAAAAAGTGTTGTTGGTGGAAAGGGGGAACCTTGGCGGTGGAGAAGCCACAGTATGTGGTGGCTGCAGAAGAGGGGGTATCACCTGTGCCATGAATAGCTGGGGCTGCTCACAATTGCATCACGGCACTTCAAGGTTGAGAGCTCCCGGGCTAGACAAACACCTGTCAGGATGGTCTAGATAATACACAGTCCTGTCTCGGTGTAGGGGGCTGAACCAGATGACCTACCAATGTCCTTCCAGTCCTACTTTTCTATGATTATTTCCACTCCCAGCATTCCCTCAGCACTATTATCACACTTCATCTATCATAAATAGGATCTATTAAAGCTACCACACCATCCTGAGGCAATGCTTTCTCATAATTCCAACACTGGGCAGGCTCCTTTATAGAAAATCTCCTAGCACATAAAGGAGTTTTGCTGAAGAATGAAGTACATCCCTGAAGGCTTAGTTTGTCTCAAGGGATAAAACACCCAAAAATGTTCCCAAAGAAAAGACTGCCATGAGTTGCTGCAGCAGCAGGAACTAGGAGAGAGCTGTTAAAATGGACTGCTCCCCCATCAAAGTATCAGAAACCAACCTGTGTATTCTGCAGCATTGTCAGAACTGAAAATACAGCAGAGAGATCTAGCTCTACATTCCTGAACAGCTTCTTCCCTTGACACTTGCATGCCATCTGCTTTCTCCATGCTCTGTCCTGTTGGGGGCACTCAGGTACAGCAGCAGATTTCACTCGCATTATTTGTTTTTCCTTCTACTGCTCATATAGCTATTTTATTCATGAATCACAATAGTCCATTTAAACAATTAAGCATGATTTTTTTTATCACTCTCAGGGAAAAAAAGAGGGAAGTTTCTCAGAGTCATTAAGAAGAATCCATAATAGTTCCATACAGCTTGCTAGTAATCTTGCTGTGTTTGTACACTTTAGTGTTTAGGTCTGAATCAAAGGACATCCTCTCTTTTCTCTAGTTTGTTGCTGAATTACTTGTCTTACATAGTACTGTATTTGGACAGTGAACACATTTCAATATGCTGCCTCTTTAACATATCTTTTTGTAAGCAACTTGTAATATCATTACTTATTTCTATTTAATCACAGAGACAGCCAGCCTGATAGGATGAATAGCTGCCATGGAAGACTGACTTTTTTACATTGTTTTATTTTTCAGCTGTTTCTTATCTAATAAATCTTTCCTCCTAGTCCTCAGAAGTGAAGTGGTGAGGTAGAGGGCTGAATCTCATCCAAGGGAAAATGAAGGAATATATATGAGGATATCAAACCTCACAGGCAACCCCCCCCCCAGCTAAAATTCTCAATTGTGGACACATATAAAGGTTTTGATTTTAGCTCTTTCAAGGTAGTCTGTTCTGGAAATTCTCCATATATTCACTGGTTTGTACAGAACAAGAGCTTTGTACACTGGCAGAACTTACACAACAGAAGCCCAAATCAACCAGAACTGCTCTCTGAACCATTTTTGCTGCATTTCCTTCATTTTATAACACAGAAGGAAACTACAGGAGGACAGATAATGAAAAACCAAAATATTTGGGGGATTTTCTTCCATGAAAGCTCATACAATAAATAAATTCATTAATCTTTAAGTGCCACAGGACTCCTTTTTGTTTTACTGAACTAAACTAACATGGCTGCTTCTTTGGAACTTGTCAACAAAATATTAGGATGTCCCCTGTCCTGCAAGTATTTCTGAATAAGCTTGCCTCTGGAGACTAGAGCAGTATGAAAAATCAGTTGTTGGTTTGCTGGCCAAATGGCAAGGGGGGGGGGAATGGCTGTTGTGAGACGGTTTGTTTAATATTTATGAGGTACTTTGAGATTCTGATATAGAAAATGCTACATACTCTTCAAGTATTGTAGTTTTGAATGATAAAACAGTCCTTTAAAAATACAGAAAACTTCTGGTACACTAAGAAATAAATAATATCAAAGCTATCTTTAAGTATCAATCCCTTAGGCAGACTTTATCCTTGTATTTTCTTGTTTGCCTATCTGCCACTTTACAGAGCGTATTTACTGCAGGAGTCCTGAGTTGGAAAGCTGTGGCAGATAGCAGATGTACCAATTAATAACCTGTCAAGGCTGATGGATAGAATAAAAAAAATATTCTCACACACATCTCCTGTGTGTTTTTCTTCCCTATTTCAGGGCACTGGGGGTCATGAGACACACTCTGCTTCCCTGGAGAGAGAAGAAACTGTCTCATTAGCGTCTATCTTTCATGACACTATGATGCTGCCTATGAGGTGGTAACTCACCTGTTCTTCTCCCAGAATTCGGAAATGATGAAGTTCTTTAATCAAGAAGTCTGGACAGCCAGCTGTTGGAAAGAAACAAAGAAATGTATTTTAGATTTCACTGTTGGTGTTTTTGAGTTGCAGTATACCATGCGTAGATGCAGAGAGATAATACACAGACCACAGCCAAAAAAAAAAAATGATTACATGAAACAGGTTAGAAAGATAAGCTACAGTTCTGTAGGTATCTGAGCTCTGAAAACCATCTATCAAATCAAATCCTACCACATTTCACAATACGCTACCAGGAATGCTTTGAAAGGTTATATTTTCTATCTGCCATTTTCCTGAGGGACTCCAAACATGAAAAGGGCAGTAACTTCTGCCAGATACTGTCAGCCTGTGAGTGCAGGGGTCAACATATTGTAATTAGAGGGATTCGCCTCAGAACCCTGGAACTGAACAAAGCTGAATTCAGATCCAAATACTGTGGCTTGGGCCCACTTCTAAGCATGACAGAGGCTTTCCTCAATTCCCCGCAGGATTTCACAGATTCTACAGGCCCAACATATCATTATACTTTTTGGCTGCCTCCAGTATAATCCATTTAGCACATGTAACTGTTACTCCTTGGTGTAAAACACAGACCAAATACACAGGGAGAGCAGAGCTTTACCAGGCTTTTGCTACTGGATTAGGGCTTCATTGTCACAGCTCTTACACATCAGCACAGGGAAAAATGATTAAGCCTGTGGCCCTGACTGTAACTCAGTCCACAATGGGCTCTGACAAGGGTCTGGATAAGGAAGGTAAGAGACCAGCAACATGTGGAAGCAGCTTTGGCTTTGCTCCCCTGCTCACAAACCAAGATATCCAACTGAGTACATAAGTAAAGACTGTCAGGTGACTGTGATGTGGATAGTCAGAAACCAGAGGTTAAGATCAGAGCCAGAGGCGACAGTCAGAAGTCAGAGACAAGGGGCCAGCTGGAAGTCACGAAGTGGGTCCCAGAGTCAAAGCCAGAAGCAGAGTTGGAATCGTCTTGGCTATTTGCTTGCTGCAGGTGGGTCTCAAGCAGAGACAGGGCTCGGGCAAGGAAAAGCATTAGGAGCAAGGCGCCACTGGAGTAGTCACCGAGGTGGGTATGAGAGCTGAACAGCCAAGATAATCATACTGGTCCCTTCTGACCTTATGAGTCTACCAGTCTAAGAGCCAGTCTGCTGGCCTTCCCAGCCAATGAGGTGGCAAAGCTAATCATGCAGCTTGCTGCAGGCCAGCTGTGCTTATTTGGTTGCCTGGAGACTAGCTCTGCTGCAGGCCCTGATTCCTGTGGTGGGGGGAGGAGGAGAGAGAAACTGCTCCATGAAAAGGGATTAAGAAATTTACTCTTCTCCCATGGCAAGAGAAGAATTGCAATTCCCTGAAGCTGCCCTTCATCTTTACTGACTGCTATTAGTGGGGGTACAGAAGAATCTGAATTCGGTTTTCAGGATCCCTCTCAGCCATAAATATTTAGCAGTACTGTACACACCATGTAAAGCAACCCTACTGTCTAATCTTAGATCTTACTGTTTATTTGCCTTTATTAAAAATAATGTTCACCTTAAATCCTGTTGCTTGTCCACATCCTTCTCCCCTCATGCAAACAAGTTTGCATGCATACAACTAGAACTGGACAAAAATTACCAGCCAAAAGATTTTTCAGCAAAAAATGCAGGCCATCCAAAACATTTAATTAAATCATGTGAATTTAGCCTAATTATGTCATTTTAAAAAAAAAAGCAGACTAAAAAAGTCACAATGTTTTGTTCTGACATTTTCTGAACAAAATATTTAGATGCTTTGTTTTGGGGCAGGGGGAAGCTTGAAATCAATACAGAAAATTTCAGGTTAAACAAAATGTTTCATTCAATCTGAAGTGAATTTTTCTTCCCAACTTTTTGACTCACTAAAATTAAACACTAGGCATTGATCCAAAACTAATTTTTTTTGCCAATGTTTCCAAACCATTTCCAGCAAAGTGAAAAATTATTAATTTTCACAGGTCTACATATAACCATGACTGAATTTAAAAAGAGGAATTTTAATTCAGCTGTGTCTATAATCCTTTCACATTCATTTTACCTCTCTCATTTCCTGTGCTTGCAATCTCAGCATCATATTTGACATCTCTCTCCATTTTCCCCAGACTTAGTCTCTATCTACTTCATTTCACTTCTTATGCCTTAATATACTTAATACTCAGCCCTTATTTACTATTGCCAATGCAGAAACAAATGTCCTTGCCTTGTTCATCTCTCATTTTAGCTATCACAGCTGTCTTCTCTCCAGACTCACTGGTTTTTAACTCTGCAGCTTCCAATTTATTCAAAATGCTAAACATACAGAATGGTCTAACCACACTACCACCTTCTTGAATCAGAATCTGATTCATAGCCTATTAAAGTTAACAGAAAGATTCCTACTGACTTCACTCACTTTGAAAAAACCTTACTGTATGAAAGTAAAGCTCCTTGTCATCACCTTCAGGGTCCTACATGTCTTTCCCAAATTTAAATCTCTGTTCTTTTTTCTATAGTGATCACCACTGAAAAATGTCTGCATTTAACACTCAGTGCTGTGTGATAGTCAAAGTTGAATAGTGTTGTGTGGTGACTCTTGGCAAGTGGTAACTTTTTAATAGTGACTAAAATGTTTCCCACCCTGCCTTTGCTTTCTGCGTCTCTTCCAAGCTTCTCAATGCACTCATCTCCCCCTCTCAGCCCCATACATAACATCTCCTTCTTCCCGTCTACCACACACTCTCTCACCTTCCAATCATCCCTTGCTAAAACCCATTTCTTCCAGAAAGCCATCCTACTTTGTTCTCCTCATCTCTGTTTCCATTCTCTCCCATATAGGAATTGTATTCCTTTTTCTCATCTTTGACTTGTCTTTGTGAAATTATAAACATGTTACAGTCAGGGAGCATTTCTTAGTCTATTTGTGTCAAGAACCAGGTATGATGCTATACAGTTATCAGAATTAACATTCATTAAGTGCATGCATCTAGGAGAGAAAACATTCCTACACTCTATATTTTCTAGTGTTTTTGCCAATTCAAGTCTGTGTCTCTAGGGGCCAGTCTTTCTTTGGACTCTTGGAAGTTCATTCTACAGTTAAATGGATCTAAGCATCAGTAAGACCAAAAGGATGATGTCACTGTTCAGCAAGAGGGTGGCCAGCAGCTCAGAAGTAATGTATTGAAAGTCTTTATATTCAAACACATTTTACAGCTACTTCCTGGTGAAAAATTCCTTTTAAGGTGTCAGATCTTCATGTTGCTGGACTGAACAAATCAAATAGAATTTTATTTTAGAAAATTGGAAATAAGGAAGAAACATGGCACACAATAAGTAAAAGCAAGTTTAAAACAGCTACTTTGCTCTTTGGATGTTTCTGGATGTCTTTTTTTTAATTTCAAATGTCCATTTCAATTACTTGTTTTATTTAAGTGGGCTTTAGTAAAACATGCTCTAGTACTAGAGACATTGCTATGCAGTGTCCAAAAGCTCTGAAGAAACTTTTGGGGAAAATTAGTTTTTGCAATAATACTGGTAAAGAAGGCTGTCTGGAAGCAAGCGTGTTGTAAACCAAAAGGAAAGCGTTTTTGAAAAATATATTCTACTGAAAAGCTTTAAAACCATGAGAGTCATCAAACATTTTCTTTTTAATTTTTCATCAATTATCACAGGGCATGTGGGGTTTGTTGGCAAACAAAGGGAACACCAAAGCTTGGGGGGAAAACTCAGTATAAGTCTTAGCTCTCTGATGCGCTACTGACAGCAACACATGACATAAATAATCTGCACTGTGGAGATTTCTGCTGTTTTGTGTGAAATGCTTTGAGGATTATTTTTTCTGCCCTCTGTAGTGCAGAATTCCTAATTCACTGTAGCCTCATCAATTACAGTGGCTTTCTATTCTCTGCCTTTTCCTTCTCACTTAACTCTGACTTGAAAAATGAGCACGGACATAGATGACCCCCCCCCACTAAAAATATAGCATTATCAAAGGAAATAAGGCAAAAGCACTGAACAGATGCCTTTCATCAGAAGCCAGAACACTGGATTGAGCACATTTGCAGACTGGTAAAAAACAACAGTGAAACGGCTTACTAGTTCCTTTTTCCACCTAAATTCAGGCCGCTATATACTTCATTTTGTTGCAGTGACCTTGCCTACTGGTGAGGCAGAATAGGATCCAGGGAGCACACAGCTGATCTGATTCTTTACTCTTATGTCTCTTTTACTCTGGTGATTGTTGACTTCAAAAGAGTTACATTGTCATAAACCTGGCATGATAGCATGGAGAATCTGGACTATCGTCTGAGAGAGCAGAAATATAGCATCTGAACAGATGACCTCAACATATCCTTTAAAAAATTATTTAAAACCTGACTAAAAATAATTCTTTGTTTCCACTGTAATGTTCCATCACATCCCAAATTATTTGTTTCAATAACTTCCCATGTTACCACTTTCCCAGTTCATGTCATTATTTCATTCAAACTAATATGCAGGGTAATTGCATTTTTGAGTGAAAGGTACATTTTAAGATACAGGAATTTATACTGTCAGAACTGCCATCTCACTTTGTCATGGCATTCACGTTATAAAAGTGCTTTCAATTAGATCACATAAAAGGAGATATCTCCAAAAAGAGAGCAAATGGGGGAGGGGAGAGATCTAAACAACAGGCATCCTGACTCCTCTGATTTGCATTGCTCAGAACAATACAGTTTCACTTGCATTTGTTATTACATGATTTCAGCTATTTCCAGTTTAATTGCACAAATCTTTACTTTTCTCTGACAGTTTCACAGAATTATCCTGTTTTTTATTCGTATTTAAAATTATTGCTTCACATAAGTCCCTTGTGAATAGCAATGGAAAATTCAAATAAACACTTTTATCTTAGATATTACAAGGGAATAGTCCTGTTTTTAGCATTGGGTCAGACTAGATGACCTCAAGATGTCCCTCCCAGCCCTAATATTCTAGGATTCTACATAAATGGGTGAAAATATAAATTAAGCCAGTTTTTAAACTATTATCCAACATGTAAAACAAAGGAACATTCACAGGTACTAGTTCCATAATGAGTTATTGAGTATCCAGAAATTTTAAAAATTAATAGAAAAGCACCACATTAATGCAGTGTAAATCATTTAAACATACATGTAGCTTTAAGCAGCTGAATAGTCCAAGAGCT
This sequence comes from Podocnemis expansa, assembly GCA_007922195.1. Classification (NCBI taxonomy): domain Eukaryota; kingdom Metazoa; phylum Chordata; order Testudines; family Podocnemididae; genus Podocnemis; species Podocnemis expansa. The sequence goes on along the minus strand of ML681972.1, from coordinate 37,226,269 downwards.
CTTGGCACCTTGAAGAATTGAACCCTTATGCACAGCAAATACTATTTTCACTTGCATACAGTTTATTTCTAAACCAATGAATATTTTTGAACTTTAGAAAGCACATGAAATTCTTTGAGGGCTGAAGTCTTGGAGCCTTAAAATTCCAGCAGGAAGAGAATATAGGAAATCAATGTTATTCAAAGGAATTCTTCACAAAGAGCAATGCTATCTCACCCACGGCAGCAACAATTTTAAGGTTCCAAGTCTCTATATACTAAGTTTGCAAATGTACAATGTTCTAAATGTATTAAAATCACCAACCAATAATTTTAGGCTTGATAAACTAATGGTGGAATAAATTCTTTTCTCATGTTTTAAATAAAAACAAAGCCTATTTGGGATGATTATAAACATGAAAAATGTTACTTTGGGGGGGGGGGGGGGGGAGTTTAAAATGCCTGGAAATGATGCACAGATACCATAAAGCTGCAATAAATGTTCATTCATCTATCATGTCATTTTCATAGTTCTCTTTCAAACTATTCAATTAATTAAAATACTGATGTAAAAATAATACCTTCATGATACTTGTGCCATCTCCAGTGAAGAAGCAGCCTGAGACTATGACATTGTAATCACTCTTATGGGAACAGAGTGATGTCAAAAAATTTAGTGACTTCATTGTACTGGTGTTAATTAAACATTTGATGTTTAAAATGAGCTTTTCTTAGTCACAACATTGATATTCACATGAACAAAGGGGGAAGTGAAGGAGAAGGATATTTGGAAAGCTCAACTTACAGTATAAAATCTTACTTTATGAAAAGCAGGAAGGAAGATGATCAGCTGACAGGCAATTGACATATAATATGTATTCATTAAGTGTAAAAGCCTATCTTTAATATCTTGTCTATGCTGAGAGGACAAAATGTATTTGCTGAAAACACACACAGAGAGGGTCATTATAATAGTTTTAAAATCTTAATAAATTGTAGTTTGTATTAGGAAAATCTTGAAAATCGTTTTATTTTTAAATGCTGCCAACATAATGCAATCTCATAATGTTGCCAAACTTCAAACCGCTTGAATTCATGGACTCATCCTGTACTTACATATAAAGTTATTTTTATAATCTGGCTTTAAGGCAAATAAACAGACCAAAATTCTAACCACAAACAATGTATAATCTAAGCCCTCAAGTGTGCAATCTGCACAAGCTCTTGAAATCAGTAGATTTTTGTGCAAGCACAATGATCATCCAGGAGGATCCAGAATTGTTAACAGCTGTTCAAAAAGTATGGCTTAACCCCCCGCCCCAATCCTTCATAAGATTGGCTAAAAAAATCATGACTTAAAAAAAAACAATAGGGTTCTTTTGATTCATTTTTCGAGCCATTAGGACACACTTGGCTTCATGTTTTAAAGCTTTGATTGGCAACCATGAGGTTAGAAACTGATTATATTTTAAATGAAAGCTGAGATTCTCATGAAGTCCACTAAATTCAGCAGCTAAATCTGTAAGAAACACACCAAATATTATGATAGGTGGCAACAGAGAATCTGACTGCCAGAGTGGGTCCTAAACAGACAGTACACCAATGATATTTGTCAGGGAGGCAACAAAAAGCAGAGTGTCTAAGAAACATGGCTTGTTAGTTCCATGACACTTATCCAGAGCAAAGGTGCCCAACCTGTAGCCCTGCATCCATTTCTGTCCCTCAGATCTCTTAACTGAAGCTCTGAGAGAGTGACTTTTAAGAGGAAAATGTGCACGTGATTACTGATTGAAACAAGTGCATTTCCTGATAGCTTTCTTTAGAAGGGGAGGAATGTAGAAAAAGTGCCCTCTGAAATGGAGCAGGAAGGAGGCTGGAGCCATAGTCTTCACAAGATGGGGAAGAGGACAAACAAGCACTATAGCAGTGTCTCTCAACCAGTGCTCTGTGGAACGCCGGTGCTCCTCAGATGTAGGGCAGGTGTCCTGTGACCCATGCTGACCTCTCCCCACTGGGGGGACTGAGTGGGGAGGGGGAAGGAGCAATTTCGTGCCTCAGCCACAGCAAAGCTTCCGGGCATGTGGCAGCAGACATTGATGCACTCCACGAGCTTTGCTACGGACTGAGGCATTTTAAATCTCTTGCTGCTGTTAACAACTTTTTTGAGAGTGTTTTCATCAGGCGTTCCGTGTAAAATACTTAATACCTTTAGGTGTTCCCCAGCTCACTAAAGGCTGAGAAACACTGCTCTACAGCAATTGCTTCAGGAGGAACTCTATTCCAGGGCACAGAGCACTAGCCAAAAAGACAGCAGCAGCTCAAGTCCTACAAAAGGAAGTAGAGGGCAGCAGGAGCTGATTTAAAGAGGTCATGGAGCCTCACTGTTTGACTAAGGGCAGTAGGCAAGTTCAGCAGAGTAGGGCAGAAAAGAAGAAATTTTAGTGAAAAAGTGCAGTTCAGGAGTAAGGAGAGAAATATTTGGAAGCAGGTGTATGTGCCTAAGAACACTAGAGGTTTGTGGATGAAGAGATAGGTTGAGTACCTCAGGGCTAACTGGAGGGGAGACCATGTTGGGGGAAAGGGAATAGGTCTTTCTTTCAGGCAGTGGGGAAGAGCAGGGGAATTTCTTATGGGACCAACTGAGAAAGAAGGCAGAGGACAGATATGTTGCTCAGAGATGAGGACACAAAAAGCAGGATTCAAAAAAAGGAGATCATAGTTACCCTTCTCCAGGCCCAGTTGATTCTCTGAAAATGCAGCTGATCACCTATGACCTCAATGTTTGGTGACAGAGCTGGTTTGGGAACCCATTTTAAACTCCCGATTCAGTTTCTTAACAACTTGGAACTGAAGAGAGGACAAGAAGGGAAACTCTAAGTTGCCCCTCCCCTCCTACTAATGGTTCTTAACATGACAAGTTGGATGACAGTGATTTAGAAGCATTTTCAATTCAGTTTTTTGCATGCATATATTTATATTAATTATTTCTTGCAGGAAGGACTAGGATTTATAAATGGCTTTTGAAAGAAGTGGGTTTTAGGCAGGAACTAGAAGAAAGAAAAGTAGGAAACATGGCAGACTAGACAGGGAGATATTTTCAGAATAGCTAGGTACCCTTAAAGTCAGGGTGTGTCACACCTGGTGGTCACAGCAGGAGACAGACTGGTCAGATACCACGAGGCAAACCAAAAAAGTCAGGGGTCAGGAGGGAGGCAGGACCATGAGATCAGCTGCAGAAACAGTCCTGAGCAGGAAGAACCCAGTTACATGGACAACTTCCTGTTCCTGTGCTTGGGTTAAACAGAGGCTGGGCACCAATCACACTCCAGAACTGGATCCCCTGTTAGAGTTCAACTGCTATTCTAGTAGCTGTTAACAGGTGTCAGGTTGGGCTGGCCTGCCTAGTACTTACAAACCCTGTGGGATCAATGTTCAAAATTCATTGTACCTGACATGGTAGTAGGACAAGCCAGTTTGTGTGGTATGCATCAAAACTGTATGACATGTATCTTGTACCAACACTAAGCATATCTTCTCTTAAGTTGCAAAGCCAAATGAAACAAGGAGTCCTGTGGCACTTTTAAAGATTAACACATTTATCTATCACATTAGCTTCATGAGAGAAAATCCAACTTTGTCAGATGCTTTGAAGATGGACATCTTTTTGAAGAGGGACATAATCAAAGCAACTGATGAAGTGTTATTTTCTCCCATGAAAGCTCTTGTGATAAATAAATTTGTTAGTCTTTAAAAGTGCCAGGCTCCTTGTTTGTTTTGCTGAACTTGACTAACAGGGCTACCCCCTTTGGAACATATCCAAATGAAATCAGAAATATTCTAATTAGATAGCAATAGTGGTTAGAGGAGTTTATTAAAATGCACATGTACTCCCTACAAGTCACTGCACAGATAACAACCTGTGTGGCATTTAATTTGCCTGGCTATGCTATTCCTTTATTTTGAGAACAACCAAAATTATTATACTGGATCAATTTCTATGCAATCTTCTAAAATAAAAGGTGCATCATTTAGGAAGGTGTCAACTGTAAAAATTATATTGTAATGCTAACAATGTCTGCTTGGGGGGTGGATTTTTAACTCAACAGCATTTAGCAATTAAAAACCCAAACATGCTGAAGAGAACTCTTCACCCTTACTGCAAAAGAAATGCTTAGCAGATATATGGAGAACAATAGGAAATGAAAAAAGGCTTCTAAAGTATGCTGTAAACTTTGTCTTTCTTTCAATAACCCTGTAACTACTCAGTCTTATTTAATATCTCAGACGTGTTGAGTTCAGTACAAAGATCAGCAGTGGCACACCTATAAAGCTGTATGCATCTGAAGCAACAGCAAAAGAGCCTGTATTTGCTAGCTTGCCAACAGCAGCTGGATTTCAAGAAGAGAGCGAAAAGAATGTATCTATTATAGATTCAGTCAGGAGTGCTGTTGGCCCTGGAAAAGACCCAGGGCTTGCTGAACTGGGGTCGGGGCTTGTGCACTGCCACTGCAGCTACCACCGTGGGCAGCCCAGTGGCAGACCCGGGGCTTGGGTGCTGGGACTCAGGGCCCAAGCCCTGTAAGACTGGTGCAAGTGACCCTCCCAGATTCAGTGAATGAGGCAAAGCCTCCCTCCATTTCCCCAATTTAATGTCAATAACATTCTCTACCCTTCTTCAACATTTGAGTAAAAGATTGTTTTAGCTGACTGCATGTCACAGAAAAGGTCACATGGCAGAATGTGAGGCTTCTGCTGAAAGACTTTAAGAAGATCCCCACACAATCATGTCTTTTTCAGAATTCTTTTTGAGCCAAAGGCATGTGAGGGCTACTTTCAGAATAAGATGCAGCAAAATGCAGTTGTAGATGAGGAACTTTTTAATCAAATGAACCCTGGAAAGTCAAGAAAGGAAATAAATTAAAATCCTCTTAAGGGCTTATGATCTCCAGTCTCAAATCACCCTTATCCAAGATTCAAGACAGACATATATCTAAAGTCATTTGTCTTGGGGACAGGGGTTAAAGTTAGCCAGAATACGGTGGAACGCCATTCCAGGGCCCACTATTTTTAGGAGCTCAGCATTCCAGGGCCCCTAAAAATAGAAAATGGAGCTGGAACCCTGCTTTCTGGGGCCCACCATTTAAAAACAGTAGGCCCTGGAACGCAGCATTCTGGCTCCATTTTCTATTTTTAGGGGCCAGAATGCCGAGCCCCTAAAAATAGCAAGCCCCAGAACGGCGTTCTGCAGCATTCTGGCAGGGCAGGGAGTTCTAAAACTCCACCCCCCAGCCTAGTGTCACTGAGAAAGCTCAGAGCTTCTGAGTATGCTCAGTGGGACCAGGCCCTAGGCCGAAGCCTCAGCCCAGGCTGGGGCACCTCTTCATTGCGGCCAGGTAAGTGGAGGTAGGTGTCGGGGGGCAGGTGTGTGTGGGGCAGGAGCTGGGATGCATGAGGGGGGTTTGCACTGGTGCGAGGAGGGCCCACACTGCCATGAATGGGGCCTGCCAATTTAGGACGGTTCCTGGACCTGCCAAATTATGCTTTAACCCCTGCTTGGGGAAGAACCAACCAAGATCTTTGATTTCTCCTTTTCCTCAGGAAAGATAAGGCAAAATTCACAAATCCTGTCTTTCAGTGCTGAAGCAACTAAAAGTCTCAAGTTACTTCTTTTTTCTACAGAAGTAGAAAATCCCAAGAGGATTTAAACTGACTCACAGATGCTTTAGGAGTATGTGCTCTGTGAAACGTCTCCCAGGCTGGCTGTCCAGCCCACCCTTGCATTCAGCAACTAACTTCTTCTTCCTTTATCTGCTTTAGGATAGTTTCCTGAGAGTTTAGCAGCCCCAACTGCTTTTCCCATTGTCATAGCAAGTATCTACACTGACATGCTACAGCTGTGGCACATCAGTGTAGACAAACCCTACGTCCTGCCAGTCAAACTTGGCCTCTTCATACAAAATTCTAGTTTGTAACCCTGAAGTTTTCTGACCCAGCCAGTGTTCTGGTAGTTCCAGGTCCAGACTAGTCATGTACCCTATCACAGTGAGGAAGTATGGCAGAATAGGGCTCCTGATAAGATAAAAAGCCACGTACATGGCAGTTTGAATTCCTCCCTTACAGTCTGATGGCAGGATATGGTCATCTGTTGATGAGCTGTAGTGTCAGTCACAGCTCCTGCACAATCCTATTTGGAATTTTAGTCCAGGGGATCAGTGGTGTTTTCAGATCCAATGGTTGATATCTTTTCTCTAAATGCCTGGTACGATTTGAGACTTGTTCACCTGTGGAATGGTCAAGCAACATTTTGCCCACAGGAAAGCTTTTAGAAAACCAGGCTAAACATCTTGAGTCAATGGATGCAGATGGGTTATTTCCATGTCATAAAATATTCACCTAATCACAGGATAATTGATCTTTTTCCTCAGATAGTCAGATTTGAAGTGGATGGATAAAAATACAGATGGATCAGGTTTGCAATGTTGGATACAACTGTTACTATAAGCATTCAGTTGTTATAGATACTAAAATATGAGGATTTACATTTTGTAAATATACTGCTAAGTTGTTGTCAAACCTTTAAGTCCCCAAAACACTGGCCCATGTATAGTGAGAATAAAAAGCAACAGAAAGTAAAAAGAGAGGCACAAACTTGTGTAATTTTACCTTTGTGTTTCTCAGTTTCAAGACTTAGATTTTTTTATATCAGTGATCTAGAAAGGTAAACAGCGAGAAGCAACAAATGCATGCAGGAAGGAAATAGATTTAGCTGTTTTAATAATATAGTTCTTTTAAGAAAATGTACATTTGGGGTGGTATTTTCAGAAGTTTGGCTGGTTTAGGTTTACTCCCATGTAAGCATGACCTTCTAAAAGTCCCACCTTTCAACATTATGATCCTCCAACTCTAAGGCTAGTCTACACTATGAGCTCTGAGTGTGATTCCCTGATTGTGTGCACATACTCAAACTAGCAGAAATATAAATATCAGTGTAGCTGCAGTAGCACACATAGTGGCAGCAGAGGCATGGGTGCAGTGTGATAAGAACATACCTGTTGGTTTCAGGTAAGTTTGTACTCAGCACAGTCAGCTGTGCATTCACTGCTGTTTCCTGTCCTTGCATAGCTACCCTGCTGTACAGTTAAGTGTACTTAGGCTCGGAAATCACACATGTAGCCTATAGGATACATGTAGCCTAAATCGGATACTGCAGTAAACAATAGTTGCACAGAGCTTGAATATACAAAGGTCAACACTACAAGTGTCATTCTTGTACTTTGTTAGCAATCTTCCTAGCATTACAAATTAAGGGCCAGATCTGATGTGAAATGCAGTGGGGGTACATTTAGTCAATGGTGATACACAAGTTCACACCAGCTGAAGATCTAGCTCTACGCATGCTCTTTGTTCAAAAGCTCTGTGGTATGCTACTTGCCAATGACAGATACACTTCTTAATCAATGACAAGAGACCTTTAATTGTAGAAATAATAACTGCATGAAGAAATTGACCTACTATTTAAACTAGAATTAGTCAGTTCTCAACAGTGGCAGGAAATCACTGTTCACAATGGTTTCACCAGTAAAAGTTAATTTTTTACACTACAGCAGATGGAATTTATATGTAACTTTCTTCAAAAGTCAATAATCACCCTATCTCCTTTTAGATTCCAGACCTTTGTCTCCTCATTTATACCATGTCAAACTGTTTTGTGATCACTTCCTTTTGTTTTAATTAAGTCCACTGAAATCAGCAAAAGGATCCCTGTCTACCAGTTGTGACCAATCTTTTGGAGAGGCTAATAAAGCAAGTTATCAGGAAAGATTTGTGAAGCCGTGCTCCTTTGGAGAGAAAATCTGTTTTGTCTTGTGACTTCCTAAAGATCTTTTAAATACAACAGAATGGGAAAAGGTGACATTTTTGCTTGTATGTACTTCAAAATAAATTAGGAACACAAAAGGTATACTGTCTAATGCACTTGTACAGTAGACTTCCAAGGGAACTGAATCAGAGATGGAGAAAGATCAAATAAATAACATGATATGCAAGTCCTCGCAGCATATACAGTATGGCAGCTATGTGAGAGCAATCTCAATAGATTGATTTTCCTGCACACACATTGCTGACCTCCACTAAAGAATTACCAGTTACTGGTTTTAGCCCAATGATGCTTTAAGCCCAAATCACAAAAACTAATGAAGCACTGTAACCATTTTATCATCATTATCTTTTTAATCATCATGGCAGCAAGTATCAACAGGAATATAATTTTGCATTTTAGGTTGCAAGTTGTTTTTAGGTTCTTTTTTTGACTTAAAGAACAATTTAGAACAAATCTGGACAAACAGATCTTACGTAATCATTCCAACCTGAATTGTACTGAGCTATAGAATGCCAATGCTTGTTATTTTTGGCAATGTAATTGATATGCTCTGCAAGGCTGTCTGATGAACTGCACAAACTGTTTCTCAGAATCTAAAATTGCCTGAAAACCAAATTCAATATTGCCCTGTAGAATGAGACCACTTACTGGCCAGACTCCATAGCAGGCTTAGCAGGCTGTGCCAAGTGGTGTTGCATTCCCAGCTTTTAATTCCACCCTCAAACACACCCATGCAGTTCCTGATTATGTCAAGAGTGCTGATTATGTCAGAGTGCTTACATATTGTAAATCGGAATAGAGTCCATTCTGGCCTTCCACAAAGGAAGATCAAACCAGGACCTTCGACAGCTATATGAAGTTAATAAATGGTGTCAACCGGAAATCATTATTTGCATATCTTATTGAGACACCTTGCAGACATGGTCCCTTCCACAACTGGCTCTGATTTTTAAAGTCACCTATTGCTATAAAACTTACAGGAAAGTACATCTTGACACCACTGATACAAAAAATAAGAGTAAAACTCATCACAATATTAACTTTTAAACTGAGATACAATGTAGGGATTCTAACCTCCCTTCCCTGGAACATATAATATCTCTACTGGCTTCACCTGCATAAATTTTGTTAGAGTAGAAATCTCATTGCAGGAATCTAGGTTGAAAGGAGCCTTGCACTGTTGGTATACTAGGTTTTTAGCTCAATCAGCTCAATTCATGAAAGGTTTTTTCATCTTTTATTCAAAAAGTAGTCAAATCTCCAAAGCAAACTCCGTTCTTTTGAATTCCAACCTCCATGCTGGCACTGGCCTTTGATGATGATCAGTCCTTTTCAGAAAGCAAGGGAGAGGTCAGGAGCTTTCAGCATGTGGTGAAGTCTTTATAAGAGTGGAAATTGTCTTCTCAGAGAAAACCCAACTATAGCTGGAAAAAAAAAAACTGTCTACACAAGGGAAAAATATCTACAAATTTCATTTCCAGTTATCGAAGGCCATCTCTTGAAAAGACTGTCATTTCTGAATGCCAGAATGAAACAAGTGCAATCTAGAAGGCCCTAAAAAGGATTTTTAAAATAGAAATTAAACCAAAATTCTCATAATAGTTTTTCAATTCAAAGCTTGATGAAGGAAGCTTATTATAACACCCCAGAGACAGTGAATCAGATTAGAGTGAAAATATTTTTTTGTTACCACATACACCTTGAAATAAAAGCTGTTCTTCTATAATGAGAGAGAAAGCTAGAACTGTCTCTGCAATTCATGCTTCAGTAAAATCCCTTGTCACACGATCACCTCATATTGCACAATGCAAGCTATGTAATGTGGAATACCCATTGTACCATCAAGAAAACTGCAGCCAGGTCCCAACGAATGAAACTCCAGTTTTTACCTTTTCAAAATCAGAAAATCTGTTGTAAAGCAAATTAAAAAGGAGTAAAACTGTCTCTCTACAGTAGCTAGTAGAGCAAAAGTCAATACACCATGCTTACAAAAAATCTGAAAGAAGAAACCAAATACACAAAAACATACACCACACACAAAATATTACATTAAAAAAGTATTATTGCCAAGTACAATGGCAAATAAGATTTAGTGACCCAAAAATAGCAAAGCTTTCTTTTGTAACATCTGGATTTTTCCTGGTATGCTAGCTAAACAATGCATCAGAATGTAAAGTCACATGAAGTTCCTTTATATCTGTATAGTATTTATGAGTCTTTCACTAAGAGCTTACACAAATATTTAGACTGCCACACTGAAGGTTCAGACTATAGTGAAACAAGCCTATGCTACTCTAAACACAAAGCTCATGGAGAAAAAAAGCCATTCAACCAAGACAAAATTCTAATAAGCCACAGAGTAAGTAATGCATCTCAGAAATGGTTTCCTCCTTTCTAAAATAAGATCTTATGGCAAATGATTACATCCAGAATATTCAAGAGTGAAACATTTGTTTACACATGACCTGAATTCTTTTTATGCTGCTGTATTCTTACGTTTAGCTACTTATAATATATTCCTTCCTCCTCCACACCAGCAATATATGTATTCACATTCTATTGCTCTCTGTGATGGAACCTGGCACTGTTCCACTCTTTGTAAAATGAGGACAGTTTTGCATTTCACCTTAATCAGATCAAATTAGGACAGGTGGTAACCCTGCAGGCAACATAATTATGAAAAATGTTTGTGTTCAATACAAACTGTCCTTCCAGCCTCCTACTCTAATAGGACATCACAGTACAATCTTTTTCCATTTCACTGGCGGATCAGAGCACAAATGCCTACAAAGGATCAGATTCTGCTCTCATTTATGCCACTGTAAATCCAGATAAACTCCACTAAGTCCCCCTTTCCTTCTCGTGGTATAAGAAGCAGAATTTGTTCCTGACTGCATAAACTGATATGGAAATGAAATCTAAAGTTAAATACAGGATAAAAGAAATTATGTCTCTTTACTCAAAAAAATTCTAATAACTATGTGCAAGACACGCTAATCCTATATTACAAATGATGAGTCACATTTCTGCTATATAAAGTCTGACAGGCAGTAACAAATACTAGTGAGAGCATGGCTGATTTGATAAAACAGAAAATTTGGAAAGGTATCAGTGCTCCAAAAGAAAGAGAATTAAGAATTTTCCTGATTTTGTACTGATGATGTGGTCTTACTGTTGAACAGAACACTTACAGTGAATAGCTGGCTAGAAAGAAATGATACAAGCTGAAAATTGGATATAAAACTCTATTCTACATTAAGGGGATAATACACCCAGCATCATTTACAATATTACTCCTCAGAAGACACCCCAAGCACCGCAATAACAAATGTTATATCAAAGATGTCTTCAGCAACAAATGCAGTACAAGTCTCTGTGAGGCAATTTTTCTGTGTGTCAAAATTATAATATCATTCCATGGAAACAAATTAAGCAGCACAAGCTTGGCTGTTGGGATCACTTTATTAGCAATGCAATGTTATTTCATAAAGAATGCATTGCTTCAGATCTGTCAATAAACATCAGAGATGGCCTATCCATTTTTACTGTGCACAACTTATTATTTGCGTATGAAATAAACAAAACACTTTAACATCCGGCTCTTTCTGCAATGCATTTAAAATATTATGGAAAAACTGATTATCTTTACTGCTCAGAGACTCTATTCTACTTTGATTCTTTTTGCAATATTTAACAGACTTTCCAGAAACATCAGTTAAGGAATACTGAATATTATTTATCAGATGGGATAGATCTGTTTTTGAACATCTCTGGGCATCTTCTGGAAAACTTTGAAAAAATATTCTTTGTGCAGACATTTTTGCTTAGATATATCATACCACATACATGTATAACCTTAACTCTGTCCCTCATGGACAACCATTACAACGCTGGGCCAGGTCCTTGCCTGTTGAGTACACATGAGGTGGTGGTATGTAAAGGTGACTCCCTTGATCCTCGATTTGTTCTAAGAAGACTGCGTTAAAGCATTCCGATGGCTGCTGTACTTATGCTGGAATGCAACAGCAGCAAGTATTGGCATGGTACTATGTGTTACAAAGGATAAGGACACCTACATCAGTACTATGCCATCAGAGAATCACTCTTATACTGAGATGATCCCACCTGAGCAGCTGTGTGCAATTTATCACCAGATTATACTGGGAGAGACTGAGAAAGCAGCTGTTACACCATAATAAAGGATCTCACTTCTCAGTCTTTATATCATCACATACAATTTCACAAATAATCCAGCACATCATTCTAAGTGGTTGCAGCACTCGACCCACCTGGAGGGCACCTCCTGGTGGTGGTACTGGGGAATTCAGCCGAAGTGGTTCCCTCCAGGTGGTCTGTGCTCCGCTTCGTGCCACACTGACTCTGCTCCCAAGTCCAGTCCCAGGACCTTAGCCCTTCATCTATGCCCAATAGTCTACCCCCTTCCAGGAATTCTGCCACTAAACAGTCTATGGCCCAGCTCACTCTCATCCTGGCCACTAAAACAGTCAATGGTCAGTGAGCCTATGCCACTCCTGGCACCCATGCTGCTGCTGGCACACTGGGGGAGCAGGAAGGGACCTGGGCACACCTGCTTCTCCAGGCCCCAGCCCAGGGACCCTAAGTGCCGCCACTGAGGCCTCTGCCTCCCTCCAGTCTCTCTACATCAACCTACATTGGCTCCCTTGGCCAACTTCCTGCAGCCCAAGGCGCATGCAGTCTCACTGCTGGAGTCCAGCTGTTGTCCGCTCTTTGGCTTCTTGCTCCAGGCTGCTGCTCCAGACACTACCACAGTCTGCTCCACTAGAATCTCCTGCTCAAGTCAGCCCCAAATGCCTGCTCCCACTTGGAGCTCTCCGAGGTACTGGCTCCTGCAGCCAGCCTGCCAGGAGAGGTACCTTCCACCCCTGCAGCTCCCACAGCAGACTGACCCTAGCTAGCTCTGCTGCACTACTTCTTATACCAGCAGCCTGTCCCTGGTTGGCTGCTTCCTACAAACCCCTTTTAACCTCTGATGTGCCATAGGGGAGCAACTGCACTGCTACAATCATCATGCAGCTTTTTCCCACATACCGTATATAATTAGGTATAAGCCGATCTGGGCACAAGCCGATCCCCCAATTCTGAGCCCAAAAAAGAAGCTAAAATTGGTGACCCAGGTATAAGCTGAGGTCCCCTTTTGGCCTTGGTCCCTAACCCTCCACCCACTGCTGTTGGCTTCCTCTGGAGTTTCAGCTTCCCTACCCCAAAATCTCTGCTGTTGCTTTTCCCTGGCCCCCTCGCTGTCCTTTCCTCACTTCTCACCTCTGCTGCCCCCTGCTCTGCCCTTTCCTCACTTCTACCCCCCTGCTCACTTCTCAGTTTCCTGCTGTTGCCTCTTGCTCCTCCTGCTGCCCCCCGCTCTGACCTTCCCTCACTGCTGCCCCCTGCTCTGCCCCTTTCTCACTGCTGCTCTCTGCTCCTCCTACTGCCCCCCCACTGCCACCCCCTACTCCACCCTTCCCTCACTGCTACCTGCTGCTGCCCCCTGCTCTGCCCCTTCCCCACTGCTGCCCCCCCACTGCTGCCCCCCTGGCTCTTCACTGCTGCCCTCCTCCTCTGCCTCTTCCCCACTGCTGCCCCCAGCTCCTCCTGCTGCCCACTGGCTCTTCACTGCTGCCCCCCTACTCCCTTCTCAGTTCAGTGCTGTTGCTCCCCTGTTCCCCAACACCCTTTCCCCATCATCCCTAACCCCTGATGCTGCTCTTCCCAGCCTGCCAGGCACCCTCCCCCCCAATCCCCAGTCCCTGTTGCTGCTTCCCCGGGCTCCCCAAAAACCCTGGGTCCTCCTGCCACTTTCCTAGACTCCCCAACTCCCCCCCCCCAATGCCTGAGCCCTGCCACCCCTTCCCTGGCCTCCCTGAACCCTCCCCCAAACCCTCCTGGCTGTCCCATCACTTTCCCCAACTCCCTGACCCCCTCCCCAATCCCCGGTCCTGGCTGCCACTTCCCTGGCCTCCCTGAATCCCCCCTCAATGTCCAGGCCGACCCCTCCCCGGGCCCCCTTATGTGGCTGCTCCAGACGCCAGGGTCCCCACCTTCCTCCAGCCCAGGCCGACGGCCCAAGATGGCTGCCCGGCAACACTGGGGCTCCGGCTTGTCACATGGTCAGGGAAACTCCTGGGCTGGGGCTGTCTACCATATTCTCTTGAGTATAAGCCAAGAGCCTGTTTTGAAGACAATTTTCAAGCACAAAATTTTTGGCTTATACGCGATGATATACAGTAGTTATAGATACACATGGGCACTATCTTTTAACAGTTTTTGTCATTCCTTTTTTTACTTGCTATTAGTTCATTGTTCCAGTGTTCTACGTTAGCCACATTTTCAATCAGAGTTGCCTTTAAAAATCTGCCCCTTACACTTTTTATAATAAATCTTCTTCTATCAAGGATATAATATATTGTAGGCGGGTGCAGCACTCAACCCACCGGGATGGCGCCTCCTGGTGGTGTTACTGGGGAATTACTGCTCAAGTGGTCCCCTCAAGGTGGTCTGTGCTCCGCTCCTTAACACGTCGACTCCACTCTCAAGTCCAGTCCCCTCTGGCTAATCCCTAAAGTCCACCTCTTCTGGGATACCAGCCACTAAGAGAGTCTTTGGCTCAGCTCACCCTTCTTCTGGTCACTAAAACAGTCAATGGCCAGTGAGCCTGTGCTGCTCCTGGCACCCATGCCACACCTGGCACACTGGAGGAGCAGGGAGGGGGCTCGGCCCACCCACTTCTCCAGGCCCTGGCTCAGGGACCCTAAATGCCTCAACTGAGGCCTCTGCCTCACTCTAGTCACTCCATAATCTTGCACTGACTCCCTGGGCCACTTCCCTGCACCCCCAGCTGCATGCAGTCTCACTGCCGGAGTCCAGCCAGTGTCCACTCCTCCTTGGCTTCTTTGTCCTGGACCACTGCTCCAGCCACTCCCACAGTCTGTTCTCCTGGGAACCCTGGCTCCGGTCAGCTCCCAGGCCTGCTCCCACTCGGAGCCCTCCAGGGTGCTGGCTCCCACAACCAGCCTGCCAGGAGAGGTACCTTCCCCCTGCAGTTCTGAGTGCAGACTGACCCTGGCTAGTTCTGCTGCCCTACTCTTACACTGGCAGCCTCCTGCTGTTTGGCTGCCACATGCCCACACCCTTTTTAACTCTGTGTGGGCTGCAGCAGAGCCACTGCACTGCTACATATATACATTAATTATTGTATACATACCCATGCTGTGTACATTTTTCTTTTTTTAAAAATTGGAAGTACCTCTTACCCAGGAATATAGAAAGGAGCAGAAACTCTTGCAAGTCAAGTGTAAAACTATAATCAAGCAGACCAAAAAAGAATAAGAACATCTAGCAAAGAACTCCAAAACTAACAGCAATTTTAAAAATACATCAGAAGCAGAAACATGCCAAACAATCATCAAGGCCACTGGATGACTAAGATGATAAAGAAGCAAAAACACAAAAGAAGCAAAAGAACGAAGAACAAAAGGTTGTTATGGAGAAGCTAAATGAATTTTTTGCATAGCTTTTCAAGGAAAGAATCTGAGATTCCAACACCTGAGCCATTATTTTTAGTGACAAATCTGAGAAAATGGCCAAGAATGAGATGTCTATTGAGGAGGCTGAGAACAAACTGATGAATTAAATAGCAATAAGTCATAAAGAACAGATGACATTCACTCAAGAGTTCTGAAGGAACTCAAATACAAAACTGCAGAACAACTAACTGTGGTATGTAATCTATCACTTAAATTAGTTTCTGTTTCAGATTGCTAGAGGACAGCTCATGTAACGCTGACATTTAAAAAGAAGGTTCCAGAGGTGATCCTGGCAATTACAGGTCAGTATGCCTAATTTTTGTATCATGTAAATTGGCTGAACCTATGGTAAAGAACAGAACTATCAAATATCCAGACATCTAAGTGAACACGTCCTGTTATGAAACAGTCAACACAACTTTTCGTAAAGCAAAATCATGCCTTACTAATCAATTAGAATTCTTTGAGGGGGGTCAACAAATGTGTGGGCATTGGAAATCCAGTTGTTAGAGTGTACTTGGTCTCTCAGAAAGCCTCTGCAAAGGTCTCACATCAAAGGCTTCTAAACAAATAAGGCAGTCATGAGATAAGATAGAAGATCTCCTCATAGGATCAGTAAATGGTTAAAAAGCAGGAAACAAAGGGTAGGAATAGATGATCAATTTTCACAATGGGGTAAGCTAAATAGCCGATCCTCCAAGGATCTGTACTGGGATCAGCACTATTAAACATATTCATAAATGATCTGGAAAAAGGAGTGAACAGGGAAGTGGTAAAGGTTGCAGACAACACAAAATTATTCAAGATATTTCAGTCCTAAGCTGACTATGAAGAGTTACAAAGGGATCTAACAAAACTGGTTGACTGGGCATCATGAAATTCAATGTTGATAGGTGCAATGCATGCACATTGGTAAACATAGTCCTAACTATAGATAGAAAATGATGGGGTCTAAATTAGCTGTTGCCACTCAAAAAGAGATCTTGCAGTCAGCATGGATAGTTCTCTAAAAACATATACTCAGTGTGCAGCAGCAGTCATAAAAGCTAATGTTAGGAACCATTTGCAGAGTGATAGATAATAAGACAAAAATACCATAATGCCACAATATAAATTCATGATACACTTACACCTTAAATACTTGTAGTTCTAGCTGCCCCATATTATAAAAATGTGTTAGAAATGAGGACTGGATGACAAGAGATGGATTACTCAGTAATTGCTCCATTCTCTTCACTCTGAAGCATACAGAACTGGCCCACTGGAGAAAAGAATATTGGCTGGGCTAGATGGACCATCAGTCTGACCCACTATGGGAGTTCTTATGTTCTTATCCAGCTATAACCTTGCTTTAGGTCCTTGCTACTGTTTAGAATTTTTTAGATTTGAGTCCATAGCCAGACTAAATTACTGGACTAGGAACCACTTTACAAACTGCAGATATGATATCTTGATATTGTAAAGGCTAACTCAGATAGATATTGACTTTAGCACTTAATATACGTACCATGCCAGTAAGTCAATTCTGAACTTCTGTCTCCTTAATTCTCATCTTTTCTTTTTCTTCTTCCCCAGTGTGGGAAATTCTGATGATGAAGCCTACACATAAACTTTCTGTCTGTTTTCTATTTTGGTCAAAGTGCCAAAGTGAAATTTTGGTTATGAAACTCCAGATAGGAGAAAGCCATCTCTCAACCTATCTGATTAAATACTTGCTATCTTTGTTTGTTGATGACTTAATTGCATTTATGAAAAAGTAATGACATTGGTTCTCAAACTGTGTGAACAATATCTGTGTTCCATCATTTTATGCTTTATTTCTAAAAGACATTTTAAAACTATTTCTTCATATGGCAAGTACTGATCCTGATCACTCTTCCCTTTCATTATTCCTTTTATTTACTATTTCTTTCGACTTCTGTTTGCTTTGCTATGGAACAAAAATACATCTTTTCTACAAAGGTGTGTGGACCTAGAATCCCAGTGGACATGTTTCTAAAGGGATGTGAAAATTTTTTTGATTGCAAAACATTTGGATATACAGCTACAACTATACACATAAAAACTGAAAGCTCTTTGAGAAGCTTGAAGAAAAACTGAATACCCTGAAGTGTCAAGTAAATTGGAGATTCTAATCTATACGTTACTCTCCTGCCTCGTCTACAGGATTTACTTTCTATTGTAGCTCAGCTCCTGTGCTCTTCTGGACAAAAATTGA
Source organism: Podocnemis expansa (assembly GCA_007922195.1). NCBI lineage: Eukaryota > Metazoa > Chordata > Testudines > Podocnemididae > Podocnemis > Podocnemis expansa. Next base: position 37,208,635 of record ML681972.1, on the reverse strand, counting down.
CAATTATGACTCCTTCAATAACATTGTTAATCTTTTCTGCTACATTCTTACTCCAGCAGAGGAATCTGTGCTATCTCAGGGGCCTTCTTTCTGCCTCACAACTCCCACACATAAGATAAAATTCTGTGGTGAACTGGAGGACTATTTTTGCCATCTCAGACTCAAGGAATATTTCCACCACACCACCAATTTACACTGCGACTTAGAGATACTTTCTTCCCAACGCTGCAAGAAGAAATATTCTTCATGGACTCCTCCTGATGGTTGGAACAACAGACTAGACTTCTACACTAAGTGTTTCAGCCACCGTGCAAAAGGCTGAAATCGTGGACAAACAACATCTCTTACACCATAACCTCAGCCTTGCAGAACACAATGCCATCCACAGCCTCAGAAACAATTCTGAGATAATTATTAAAGAGGCTGACAAAGGGCATGCTGTCATGATTATGAATAAATAGGATTATGATCAGGAGGCTTATAAACAACTCTCCAACACAACATTCTACAAACCACTTTTCCCTGACCCCACTGAGGAACACCAAAAGGAACTACATCACCTATTCAAGAAACTCCCCAAGGCAGCACAGGAACAAATAAAGACAGACACATCACCAGAACCCCGACCTGGGATAGTTTACTACTTAAAACCCATAAAAAAGGAAATCCTGAATGCCCTATCATCTCAGGCACTGGCAGTATTACAACAGGCTTATCTGGCTATGCGGACTCCCTCCTCAGACCCTATGCTATGAACACTCCTAGCTCTCTTCGAGACACCACGGACTTCCTAAGAAAAACCAAATCCATTGGTGAGCTTCCAGAAAACACCATCCTGGACCGTATGGATGTAGATGAATTTCTATTTATACTAACATTCCACATAAGGATGGATTACAATCTATTAGAGGAAAACTCCCAGGTGATGCCAGAGCACATCTCATGGCTGAACTTTGTGACTGTACTCACTCACAACCATTTCAGATTTGATGATAATTTTTACCTTCAAGACAGCAGCACTGCTATGGGTACCTGCATGGCCCCACAATATGCCAACATTTTTATGGATGATTTAGAACATCATTTCCTCAGATCTCAACCTAGAGCACCTCTACTCTACTTACACTACACTGATGATATCTTCATCATCTAAAACCATGGTAGTGATGCCCTTGAGGATTTCCACAGAGATTTCAACAATTTCCATTCCACTATTAAACTTAGCCTGGAACACTCCACACAAGAGATCCACATTCTGGATACTACAGTACAGATTAGGGATGGACACATAAGCACCACCTTATACTGAAAATCTACTGACCAGTATAGTTACTTACATCCCAAAACACACCACGTGAGCCATTGTCTACAGCCAAGCCCTAAGATATAACTGCATTTGCTTTGATCCCTCAGATAGAGACAAACGTCTTCAGGATCTCTATCAATCATTCTTAAAACTACAGTACCCAGCTGCGGAAGCAAAGAAACTGATTGACTGAGCCAGGTGGATACCCAAAGTCAACTACTACAGGAGAAGCCCAAGAAGAAAACAACAGAATGCCTCTAGTCATCACCTACAACCCCCAAATCAGATCTCTACAGCACATCCTCAGGGATCTACAGCCTATTCTACTAGATGATCCCTCATGCTCTCAAGACTTGGGAGACAGACTTCTCCTTGCTTACAGACAGTCCCCCAACCTTAAGCAGATACTTACCAGCAACTACAGACCAAACAACAGAACCATTAAAGCAGGCACGTATCCCTGAAACAAACCACTCTGCCAATTTTGCCCGCATACCTGCAAAAAACCACTATTATGGGATGTGATAAAACCAGCTCCTCCATCAAAGGCTCATTCACCTGCTCATCCACCAATGTGATTTATGCCATCATGTGTAAGAGATGCACCTCTGCCTTATTATATTGGACAAACAGGACAGTCTCTGTGCAAAAGAAAAAGGGCACAAATCTGACATCATTAATCACAACACTCTAAAACCAGTGGGTCAGCATTTCAATCTTCATGATCACTCCATTAATGATTTTCTAATTGCTGTGCTCAGACAGATGAATACTAAATCAAGGCTTCAAAGAGAAGTGGCTGAAATTGAATTTATTTCCAAATACCTTACCTCAGGACGTAATAGGAACGTTGGATTTTTCTCTCATTACCAGAGATGATTTGACCTCATCTTCCTCTGCATGCTGTTCCCCAGTGTTTGAATCTTTACAACTGTTCTGATTTGCTGTTACAGTGGGATTCCCATGATTTACACTTCCATGCATTTATTTCCTCCCTTTCTGTAAATTCCCCCATCATCAAAGTATCTGACGAAGTGGGATTTTCTTCCACAAAAGCTCATGCAATAAATAAATTTGTTAGTCTTTAAGTGCCACAGCACTCCTTGTTTGTTTTACTGAACTAGATTAACATGGCTGCCCCTTTGGAATTATGATAAACTATCCTATATAGCAGGATTTTTGACTCAGACTACAGTAGACTCTGTATGATGAGATTACCTGATTCCTTTTTTAAGGATCAATAAATTTATAGACAGGGGCCTTAAAAGTTAATTTCTAATGCTTTAGTCTCTAAGCTATCCAACACTCAAGAGACTTGTAGGTGACATACAATCATAAGTAGGTAATCCAAATCAGTTTGTTAAAAAATATCTTCAGATTAACAAATCAATAGTACTTACACACTACAAAATTGATTTCCACTTACAAAGCTCTATTCTGACTGGATTTACACACTTTACATGCAGCATAAATCCTGATTTGATATAATTTAGCTGGGATTCAGGGAGAAGTGATTCTTGTCTCTTGTCAGTGCACTAGCCACAAACTAGGCAGCAGAAATCCTATTTTAGTCTGATGCCTTTTGAGGAGAACGAAGTAAAGAGGGAGACTGCTGTATTTCACCATTTTCATTCTTCTGTTTCCACAGCTAACTGTGACCTGCCATGTATAAAGCCTGCATAATCCTGCCTCTTAATGGCTGCTCCAATGAGAATCCTATGACACGCTGTCACAGATCTGATGGCTGCTCCCTGGACAGCTGCCAAGGGAACACAAATCTCTAGATCCTGGAGCCCAAAGAGGCTTAAACCTCTAGAGTCAGAACCAAGTCCAGTTGTGATCCCAATCTCATAGACTCTTTGAACACTCTTGGGGCACAGATCTGTTGTCTAGCGTACAATCCTGAGGGCTGGAACCTGCTTTCCAGATGCCTAAAGTTTCTGGGAATAGTTTTGGCCCTTCAGATTCCCCCATACTTAAATGACTGTGCTCAAGAAAGTCAATGGGACATCAAGGCTTCAAAGAGAAACACTTGAATTAGAATTGATATGCAGATTTGTTTGTGTGAAAGCAGGATTAAATTGTGACTATGGCTTCTTTTCCCACTGCAATAGGTGATTCAACTTTACCCTCCTCTATGTCCCGGTTTCCCAGTACTTGAATCTTAACTGCTCTGATTTGCTGTTACTGTATGACCTGATCCCATGACTTACAATCCGTTAAATATATTTTCATCCCATTCTGTAAATTCCCCCATCTTCAAAGTGTCTAACAAAGTGGGATTTTCTCCTATGAAAGCTCATGCAATAAATAAATCTGTTAGTCTTTAAGTGCCACAGGACTCCTTGCTTCTTTTGCTGAACTAGACGAATGCAGCAGTCCCTTTGGAACTTGCAGAGGAATTTCGAGATCATCACACACACTTATTTTGTTATGCATTGATATTACATGCATGCATGGGAAACCTCAACACACATCCCTAAAGGACTGATAAATTAACTCTCTTCAGCCTGGGACAGCAGTTTTAAGAATCACTAATGTGGCTGCCTCTGAGGAAGGCAAACAAATAAGTTATACCTAAAAATTCTGCGCTCAAGGGCACACTCATAGGTCCCATGGGTTTTGAGGGAAGATATTTGGCCCTGTGCATTTAAACTGCTATGTAACATTATGGCTTTGTCCCAAAGAACCTAAGTAATTTATCCCTCGTCACCACAAGAGCTTGACATTCCTCTTGTAGGACAACAGACTTCTGACAAGAACCAATGAAAACACTGCTCAATTTTCTTCAGGCATAAGCTTTTGTGGGCTGACAAAGTGTGTTGCAGCCCATGAAAGCTTATGCCTGAAGAAATGCTAATCTTTAAAGTGCCACAGGACTTTTTAGACTAACATGGTGACCACTCTGAAACTTACTTTTTAATTTGAAACAAGATCTTGAACTGCAAGAATGATTGAGATACTCCATGAATGATAGGGAATTAATGCATTCTTGACAGGGGAAAAAAAAAGATAATCATTTGAGAATGACAAGATAAAGGATCAAAATATACCATGTATTTTTGACCATGAAGAAAAGTACCATTGTTCCCCAGTAGATTCCATAGCTGCAAAAGTTAGTATAAACTTTATGTAGCACTTTTGGATCTTTGGATTAAAAGCATCTATTTAAATGTCAGTTATTATTGTGAAATCCCACAGCTTTCTGCTGAAGTGGTATTAACCAGGTCTGAATTAATGCATATTTTTTAAACAAAGAACAAAAACTGTATTTTCCCAAGCTGTTATCTGAACAGTTCTTTCAAATACAGTATACAGTCCAGGGAAAATATATTATTCTATTTTGAAGGTCATGCAGGATTATTTTCTGTCCTTTAGTTATGGAGGATTATCTCCTATCCTTTTACCTTCAGAGGTGGATGTTGAGTGGGCTGCCAGAACACAACACACTAGGGACCATTTGGACTATAAAATGATATTAAATCAAGTTGCCAAACATCTAAATGGTAGAATAATACTTATGCATGAATGCCATTCATTCAAAAGAGCTGCAGTATAAACTGAGTCAGATGTCATGCACTTAATCAAGCAAATCTCAACGAACTCTGGTGATACTATATCTTATTGTTTCTGTTACCTAAAAATACATTCTGAAGACAAATAAAAAATGTTTTCAACAAAAGAAGAGGCAACAACTTTAGTGTATTGTTTTTAGTCTTGGACTCACACATGCATTTGAACTGAATGTTGTAAGGCAAAGAAGGTTAATGTTAACATTTAAAGACAATGTCATAAACTAAAAGAAGATGTGACAGTTTTATGTTTCAGACTAATACTGTGTTATCCTGGAGACTCTCATGTAAGAAAATACGTTAATGTAGGGTAGGGTCTCAATATTAGACACAGATACAAAGGGGAAAGGACAAAAATGGCTGAAATAAGAAGCAAGTCTACTGTCCTGTACAGGATCTGAGAGGTATCATCTTAATTTGGTTTAGTCTAGGTTCTAGTCTTCAGTGACAGCAGCAAATTCCCCACTGCTCAATCAATCTTTCCAATCAACTGACTGGGTCTGGGAAGACTCTGCTCAGCTTGATCAGGAACAAGCTTGATCTCTGAAGACCATCCTGGCAACTGGAGTAGCATTGAATCAAAGGGAAGGCATTTCCCTTCAACTCAGCATACTAACGATACTGCGTCAAGCAGGCATTAGAAGTCAAAGGGAGATATGCAAGATATTTTAAGTACTTTGTGCATCTCCCTTTGACTGCCACCGAAATCACACTGCGGTGGAAACCTGCCCTAGCATTATCAGCTATTCCTGCCTTGAAGACCCCCTCAGCATATATTTTCCAAACCTGCTAGCTTCTATAAAGAGAGAGAAGCTATGGCAATATTTGCACATTAAAGTGAGTTTCTTCTGTTTGTTAGAAATAGTTGCCTGTGCATTTTATTTAAGCAGAGTCAATCCTCCATCTAAACAGTTAAAAAACTAACAGACTTCAAGGTTAGAACTCAGAAGTCAATCTCTTCTGGCTGCAACAACAACAACAACAAACAAAAACAATAGCCATGACAATGTTGTAGAATTTGCTGTTATTAACCTCACTGTTTGCTCAAAAATGATGGGAAAATAATTGTTTAAAGGTCAGCAAGACCAAATAAAATTGAGTTGCAGCCTAAACCATACAGACCTCATGTAGCACACTGGCCTCATGATACAGTGTGGAACATGTTGTGAGTTCTGGATTTCAAGAATGACAGATAAGTAAACTCTTTCCCATCGCATTGCTAACAGAATTGTGCAAGGAAAGGTTCTCTATGGTAAAAATAGAGGAAGTAGTAGATCATTGTAGTGAGTAGTAAGTGATATAGCATCTCTAGCTTCTTTGCTCTATGCTCCTTGTATTAGGTACATATCACACCATGCAACAATATTTTCTCCATGGGAGACTGCAGGAGGAAGCATTTGAAAGGACGGTTTGTAGAGCTACACTGAATACGAGCTGTAACTGAATAAACTGGTTCCTGTGTCCAGTCACTACAATAAGGCACAATAGTGTGATGTGGCCTCTTGGGAGGAATTAGAGAGAGAGGAGTGAAGGTGTGGGAGGGAGTATAATAGAAAAAATCCCTGAAGGCCCAGAGAGGCAAGAAGGACAAAATCTGATAATCAGAAACCAGAAAATGAAAATGAACAAGTAAAAGGATTTATCTGCAAGTTGAAATAGAGGAACAAAAGGTCAGGACAGCAAACAAACAGAAAGAAAAAAAACTACAATCAGCGCCCTCCTTTTTATCATCTTAGCAAATAAACAGCCCTCAAAGGACACTATATTTATGTTGTAACAAGTGACCTTGTAACTTTTATTTTAAGTATCATGTAATGACTAGAAAATTACATGGATCTTCTATTTTCTGACAGATAGCATGGGAAGAGATCTGAAAAATAAACATCAAATAGTGACTGAGGATTTTTTTTCTTAATCTTGAGTGCATTAGCAAATAGGGAAGGAAGTATAGTGTGATTAACCTTTTATTGCACAATATTTGCCAAAGAACAGAGAGCAGCCATGGAATTACAATGTATTGTCAAATATTATGATTGGCACTTCCTGCTCCTTTCATCAAAGCAAAAAGGTAGTATTATTAAACTATGATTTCGTTGTTTTGGTCTTCACTGAGGAGGTTGGTGGTGACTGGATGCCTGCTTTAGGGGCAGGCAGTAAAAATGGGATAGGATCAGAAGCTAAAATAGGGAAAGAAAAAGTTAAAAATTACTTAGGCAAGTTAGGATGTCTTCAAGACACCTGGGCCGGATGATATGCATCCTAGATACTCAAGGAGCTGATTCAGGAAGTAGCTGAGCCATTGGCTATTATCTTTGAAAAATCATGGAAGACTGGAGAGACCCAGAGGACTGGAAAAGAGCAAATATAGTGCCCATCTATAAAAAGTGAAATAAGGACAAGCCAGGGAATTATACATTAGTTGGCTTTACCTCTATACCAGGAAAAATAAGGGAGCAAATAAATAAGGAATGAATTAGCAAGCATCTAGAAGAGAATAAGGTGTTAACCGGTAGTCAGCATGGATTTGTCAAGAACAAATAATCTCAAACCAACCTGATGGATTTCTGTGATGGGGTAACAAGCCTTGTGGATTGAAGGAAAACAATAGGTGTGGTGTATGTAGGCTTTAGTAAGGCTTTTGATATAGTCTTACACCACCTTCTCAATAATAAACTAAGGGAGTACAATCTAGATAGAGCTACTATAAGATGGATGCAAAACTGGTTAGATAACTGCTCCCAGAGAGTAGTTAACAATGGTTCACAGTCATGTTGGAAGGGCGTAACAAGCTGGGTGCTGCAGGGATTGGTTCTGGGTCTGGTTCTGTTCAAGATGATGCCATAGAGAGTACACTTATAAAGTCTGTGGATGATACCAAGCTGGGAAGGGTTGCAAGTGCTTTGGAGGATAGGATTACCATTAAAAATGATTTGGACAAACTGGTGAAATGGTCTGAGGTAAACAGAATGAAATTCAATAAAGACAAAAGAACTCCACTTAAGAAAGAACTATTGCACATGTACAAAATGGGCAATGACTGCCTAGGAAAGAGTATTGTGGAAATGGATCTGGGTGTGACAGTGGACCACAAGTTAGATATGAGTGAACAGTGTAACACCAGTGGTTAAAGTATAACTGGGGGGGGCCCTGGAATGCTTCTAATTGGGTAGTCCCCCTTCCATTACAGGTGGGCCCGCTTCCAGCATGGGTGGGCCTCCTCCCGCACAGGTGGGCCCCCCTCCAAAACACCAGCAACCCACCCCAGCTCCCCAATACCCACCCCCAAATCAACCCTCTGCCCCCAATACCCACCCTAAACCCCAGCCCCACCCCCAGCCCCTCTCCCCCAGCACAAGCCAGTGGCCTCGATACTGACAGGCAACCACAGGCCAGTGCTGGGAACAGGCTGCGTTTGGAGGCTTCTGCATGGGACATGGAGCAGGGGGCAGCTCACACACTGCTCCGTGCTTCCTTGCCTGCTGGAATGGCCAGAAACACCATTCCAGGACTTTCTACTTTTAGAGGCTCAGCTTTCAGGGCCCCTAAAAATAGAAAATATAACTGGAACACTGCACTCTAGGGCCTGCTATTTTAAATGGTGGGCTTCGGAATGCAGTGTTCCAGCACCATTTTATATTTTTAGAGGCCCCAGAACACTGAGCTGCTGAAAATAGTGGGCTTGGAATGTCATTCTGGGCTGGTACGGCTAACTTTAACCCCTGTGTAACACTGTTGCAAAAAAAGCAAGCACCATTCTGGAATTATATTAACAAGAATATTGTAAGACACAAGAAGTAATTCTGCTTTACTCCATGCTGATTAGGCCTTAACTGGCGTATTGCATCCAGTGATGGACATCTCATTTCAGGAAAGATGTGGAGAAATTGGAGAAAGTCCAGAGAAGAGCAACAAGAATGATTAAAGGTCTGGAACACTTGACTTTTGAGAGAAGATTCAAAGAACTGAGTTTGTTGAGTCTGCAGAAGAGGAGAGAGAGGGGACATAAGAATTTTCAAGTACTTAAAAGGTTGTTAGAAGGAGGAGGGAGAAGAATTTATTCTCCTTAACTGCCAATGATAGGACAAGAAGCAATGGGTTTAAATTATAGCAACGGAGGTTTAGGTTGGACATTAGGAAAAAAATCCTAACTGTCAGGGTGATTAACCACTGGAATAAGCTACCTAGGCAGGTTGTAGAATCTCCATCATTGCAGATCTTTAAGAGCAGAATAGACAAGCACCTGTCAAGGATACCTTAAGAGGTACTTGGCCCTGCCATAAGTGCAGGGGACTGGACTTGATGACCTCCATGGTCCCTTCCAGTTGCTATGATTATATGCACAAATACAAAGTATATGTTATATGTGTACCTTGCATACAGATTTGAAAATTACACCATATTTATAGAGATCTAATATTTTATAAAGCTTTGCATGAATATCAGAAAATGCATGGATTTTTTGAAACATAATATTATGGATCAAGGTTACTATACTATAACACACGCTATGAATACATACATTCTGTACTGTCATTCAAAAGAACTCCTGAGGATGAAACAATTTGCCTGATACCCTCAGTTTTCTAGTCATTGTCTCAGGTAGGAGAAATCAGGACCTCTACTTAGTTATACAGCAGCTGTTAACATCTGACTCACAATAAATGGAAAATGAAACCTCTACCACTAGCTTAATTGTGCATCTGCAGGTCCTTTACCAGGTTTTTTCAAGTGTCCCTTTTTAATCTCTGACAGATGTCAAAGAAACCAGAAGCATTCTTTTTATGATTGAAAATTCTGGTTATACAAAGTATGTCCATCTAGCTGTTTGAACACAATATAACATTTATAATTATAACATTATTACTTGAGTTACAGAAAGTCCTAGGAGCCCCAACCAAGAGCAACACCCCACTGTACTAAGCACTGTATAAACACATAACCTGAGACAGTCTCTGACCCATATAACTCACAGTCTAACCAGATAAGAGAGAGAGAGAATGGGGGGGGGGGGAGAATCTTCAGAACTCATGTCATGCTTATCAGATACTCTAGAAATGTTTGCATTTTTCAGCTGTATGAAGTTTTTTGTGCAAAATATTTACAACTCAGATAACCATATTTGAATAACTAAATCATGCTTATAAAGGTATTTATTGTGATTGGCATCAAGTAAGCATTTTATGGAAGTCCTCTGGCATGAGAAACATTGTTGGACTCTAGCTGAAAAAAAAAAAGAATTTTTTTCAGTAATTTTTTAAATCAGTGAATGTGATCAGCAATCTTGTATTTACATGATACAAACCAACAAAAACTAGGAGCCTCAAATCTCTGTATGGACCTGCAGATTCAAGGGTGCAATGTCTTTAATTCCACTAAAGGCAATGGCAGTGGACTGAATAACTGGAGCTGATGGATTTTTCTAAAAAACAGTTCAACATTGGAAAACTTTGATTTCTTGAAGCTGTTCGTGGGAAAAATAAGAGGTTCAACAAAAGTTCCGTCAGACGAGTTTCTCGGGTCTACAATGGATTTGTCAAAATCACAGGAGACCCACCTCTGAATAACCAAACATTTGGTAGTTAGTGCACATACATGGGTCTGGGAGACTTGGGTTCAAGTCACTCCTCCAAATCAGGAATGGAGGGAGGATTTGAATACAGGTCTCCTACATCCCAAGTGAGTGCAAGTCTCTCTATTTCTCTAAAGCTTCAAAAGGTCTGTTTTGTCTTAGTGCAGAAAGGGAAATTTTTTCCAAATTACTGAAAAGCTTTGCAGGATAGGAAAACTGTTGTCCTCTCAGCTCTTGCTTTAATGTCAGGCCCCAAATCTTCAATGTATCTCACTTTGGTAGCGGAAGAGTGAAGACACAATTGTAGACCAAAACGTTGTCTTATATTCTTAAAGTTCAGTCTTTTTTTTTTTGTCAGAACCTTAATACTATTTAAATGTAGATTTTTGTACTTTGCACAGTAATCCCTGACCCATACAGAATAACCTGGCTCCCACAAAGCCTTTCATGGAATGTAATAAATACACTAGTTACCCAAGAGACTGAAACAGAGGATTTCCTTCCCAGGTACTTACGTCTGTTGGGTAAGATGCATGTTTAGGCAGGCATTTTTTTTAAAGTGTAGTAAGTACCCAAAGAACCGGAACATTTAAAAGAAGCAATTCTAGTGCATTAGGCAAATGTGTACCCTTACTTTAACACAAAATACTGAACTTTGTTTACCTGATATTATACTGGCTGTTTTTCTGTCTTCTTTAAAGGATGACTCTGAGATGGCTATATTGCTGTCAGTAGTGTCACTGAGAGCATGTAGTGTATAATCATTTTTTTAGTGGCTGGTTTGGTCTATTTTTCGCCAGCAAATATCAAGGAGAAAGTACTTCAATAACAGATCCCAACCTCCATCTTACCATATCTATGGCAAGCAAGAGAAATGAGTAGTGTGTAGTGCTTTCTTAAAATAAACCAGGATTCATTCATTAACGAGACATGGAACCATGAGTGAAAAAATCCTGGCACTACTGGAGTCTCTACGATTTTCAACATTAGCATCTATGGAGTCAAGATTTCACCCTCTGTAATATCATTATCTACTGAGAGTTCACTTTATGCTCAGGGCTGAAACAGCTGGTATCCTGAGGAATGTGTAATCCAAACAGACCTGTAAGACCAGATGGAATGGGCTTAGTGACTCGAATGGCAGAAGTGATCCTTTCTGAAGGTGAAATGCTCTCATACATATTAGTATTAGACTGTACTTTTTGAAACATGAACAGTAACTGAACAGTGGAAACTAAAGACTAGGTTCTCAGGTCCAGATGACCCAGCTCTTGCTGGCACAAGATCTAAAGGGGAGTAAAAAGGTTTCTGCACACCAATTTTACACCCTTAACCCATTTCTAAATCATAGGGCCAACCAGGGACTAGTTTGGCACCCAGTGTGACTGAGTGCAGCTTCAGTGATGTTATAATTTGGGCCAGCTGCAGTGCCTTCAAGAGAACATTTTGGCAGGCAAGGTTTGCTATAGTATGGCAATGCTCTGACCATGCCCCTTGTTTCCTAGCCACATCTCAATTCCTTACACAGGAGAGCTGCAAGAGGGAGTAGTATATGGATTGCTATCCCAGCTCTGTGTGACTAAAGCTCGCAACAGAATTCTCAGTTGACCAATCAGGGTATGTTCACATCACAGTTAGCCACCGGCAGCTGGCCTGTCCCAGCTCACTTGGGTTCCCAGTGCTCAGGCTAAAGGGCTATTTAATTGTGGTGTAAATACTGGGGCTTGGGCTGCAGTCCTAGCTCTGGAACCCTCCCACCACACAGCATTCTGGTGCCTGGGGTTCCAGCCCAAGTCCCGCATCTACACTGCAGTTGAACAGTCCTTTACTCTCAGCCTGATAAGCCCAAGTCAGTTGGCCTTTGCTAGCCACAGGTGGCTAAGTGCTGTGTAGACATACCCTAAAGGCAGCTTTAAGTTTGCTTTGTGTCAGTGGAGTAGATCAACTGAGCCAAGTTTTTGTCCCAAAGAAAAACAGTGTTCTGCTATACTAAGAAAAACATTTTTTTCAGTCTTTGCTGAGCAGTAAGGGAAGTTGATATGTAAACTTTTCATTACTGGACCCACTTCTCTCTCCAGCGTGCGCGTACCATACTGAAGTCAAGTGGAGTCAGATGAGTATGTCAAAGCAGAACTGGGTTATTAAAATTTTAGTTCATGTCTAAAAGAAAAGTCCTCTCTAGTTACATATGAAGGTGCAACACATTATGTGGTGGTGCAGCTGGAGAGGAAGATGACACAGCTTCATGGTTAAGAGAAAGAGATAACATGTCAGAAAAATTACTAGGTAGTACTGCTGTTGTTGTGGCAGGGTTTTTTCTCTAAGTTTAATGAAATCTTATTTTTATTGTTTTAAAGCAATACTTTAAGAAAATAACATCTTATAAGAAAGACTATTTGACTGCTACCAGGGAAAAAACTATATAACTGGGCTGTTAATAAAATTACTCATCTAGAGCTTGGATGAATATCCTAATAGTATTTCCCTTAACACAGTTGTTTATACTACTTCAAAATTTCAGGCACTGACTTACTGAAAATCCCTATCCACAAGTAAAAATAGAACCCATCTTCACTGGCCTGTTTAACTTTAGACTATTAAAGTAAAACAGAGTATTTTCACAATTCAGAGAACTGACTTGGGATTTGAACTGTGCTATAAAAAGAAAATTTAAAAATAGAGCATATGCTACATAGTCATCAGTAATGGTTCCAAGGTCCTTTTTTTTTTTTTTTTTTTAAAAGGAAGCTAAAAGTTTTATACAGAACAATGAAAATGAAACAGTGACATTCCTTGCCTTCACTCCAAAGGGACACAAAGAAGTAGAGCCCTGCAGATCCATGGGTATCTGCTGCAGATCCGCAGTTATCCGCATCCGCTGATGCGGGTGCTGATAACTGCAGACCCACTGCTGCAGATCAACTCACAGATCTATTTTTACCTTTTCACAGTGTGATACAGGGCTGCAGCTGCTGTGCTGATCTGTGTCAGCAGCACACAGGGGAATCAGGAAGCGCTCCAGCCAATCTTAGTTCAGCTCTGATTGTGATCTGCCAGCCAATCACAGTGTGGGGCTTGGAGAGCCACTGCTGGCCTTTGATTGGCTCATTCCCCATGACTTCCCTGCCCACATCTTCCTTTTCTTGTTTCCAGTTCGCATGTCATGCTGTCAATCAGAGATGTCATTGGTGGGCAAGGAAATCTGATTGATAGCACAGTGTGCAAACCACAAACAAGAAAAAAAAGTGGGTGGGTACTATATAGGGAATGAACCACTCAAAGGCTAAAATGCTGAGTGTGAGCCCAACCTCAGCTGCAGATGTGGTTACAGATGCAGCTAAAACCTGGCATGCGGTTTTCGAATCAGATCAATGCTATCACTGAGCGGATGTGGATTGGATACAGTTCCACATTTTTGTATCCTTGCAGGGCTCTACGAAGAAGGAATAGATGATATCTCGCATAACAGATTTCTAGGTTTATATAGAGAGGGATGAGCTACCTCTCACAGCAAACAGCAGATGGGACAATGACCACTGTCATCTCCAAAATAAAATTACTAGGGTACAGGAAAGTCTGGGCACCCTAATAGATTCTGTAACACAGACTAACCAGATACTGACTTTTACCTAGTATCTGCTTCAAACCAATAATCCTTATATGTAGAGAGCTCCAGGCAGCTGTCTTGCAAACTTCCTGAATGGAAATAAAGAAGTTTGCATTATATGAACTGGGACTTGATATGACCTTCATGCTGCAGGCCTGTCAGGCTGTAGCAATGATGAATGCAAACAGACAGCCATCAGACACAGCAAAATTCATGTCACAGGGTCTATGTCAAACAACAAAAAACTGGCTTGGACTACAAAAGAACTTTAGTACAGTTCAAATAAAATCTAAAGGACATTGTAACATCAAGCTTGTGGTTAAATACCTTTCTGGAATGTGCATGTAAACGTGGGAAATAATTGGCAAGGATTATGGATGGCGTGATGACGCAATTGCCCCACACTAGCAGTTATAGGGTTAATTGGCCCTGGGAGGGACAGCAAATCCACTGCCAGGAGCTGGCAGCCAATCAGAGGGCAGGCTACCAATATAAAAAGGGAACAGCAGGGTTAGCTGCTCAGTCTGCCTTGGAAAGCTGGGGAGAGATGGTCCTCTCCCTAGCTAGCTGGCTGAGGAAGCCAGAACCCTAGAGAGCTCCAAATGGAGGGAGCTGCCTAGGAGCCAGGGATCCTGCAAGGACCAGACTGCGGGAGTGGCCAGAGCAGTGGTCCAGAGGCAGGGAGCCACGAGTGAACAGAGGCTCGACTCCAGTGTGGTGAGTGACTGCGAGCAACTGAGGCTGCAGGGAAGCAGCCTAGGGAACTGACAGTTGTCGAGTGATTGGAGGGAGGCCGAAAGCCTTGGCAGAGGCATTTAGGTTCCCTGGGCCAGGGCTGGAGAAGTGGTTGGGCCCAGGTCCCGCACTGCTCCCGCAGAGTGCCGGGGATGGCACTGTACCCCAGAAGGGGTGGACATGAAGGGCTTGGCTGGAAGGCTATGGTGCCAGAAGAGGACTTTGGACAGGAGTCTAGTGTGATGAGAGGCAGAACACAGACCACCAGCAGGGGGACCACTTGAACTATATTCCCCAGTACTGCCATGAGGAGGCACCCTGCAAGTGGGTCAACTGCTGAACCCTGTGATGGAATAAAGCAGAAATCTGTCTTCATCCTCCAAAGAAATGTATGATTATATGCAGAATTGCCTTGTCTTTGAAATGTTTAGTTTAAGGCAGATCAATCATATTGGAAGTTCTGACTCTTTGTGCTGATGCCACTGAAGCCAAGAAAATTATTGTTAACCTAAGACACGTCAGTTTACACATACCATGTGGCTCAAAAGCACACAGTCATTTTAGTCAGGGCCATATCAATATCCCATGGCACAGGGAGCACTTTATTAGAAAGTTCATATGCATCAAGACCTACGTAAGCCTGATGACATGGAACTTCAAAAACTACACTATCTTCAGCATATTAATGGAAAAAAGAAGCTTCCAAATTCACTTTGAAGGAAACTGCTTGTAAGCCAAACTCTGACAGGTAGACAAAATGACGAGTTTGATGTGGAGCATGTGAAAAGATCCACTAGATTTATGAACCTATTACTTAAACTTCCTGTTTACCAGACTCCATACAAGTAAATTTAATTCACTTATTCAGAAATGCTCAGACTCCAGTTTTTCACCATCTGAGGTGCCATGCTGAAAAGGAAGATGATGCTGGTTTTGATGCAGACTGATAACTTGGGTCTGTGTGATCAGATCTGGCATAACAAGAAGAGGATCAGGGATGGTGTAGGTCCCTTACTGAATGGGGCAGGCATCCTCGTGACAGAGGATGAGGAAAAAGCTGAAGTGCTCAATGCTTTTTTTAGTTCAGTTTTCACAAGCAAGGTCAGCTCCCAGCCCACTACACTAGGTACGGGGGACTGGGGAGAAGAAGAGAGGCCCTTGGTGACAGAAGGTCAGGTTAGGGACTGCTTAAAGAAACTAGATGTGCACAAGTCCATGGGGCCGGATGAACTGCATCCGAGGGTGCTGAGGGAGCTGGCTGATGAGATAGCAGTACCGTTGGCCATTATCTTTGAAAACTCGTGGCGAACGGGGGAGGTGTCAGAGGACTGGAAAAAAGCAAATATAGTACCTATCTTCAAGAAAGGCAAAAAGGAGGATCCAGGGAATTACAGACCTGTCAGCCTCACCTCAATCCCTGGAAAAATCATGGAGCAGCTTCTCAAAGAATCCATCCTGAAACACTTGGAGGAACGTAGAGTAATCAGGAACAGTCAGCATGGAATTACCAAGGGTAAATCATGCCTGACCAACCTCATCGCCTTCTATGATGAGATGACTGGATTTGTGGATGCGGGAAGAGCCGTTGATGTGATATACCTTGACTTTAGCAAGGCTTTTGATACGGTTTCCCACAGCATTCTCATTGGCAAATTAAGGAAGTATGGGTTAGATGCATGGACTGTAAGGTGGATAGAAAACTGGCTAGAACAACGGTTTCAGCGCGTAGGAATCAATGGCTCCATGTCAAGTTGGCAGGCAGTAACAAGTGGTGTGCCCCAGGGGTCGGTCCTGGGGCCAGTTCTGTTCAATGTTTTCATTAATGATCTGGATGATGGGATAGATTGCACACTTAGTAAGTTTGCAGATGATACCAAACTGGGGGGAACGGTAGACACCCTAGAGGGCAGAGACAGGATTCAGGGAGACCTAGACAAACTGGAGCAGTGGGCCAAGAGGAATCTCATGAGGTTCAACAAGGATAAGTGTAAAATCCTGCACTTGGGATGAAAAAACCCCATGTACTGCTACAGGCTGGGGAGTGATCAGCTAAATAGCAGCACTGGAGAAAAGGACCTGGGAGTCATGGTGGATGGGAAGCTGGATATGAGTCAGCAGTGTGCTCTTGCTGCCAAAAAGGCCAATGGCATACTGGGCTGCATCAGAAGAAGTGTTACCAGCAGATCAAGGGATGTGATCATTCCCCTCTATTCTGCACTAGTGAGGCCACATCTGGAATACTGTGTCCAGTTTTGGGCTCCCCACTACAAAAAGGACATGGACAAATTAGAGAGAGTCCAGAGGAGGGCAACCAAAATGATCAAAGGGCTGGAGCACAAGCCCTATGAAGAAAGACTGAAGGAACTAGGCTTATTTAGCCTGCAGAAGAGAAGACTGAGGGGGGATTTGATAGCAACCTTCAACTACTTGAAGGGTTGCTCCAAGGAGGAGGGAGCTCGACTGTTCTCGGTAGTAACAGAGGGCAGAACGAGAAGCAATGGTTTCAAGTTACAGCTGGGGTGGTCCAGGCTGGATATTAGGAAAAACTTCCTTACTAGGCGAGTGGTGAAGCATTGGAATAAGTTGCCTCGGGAGGTGGTGGAATCTCCATCTCTGGAGGTGTTCAAGTCCCAGCTGGACAAAACCCTGAGTGGGATGATCTAATGGGAGTGGTCCTGCTTTTTTTGGCAGGGGGTTGGACTAGATGACCTTGTGGGGTCCCTTCCAACCCTATGATTCTATGATTCTATGATTTCTACGTTGGTGGGAAAGGCCATTGCCATCACTAATGAGGTGACGAACCATATTGGTCTTGACTAATTTGGGCAATTAGGAACAACCAATCTTTCTCTTACCTCAGTGCGCTCACCATCTTTGCTATCAAAAATAAAGAACAAAAGGCATTTAGGAACTGCCCCCACATCCCACACTTCATGGTTTGAAAAAGTCATTTATTAGCAATCTCTTCTTTCTGCAAAACACTGGTATTCCACTGTTCAGTGGTACCATACATGATTTGTGTCTTGTGTCCTCCACTTGAGAGAGACAAAAGTCACATAACATTCATTTGGGTCAGCTAATAAACTTTGCCTATCCACCACTGTATTTTACCTTTCTACCAGTTAAGTGCCTAGATTAAATTTTTTTTGTTTGACACAGTCCAATTCTACACTTGCAGGGCTTCCTGACACAGGAAGAAAAGTGTGGCTCCTCGTGGCATGTCAATGTAAAATATGCACTGATCAACTGACTTCTGAATCATAATTACTAATACAAGGCTAGGAATCCTCAGGATTGATTCACTCTTCCTGAGGGGTGTGCGCTACTGTTCCTGAAGGATGTATGTGTTTTGGGTATGCAGTCACACAAACATATCAACTGCTGCCAACCCCCATCTTCTGAATTCTTGCCACCAAATCTAATGTATTTCTAATTTGTTGTTAAATTTGGGACTTATTTAGTTCACAATGAATTAGTTCTAAATGATACTTTATAACTGATCATTTATAAGGAAGCCCTGTATTGTAAGAACAGTTTCTAAATTATCATAAATTTAACTGGTTTTGAACCAGATATTTTTCTTCCTATAATTATTTTTGAGTTCATCACTAGTCTCAAATGTGAATGTCTCCAAGTTGCCAATAAATCTGTTTGTGAAAGAACTCATTTTTGAAGTATGTTTGTACAATGGAATTATATCTGCACTATTCCAGTGGTGATCACTGTGCATTAGGAGAGATTCACCACCAAAGATGATTAGGCAGTATTTACTCCACCATCTTCTCTATGGATGATCTGTCAGAGTTAATATACACTACAGTAATTGTAGTTCTTTAAGATAATATTGTATTTTTTGCATGGATTCAATTTATGCATGAGAGGTTGGAATCATTTCAGCAGCTATGTCCATTGGAGCCATGCCTGCCCTCTGAATGCCTTGTGGCAGACCAAGGCCAATCATACATCATGTTCCTTAACCAAAACAGACTCCAGGTGTAATAGGATTCTGTAGTAGTAGGAAAGACAGCAGAGTCATGGAATACATACAGATGACACATCCTGATGAATCACAGGTATTGTAGGGTAAATGATCATTCTCATTTCTTTGTCCACACAATTTATTTCTGAAGGCTTGCAAGAAATGCTCTGGTGGAAAGAGATGGATGTTAGTTACAAGAAAGCTCTGCCAAATCTGGAATCAGACTTCAATGCTGCCTCAAGGTAATAATCATTCATAAATGTATGTTCTGATACCTAAGTAAGCTACCCTACTGGTTTCAGAGAGGGGAATATATCTCAAAGAAGCACAAAACCTACCTGAGCCCTGGCTGAATGAACTCTGACCTGCCCAGACAATCTAAACTAGCTAGCTCATAAGAAATTTTAAAACAACTAGAGACCCATCTCTATGACTTTTTTTTTTGAAAGATATATCCTCACTTTTCCACCTTTCTGCAAAATGAACAAATAAGCATGAGGAGATCATGTATGACTCAGTTCCGTCAGGAGAGAAGAGGAGACCTCTGAACACAGCTGTGGTATGAAGTCAAGCTACATGCTAATCAAGAGGTAGCTAAGGGAACAAAACAAGTAAATGTGGCATATGGAAGCCAGAGATCACCTTGGTTAAAAATTCTGGGTGAAGCCTAAGTGTGACTTTGTCTTTTTAGAATAAAGTGTATAATACACATTCTATGGATGGCTGCATCTCCTTTTCTCTGCAGGCTGCTGTGACTGCCACTGAGAAAGCTAGAATAGCCCTGTCTTCCAAAGAACTTCTCTTAATGAAGGTTAATGAGACAGCATCTAGGTGAGGAAGTTGTCACGAGGTCAGGTCGAAGTGGAGAGTTTTCCTATTGCTCTGGAAAATTTGTTCAGAAGAGAGAGAAATGTTATTGGGGGTCAAACAGCTACATCAGATCTGGATACCAGGGCCTTAGTTATGGGTAGGCCCAGGCCCATCCACTTGGCCAGCAGGCCAGCCCATCCCCACCCACTGCAGTGCCCAGCAGCAGTGTGAGCTTGGCCATTGTGACTGCAGACTGGTCAACAGCAGGTAGCTGCAACAGCAGGTGGGCAGACGGGCAGGGGTAGGCTACTCGCCATGTATCCAGCTCTGGCCCCAGGCATCTGCTGTAGTTTTAGCATGGCAGGGGCTTGGCTGCCTCTCCCCACCTTTTCTCCTCCTGATGCTCCAGTTGCTAGGTAACTGGAGTATCATCAGGAAGATTCTGGTCACATAATGGGACGTGGGGCTGGCTGGGCCCACCCTGAAGAGCCAGGGGTCCAGCTGGAATATGGTGGCTGCCTATGCCCCTGCTGGATACCAGAACTGTGTGGACCAAGCGGATGATACCAAGATCTTTGGTGAAGACTCTTGACTGAGCTTCATCACAACTGTTACCAGAGGGCTTGGTAGGTAAGCTTAACTGATCTTAGTTATCTGCATCAGAAACAGATCTTACCAATCATAAAGAAGAAAAAGCTTCAGGTGAACCTCCCTTGCTTTCTATGTATGTTTAGAGAATGAACAAACTGAACATTTGTCAAGGGTATGCCCCTCACCAAAGCAACAAAAACACTTCAGTCATCTCTCTGGAGTGGTAGTATTGACACCCTGACAATACAGATCTACTCATGGGTTGAAGCCTGGTACCAATTATCAACAGGGCCGTAACTATGGTGAGGCCAATGGGGCAAAGCCCTGAGCAGCGCGGAATGACTCAATAGAGCCGCTCTATTAAAGGGCGGCTTTCATGGTGCCAGCTCCAAGTGCCACTAATGGCAAAGGGCGTGTTCCTATAGGAATGCACCCTGGGCAGCAAAAACCGGTGTTACAGCTCTGATTATCAAAAAACAAATGAAAAATAGCCAAACACAAACCTAATGAAGCCTGTACTAATTAAATACTAAATCTAACAGTATTGTTAGGTGGAGAATTACATACTGTAAAAAAATAGTGTGGTACACAAATGTGCAAGAGTCAGTGACTAGAGCTAGAAGTTCCATCTCTCATTTGAGTGGAAACAATGACCTGAGGGACAGTAGGCCCCGCTATTTCTCTTATGCTCCTGTGCGGGGGTATGCAAGGGCACAGGCAGATGGACACTCCTGGCCAAAAGATTTTGACCTTTAAATGCATTGCACCAGAAACTAAATACATAGAGGCAAGCATCTGATGAAGAATTTTCACTTAGGGATAGGATTTCTAAGGGTCAGGGCTGCCCTTGAGGGCATGGGGGCTAGAGGAGTGATCATCCTGGGCTTCGCGGATCCCTGGGCCCCGTGCTGTCCTGCTATGAGCAGGGCAGCATGGGGTCCACACTGCTGCCACCCCATGGCTGCCTTGTCCCCCACCCCTTCCCCACTGCTTTCAGCATGGAGCCAAAGGCAGCGGGGAAGGAGGGAACAGGATGAGAGCGTGGTAAGCTGGCCTCTGCTGCAGGCTGGCTCGCCCCACCCCCAGGATGGGGAACAGCCAGCCAGGGGTGGAGTGGGCCAGTCCGGAGGCCGGGCTTCCCTCTCTCACCCCTTCCATGGGCTGGCTGCTCTGCCCTGGAGGTGGAGTGCGACAGCCTGGAGGCGGGGCGGAAGAGCAGAGCCCAGGCCCCGGACGGGCCCGCACCCCCCCCCAATGCAGGGATGGGGTTTGGGGGCCCCACCACAGGCTGGTTGTCTCAGACCCTGCACCCCTGCAGGGATAGCCCTGCTGAGGGTCATCACTGCCAGAGGCTAACTAGGAGATATGTTGCATAATTCCTCTTCACAATGTATTCTACTCACTTTCTGGCTACGCTATTTGACTCTGGACAGAACTGTTGTCTAGACGACATATGCTGCCCACCATGCGAAACACCAAGCTGCTTTTTGGCACAGGACCTGCAGCCAGGGCTCAACTCTGACTGGTTTGACTAAGGTTGATATGCAGGATTTTCAAGGGTGGTTAGCATTATCTTAATGCTCCTCACACCTAGGTCAGGAGAAAATGTCATTGTTTTCCACTGGAAGCAGAGCTAGGCAAAGCTGAGTGTTTTTGAAAATCCTACCCTAGATTTGATTATTACAGCAAATAATTTCCTTGAAAGAAAATGGGGGGGGGGGCAAGTGAATAGTAGCAAAATAATTTGCTATCTGTCACTTTTGGTCAAAGTAATATGTGTAAGGACCTATACTACAGTATTTTGCTGCAGTATTTTTCTTTTCTTCATAAAAGAATCTGCAGAGTCTAGATTTTACTCTACAGTAAGCCCTTAGGAGTAAAATACTAGTTAAGATTTACAACAATTGCTAGGGCTGCAGGAAGGAGAATAACATAAATCATTTGAAATAATAAAATTCATGTGTACAAGCTGCCATAGTAGTTTACCATCCAATTGTTTCAACATTATAGCTCATCTCCTATCAAAGAAATTACCTGTTCTAATAAGAGTGAGTTATTGGCAGTTTATAGATTTTTTTTTTCAATGGACCTAAGTTCCCTTTCCTTTGAGACCTTATGAACTTCCTTTGCTGTTGATTTATAGAGAGACTTTGAAAATCATTACTCAGATGCACTTAGCACTTATTATCTTCCCATACAAATTGTTAACGTTAAATTGTCCATGGTGAAGGAGTTTTATTATGGAGGAGAAATTTACAAGTTTAGATTTAATAAGGGCTTCATTTCCTCTGGACTTCTGGACAGCAAATATTCAGCAACATCCAGTCCCATAAGCATTTTAAATGATAGCTAACTTCATAAAACCAGCTGAAATGGAACTTCTATTTCTCATTTTAAAGCTTTCAGCTCTTCTGTTTCAGAGTGTTTAAACATATATATTATTGAGATTTATGTGTTGTGGCACACAAAACACGCAGACATCAGTACACAAACAGAAGGAATGTCCATACTGGAAATATTTAAACCTGAAGAAGCTCAATGAAACACAAAGCATAATCCCTATCACAGGACTGACCAAAAGACTAACATTATATACACTGAAATGGTCCTGCTATTGGTTCCTAACTAAAAAGAATGAAAGATTCAAAAGGACATATAATAAAGGGGGAAATTATAATCAGTAATATGCATAATTGGAAAGCAGCAAGATAAAGTGAATGAAGGGTTCTAATACTGATTTAAAGATGAATATGTAGAGGTCTGAGCTGATGTATAATGTAAAAAGATATATATATGTAAAAGAGCTCTATGACTGCTCAGAGCTTCATTATGAAAGTGGAAACAAGCCAGTTGAAAGTCTGTGGGTTAAGTTTAGAGGGGAGGGCAACAAGGGGCGTGTCGTGGTGGGTGTCTGCTATAGACCACTAGATCAGACGTAGGAGGTGGATGAGGCATTCTATGGACAACTGGCAGAAATTTCCAGATCACAGGCCCTGGTTCTCACGGGGGACTTCAATTACCCTGACATCTGCTGGGAGGCTAATACAGCAGTGCACAGGCAATCCAGGGAGTTTCTGGAGCGTGTTGAGGACAACTTCCTGGTACAAATGCTGGAGGAACCAACTAGGGGCCTTGCACCTCTCGACCTGCTGCTCACAAACAGAGAAGAATTGATCAGGGAAGTAGAAGTGAATGGCAACCTGGGTAGCAGTGACCATGAGATGATTGAGTTCAAGATGCTGATTAAAGGAAAGAAGGAAAGAAGCAAAACGCAGGCCCTGGACTTCAGAAAACTAGATTTTGGCTCCCTCAGGGAACTGATGGGCAGGATCCCTTGGGAGGCTGATCTGAAATGGAAAGGTGCCAAGAGAGTTGGCTGCATTTTAAAGAAACCCTACTAAGGGCACAGGAAGATACCATTCCGATAAAGAGAAAGTACAGCAAATTTGGAAGGCGCCCAGAGTGGCTTAACAGAGAGCTCTGCACTGAGCTGAAACATAAAAAGGAATCTTACAGGAAGTGGAAGCTAGGACAAATGACTAAGGAGGCATATAAAGACATTGCCTGGGACTGCAGGGATAAAATCAGAAAGGCCAAAGGACAAATGGAGTTGCAGCTAGCAAGGGATATGAAGGATAACAGGAAGGGGTTCTACAAGTATATCAATAACAAGAAGAGGATCAGAGATGGTGTAGGTCCCTTAATGAATGGGGCAGGTATCCTCATGACAGAGGATGAGGAAAAAGCTGAAGTGCTCAATGCTTTTCTTACTTCAGTTTTCACATGCAGGGTCAGCTCCCAGCCCACTACACTAGGTATGGTAGATTGGAGAGAAGAAGAGAGGCCCTTGGTGATTGAAGCTCAGGTTAGGGACTACTTAAAGAAGCCAGATGTGCACATGTCCACAGGGCTGGATGATCTGCATCCGAGGGTGCTGAGGGAGCTGGCTGATGAGATAGCAGTACCATTGGCCATTATCTTTGAAAACTAACGGCGAACCCGAGAGGTGCCAGAGGACTGGAAGAAAAGCAAATATAGTGCCTATCTTCAAGAAACGGAAAAAGGAGGATCCAGGGAATTACAGACCCGTCAGCCTCACCTCAATCCCTGGAAAAATCATGGAGCAGCTTCTCAAATAATCCATCCTGAAACACTTGGGAGGAAAATAGAGTGATCAGGAACAGTCAGCATAGATTCACCAAGCGTAAATCATGCTTGACGAACCTCATCGCCTTCTATGATGAGGTGACTGGATTTGTGGATGTGGGAAGAGCCGTTGATGTGATATACCTCAACTTTAGCAAGCTTTTTTTATACAGTTTCCCACAGCATTCTCATTGGCAAATTAAGGAAGTATGGCTTGGATGCGTGGACTGTAAGGTGGATAGAAAACTGGCTAGATCAACGGTTTCAGTGTGTAGGAATCAATGGCTCCATGTCAAGTTGGCAACCAGTAATGAGTGGTGTGCCCCAGGGGTCGGTCCCAGGGCCAGTTCTGTTCAACATCTTCATTAATGATCTGGATGATGGGATAGATTGCACACTCAGTAAGTTTGTGGATCATACCAAACTGGGGAGAACGGTAGACACCCTGGAGGGCAGGGACAGGATTCAGGGAGACCTAGACAAATTGGAGCAGTGGGCCAATAGAAATCTCATGAGGTTCAAAAAGGACAAGTGCAAAATCCTGCACTTGGGATGAAAAAAACCCATCTACTGCTACAGGCTGGGGAGTGATCAGCTAAATAGCAGCACTGGAGAAAAGGACCTGGGAGTCATGGTGGATGGGAAGCTGGATATGAGTCAGCAGTGTGCTCTTGCTGTGAAAAAGGCCAATGGCATACTGGGCTGCATCAGAAGAAGTGTTGCCAGCAGATCGAGGGATGTGATCATTCTCCTCTATTTGGCACTGGTGAGGCCACATCTGGAATACTGTGTCCAGTTTTGGGCTCCCCACTACAAAAAGGACATGGACAAATTAGAGAGAGTCCAGCGGAGGGCAACAAAAATGATCAAAGGGCTGGAGCACAAGCCCTGTGAAGAAAGACTGAAGGAACCAGGCTTATTTAGCCTGCAGAAGAGAAGACTGAGGGGGGATTTGATAGCAACCTTCAACTACTTGAAGGGCTGCTCCAAGGAGGATGGAGCTCGCCTGTTCTCGGTAGTAACAGAGGACAGAACAAGGAGCAATGGTTTCAAGTTACAGCTGGGGAGGTCCAGACGGGATATTAGGAAAAACTTTCTTACTAGGCGAGTGGTGAAGCATTGGAATAAGCTACCTAGGGAGGTGGTGCATCTCCGTCTTTGGAGGTGTTCAAGGCCCAGCTGGACAAAACCCTGGCTGGGATAATCTAGTGGGAGTGGTCCTGCTTTTTTGGCAGGGGGTTGGACTAGATGACCTCATGGGGTCCCTTCCAACCCTATGATTCTATGTATTTTTAAGCAACACTGCATATCTGGCTACTATCCTAAGAGGCTGAGCAACATTAGATGTTAACTTTATTTTCCCACCAGGTACTCTCATTTAATTCTCCTCAAAGTTAGAGATCTGGTTGCTATCCAATCTTTTATTTAATAAATATCTTAAGTATATTTTTAATGAGGTGTCTAAATTATTTTCTCCAGAGAACTAAGGGGTTCATGTATAACCCTTTGCACCCTATAAATTTACCATTCAAAAATTCTAAAAAGCCATTTGTATAGTCCACCTTTTAACTTTATACATGTTTTCACAGTTATGCAATTCTTTTATGACCTTTATTTTGTTAGTAAAAATGACATTCTATTTTCGTTTCCTTTTTTAAATCCAATACTGTAACTTTTTTGATTGAAAATGAAGTTATATTTGGACTTATAAATCAGTTAGGTATAGAAGCATCACTCATGACTCCATAGTCAAGACTGAATTTTATTTTGCACTCAGAGGGTCAACCTTTGTTTTATATAAAAGTCACATGTATTCTCCCCAGAATTACAGCATTTACTTTTGGAATATACAAGTAAATTCCCATGAAGCTACAAATAAGACTATTATAATTAATTTTAATTAGTTAAATTTTAAAATGGTCTTTTAGACAATTAGTGTGTGTTTCAATCTTTTCTTTGTTCTAAATGATCTTAACAAAATAACAAACATATCACACTTCTCACACAGTTAAAATTCTTCGAAGTCTTGGGCATGGGGCCTTCTTGAAGAATTTATAATTAAGTTATTAATGACTGTTGTGTCTAATTGCTATGATTATATATGGTACAGACAAGGGTCCAGTCAACTCATATAAGTAGTGAGGCCATTGTGACATCAGAGGTAATTCAGCCTATTACCAACCTTCCTTTATAGGAAATCAGCTTGTAGCAATTCCATTGGTTATAAGAAGACAGTGTTATGAAGGAAAGTGGGGATGCGTCAAGAGTTCTTAGTGGCAGAGAGCTTAGTTCAGCTGTCAGTGCTTCAGCAGCACACTTAATACACACTTAGGCAGCTTATAAAGAGCACCTTTAAAGAACAAATATATCAAGATGCAGGGGCAGTACCTCTTTTCTTTTCCCACAGCCCTCCAAACAGCTGCAGATTGCAAACTAAATTTGTTGCTCTGGCAATACAAAACAGATATAAACCCAATTTAACTGCCATTGCATTCTGGATGCTTTTCATTGTTCATGTTTACTAGTGAACCGTCCTTTCAAATTTAAAAGAATTTACCAAGGTAATAATCTATGCTAAATTTAAGATTGAGAGTATAGAATGGTAATTTAAAGTTTAAACACGTTATATAGGGATGTTATAATTTTCTTCAACCAAGCATTGGGAATCCAGGAAATTCAGATTTTGTGTTACACTCAGAAGAAACGCATCTATTTTTAAAGAATGAAAACACACAGTTATGGTACATCCATACCCCTAATTATGCTCTTAACACTACTACGAAGGAAAAACTAACAAAACTATTTTTTTTTTCAAAATCAGTGTAATTTAATCTGAGACTACAAACAGTAAAATACCTTCATGTTAACTGCATGGCACTACAGGAAAAAGTTGTTTGGGTGCCCTAATTTTACATTTCTGTATCTCATTAAGTGTAACCTTAACTCTATTCTCCTGCATTTGTGATATTTTGTTTTAAAATAAATAAAACATCCTTGTAAATTATTTAGCCCTAAATTACTGAAATGTATTCTCTACGCTCATTCCATTTTAACATAATTTTTCCTCTAGTAGTATGAATCAAAGCAAAGCATATGCTGTAAACAATAATCCATGAATATCATTTACAAGTTAAAGGAATTTTCTATAGCTGCATTCTTACCCATCCTCTGTTCCCTTAATGTGAATATTCTAGCAAATGTACTTATAAGTAAGCAAGTTTGCAGGGTCAGTGTATTTAAATATTTGAGATAATTTACAGAAAATGAATTTTCTTGTAAATATTTCAGCTGGAAACCTCATTGTCAAAAGTTATTCATGTGCCCCACTGGGGGGAAAACATACTATGTGTTCTACAGGAACAAGCAAAACAGCTTAATTGTTCAGTACTGAATACTTGCAAGGAACTGTTCACAAACCACCTAAAACTAAGAATTTGTTGCATAAGTGATTAGGCAAATAAATTCATAAAACAGAAAATTTTACATTTTTCACAGACAATTCACAAACATAAAAGAGATGCAAAATTCGTTCAACAAACCACTAAGGAAAATGAACATGAACAAAAGAAGAGCTATGGATATTTTGCTATTTCACAGAAACCAGATAATCAACATCGCATTTTATTTCACTCTAAAATAACTATAATATGATCGATTAGAAATGTCAAGGAAACCATAAATGTGTTATCAGTGTTAAAAGTAAAGTGCTTTACAAAAAAATACATTTATTAAAGTATGAACATTTGCGACACCTGAAAACTCATGCACTATAAAAAGAGACAATTACAGACTGGGGAATTATAGACCAGTCAGCTTAACTTCAGTATCCAGAAAGACAATAGAGCAGACAATCAAGCAATCAGTTTATAAACACCTAAAGATAACAAGGATGTTAAGCAACTGTCAGCATGGATTTGTCAAGAACAAATAATATCAAATCAATCTAATTGCTTGGTAACAGGCATTGTGGGAAGTGGTAGATGCAGCATATCTTAACTGCAGTAAGGCTTTTTACACTGTTCCACATGTCCTTCTCATAAACAAACTAGGGAAACACAACCTAGATTGAACTACTTATAAGGTGCCTGCATACCTGGTGAAAAACCACTCTCACACAGTAATTAGTACAGAGTGGTTCACAGTAAAGATGGAAGGGTGTATCAAGTGGAGTCCCTCAAGGATCAGTCCTGGGTTCAGTTCTGTTCAATATCTCTATAAATTACTTAGATCAGTGGTGCCCAACTTTTTTCTTTACTTGGACCACTACATCATCATTAAAAGCTTTCGTGGACCCCCGGCCCTGAGCTCCTTACTGTGCCACTGTGCCCCTGTTCTCCATGGCCCTGTGCTCCCCAGCCCCAGCTCTGAGCACCTTACTGTGCCCCTGTCTCACCACAGCCCTGCACTCCCCCAGTCCCTTACCATGCCCCTATCTCCCTGCAGCCCTGCACCCCCCAAGCCTCTTACCATGCTCTTGTCCCCCTGCAGCCCTGCACTCTCTAAGTCCCTTACCTCACCCTTCTCCCCCCACAGTCTCACACTCCCTGGCCCCGAGCCCCTTACTGTGCCCCCATCCCTCTGTGGTCCTGCACTCACTGGCCCCAAGCCACCTACCACACCAGCTATCTGCTTTTCCTGCTCTGTGGACCACAGGCAGTGCAGCCCTGCACTGCCCGGTCTCAGGTGAACTACCATGCCCCTAATCTGCCATGGCTCTGCACTCCCCAGCCATGCGGCTTTTAAGCCCCACCCCCTGTCCCTCTGTTCTCTCCGTCCACGAGGCTGTTACCACCTCCCTTGTCTCCTGCAGCCCTGCACAACCTGCCTCGCTCCACTTACCATGTTCCTGTCTTCTGCAGCCCTGTGCACCCCAGCTCCAGCTGCATTTTTCCAAATCTGTTACCCTGTGGACCACCTGCAGTGCCCTCACACACCACCAGTGGGTCATGGGCTACAGGTTGGGAATTCACTGACTTAGATAAAGAGAGAGTATGCTTCTAAAGCTTGTAGGTGTCAAACTGGGAAGGGCTGCAAGTTCTTTGGAGGACCAGATTAAAATTAAAAATGATCTGGCCAAACTGGAGAAATGGTCTAAAGTAAACAGAATGAAATTCAATGAGGATGAATGTTAAGTATCCCACTGAAGAAGGAACAATCAACTGCATACATATAAAATGGGAAATGATTGCCTAGGAGGGAGAATTGTGGAAAGAAAAGAGGTGGTTACTCACCCTGTGCACTAACAGATTCTTTGAAATGGTAGTCCCTTGGGTGCTCCTTTTTATGTGACTATGCACTCCTGTGCCTGTAACTGAAGATTTATAGCAGCAATTCCCAACCTGTGGTCCGTGGACCACTGGTGGCCCACGAGGGCATTGCAGGGGGTCCGCAGGGGAAAAGGTTGGGAATAGTGCAGCTGGAGCCAGGGTGCACGGGGCTGCAGAGGACATGGGTGCACTCAGGGGTGTGGGGCGGGGAGTGCAAGGTGGTGGCTCACGAAAGCTTTTGATGATGATGTAGTGGTCCACATAAAGAAAAAGGTTGGGAACCACTGATTTATAGTAGCAGTGCATGGCTGGGTCATGCATGTGCCGTCCTTGTCTTCTGCTGCTTCACTCAGTTACATAGCAATACATGACCTTTCTCCCCCACCCAATTCCTTCTCTTACACAGAGGTTCTAGTGTGAAAACTCCCAAGCAGTGGGGAGTGGGTGGGTAGTGAAGCACCCACATGGACAACAATCTTGAGGAACCTCAGTTACTGCACAGCATGAGTAACCTGCTCTTCTTTAAGCAACTTGAGTAAGAAGATGACCCTCCCAGACTGTCATTCCAAATTACTCCTTTTTATCTTCAGGCAGAAACTCAATAAATTCTGATAATTTTGAGTAGCTGGTGTAATTATATTTGGCCTTTAACACCTCATGGTTCATGATCCTTAATTGTAGGGTTATGGTTGAGCAAGCCTTATGATCAAAAAGTCTAGTTTCTTCCACTTGCTATCCTTCAGGGTCATTCTGAAATGATGTTGTCTGCCTCTTTCATTCATGGCTTTCACCACAAAGGAATCTGGTGTAGGTTATGAAAAAAAAATCCCACTTCCTCAGAAGGAACATAATATTTTTTACCCCTCTTTTTGGAGACAGGTGGAACTGGTGCCAAGGCCTACGAGATGGTTTTGGCCAGATCCATCAGGCATCATTAACTAGTAATGTGATGCTGAAGTCTGTAATATGTCCAGTTACTTATGTTGGGACTCAGGCATTCCTCTAGTAGTCTAGTGGTATATCCATGGAGTCTGCCATCCTCTAAAAGAATCCCTGAAACTGTTGAAAATCATCTCTTGTGGTAGGAGATGGGGCATGACGGTCTCAATGAGAGAAGAGGATGAGAAGTTGACTCCCAGTACAGTGTCTGCTCTATAACTGTTCCAGGTCCTTGTTCTCTTCTGGAGGTTTACAGGGCCCCTGGTATAGAAAATTAAATGGAATGTTACCTCACCCTGGGTAGCCTTGTGCCATTGTGTGCAGTATGTGGCACATGGGTCCCAGTAAGGCCTTTGTAGTGAAAAAGGCAGGTAAGGTGGCATCTATTGGAATTTGTACCAGCTCTGAGTTTCAGATCCCAGGTGAGTATCCCATTGCTGTGTTGGACCTGGTCTGTTAGGTAGATGAAGAGGCAAAGAATGAAGGGGAAAGTAGATTTTCCTTTCATCCTTTTTGTCCTTAGTAGTGGATAAGTGAGGAGTTTATCTGGGGTGTATGGTAAGTTGACTTGGTACTGAGCAAGCAGAAGTGACATCAGTACCAAAGAGAGATTCTGGTGCAGAGGAGGTTAAGAGATGCTAGTGGTGGAGGAACTGCTGCTGTACCAGGAGCATTGGTACTGAAGAAGGCATTGCAGATGACACTGATGTCAGTGCAAAAAATTACATGCTGTGTGGTCTCATGGCAGAAGATGGCACAGCAGCCTGCCATAGTGCTGAGCTACGCAGAGCCATATGCCTCAATTGCACTCAGGCAGAGAGTTTTCATTTCCCTTTGCTGTGTTCGTACCAGCTGCCCTAGCCCATTTAGGGTTCTTTGCCTGTCTGGTATCTACAGACCAGGTGGTCTGACAACCTAGAGAGTATAAGGCCCTGGTGTGGTCAGTACTGATAGGGTCTGCTGTCTTGGAGAATGCTGTTTCCCACAAAGAGGAAGTCAGAGTTCACTTATTTGTCACCTTCTTGGTCGAGTGTTCTTTTGCATGAATAGATGGAGGGCAACCTTTGTCAGATGCTGCCATAGGAGACTGATGCTTGGCAAAGGAACTTCTCCATCATAAAGAGCTCTGTTGTAGGTTTTTCACCTTCCTGGTGGGTTCTCAGGTTATGGCAAGGTAAGCACTTCTGCAGGATGTATGTCTTGCCAAGGCAGCAGACACATTATGAAAGCCCTTCAGAGACCAAGATAGAGCATTTCCATCTGAGATAGCATTAAAAACCTGGCAAGCTGGGCACACCTCTCTGAAAAAGATTTTCTCCCAGGAGAGAGGATAACTAATCTATTATAGAAGGTATCTAGCAACTGAAATTAAATTTCCTGATATCAGAGAACGTTTGTTTTTGTTTGCTTGCTTTTAAAAGAAAGAAAAAGAAGAAATTAAACAGTAGATAAGTAACTATAAAACTAGCTAACAACTAACTATTGACGGAATAACTAGATTAAAGAATCTAAAGTACAGAAGTGCTGCTAAGTGCTTCATCTTAAGCCAAGGGCAGTAGAAATGGGTTGACTGCATGGCACTGTACAGATGTGTGAGGTGGCAGAAAACCAGAACCAGTGCATGTGTGACCCAACAGGCACTGTGACTGCAAAATCTCCAATTACAGGAACAAGGGCAAGCCATCACCTAAAGTGAAGTACCCATAGGAACACTTCTCAAAGAACTTGGGGGGGTGGGGTTATAGTGGATCCCAAGCTACAATGTAACACTGCTGCAAAAAAGGCAAACATTTTTCTGGAACGTATCAGCAGGAGTATTGTTAGCAAGACATGAGAAATAATTCTTCCACTCTACTCCACAATAAGCTCTCAATTGGACTATTGTGTGCAGTTCTGGGTGTCACATTTTAGGAATGATGTGGACAAACTAGAGAAACTCCAGAGGAGAGTAACAAAAATGATTAAAGGTCCAGAAAATGACCTGTGAGGAGACACTGGAAAAAATGAATTTGTTTATTCTGAAGAAGAGTACATTGAACAGGGACATGATAATAGTTTTTAAGTACATGAAAGCTTGTTACCAGAACAAGGTGAAAAATTGTTTTTGTTAACCTCTGAGA
Organism: Podocnemis expansa; assembly: GCA_007922195.1. Classification (NCBI taxonomy): domain Eukaryota; kingdom Metazoa; phylum Chordata; order Testudines; family Podocnemididae; genus Podocnemis; species Podocnemis expansa. The sequence goes on along the minus strand of ML681972.1, from coordinate 37,175,994 downwards.
ATAGGAGAAAAGCAATGGGCTTAAATTGCAGCAAGTATGGTTAAGGCTGGACATTAACAAAAAATTTCCTAATTTATCAGGGCAGTTAAGCACTGGAGCTAATTACCTAGGGAGGTTGCGGGATCTCTGTCTTGCAGTTTTTTAAGAACAGATTAAACTAGTGTTTCTCAATCTGAAGGCCATATCTGACTTAATTCACATACAGCTGCAGCCCAGCTATGTGCTAAAAATATTTAAAGTTTATCATTACACTCTGGCAAGGACCAAGGCTGGCTGAGGTAGAGGCAGCACCACACAACCTGCAGATTGCTCCCTGTGAGAAGGAAAGGTGAAGCTGCCCTCAGTGGTTGGGGAGGAAGTCAGCTAGCAACCTGCTGCTTCCTCCTTTGCCATGCTGCCATGAGAGCAGGGCTTGCTTTGCTCACCCTGTGAGGGAGAAGACTGACTCAGCTCCTCCCCGGCTGAGGCTGGCAGCTTCAGGACGCTGCCTTCTGAATCCTAGTGCCTCCTGGGTCATTGTCCTCTTCTAGTTGCTGAGATCTGTTCATGTATAATGGTGAGTGCCTGGGATGTGAAGAGGTCAAGAAGAGAGATGGGATAGGGCAGGGGAAAGAGAAAGGGATGAATGGGGCAACAGACAATGTGAAAAGTAAAAGGGGATGGAACAGGGAAAGGAAGGGAGAAGAGATGGGGCACAGGAAAGAGAAGGAGATTAAGGAGTACTGCCACCAGGGGTAGCATTGTGTCCTCACTTCTGAGTGTTCAAAGCAGAGGTGTGCAGAGAAATTGGGGGCACATACCTCACCCTCCCTCCAGCCACAGCTACATGTCACATCTGTGGGGAGCGTAAGCTTGCTCCAGGCTGCAGTTCATCCAGAGTTGCCTTCAGCAGACAGCACCTGCCTGTTCATCCCTTGCCAGCCATGTCCAGATCCAGAGCTCACAGCCTAAAGCATGAGGCTGCTCTATAAGTCTAATCTGCAGGGGGAGAGTTAGTGTGGGGTGGAAATTTGTCCTGGAGGCAGCTCTTCAGCTAGGATCCCTCATGGCTTACTGAGTGGGTTCAACTGTCTGGGAGCAGGCATTGACAGACATGTGCCTCATAGGACACATGAAAGCTGCCAGGTCTCCCACTAATGGAAAGTGAAATCAAATTAATTTTAATAGCTAATGCTTTGACTTACTTTGCTAATTTGAAATACTCTTGGTAGATCTTCACCAGTGTTCAAATGAAAGCTACTATATTAATTTGAATTGCATTGCTGTCACATAACAAATACTAAACCTTATTTTTTTGGTAGATGTAGATGTAATATATATTGTGTGCATGAATCCTACATAAAACATAGAGAGCTGCATATGTGGCCCACAAAAGTGAGCAGACTGAGAACCACTGGGTTAGAGAAACACCTCTCAGGAATGGTCTTGTTCTTATTTACTCCTGGCTGAGTGCAAGGGACTGGACCAAATGACCTACTGGGGTCCCTTCCAATCCTACACTTCTATGACACTGTCTCTGGAAATACAAAAACCAGGTATGTTTACCATTTGGTCCAGAAGTTTTGGTGTTGATCTTTCACACAGTGATACACATGCTTACCTTTAAGCATGTGAAAAATTCAATTGACTTTAGTAACACTGCCTGCATACTTTAAGTTAAGCTTGCAGTATTTACAAACAATGAATACTAATAATATTTCAAGACTTCTTATAGTAAAATGACACACATGATTATAAAAATATTAAGACTGGCCCTCAACTGCACACAGTGACAAAGATTTCAGGCACAGAATTTGACTCCATTTATTAACTATACATGAGAAGCAAGTAGTGCAGTTTATAGAGCTGCAGATGGAACAAATTATGTCTACTAATCCTCAGTTCCCCACTCAAGTATCCTAAATACAGATAACTAGAATTCTGTAGCTTAATCCAATTATGCTAACTCGAGAAAAAGACAACACAAAACATGTTAGGAGTGATTGAAAATACTGTTTCTTTCCCCATTAAGCCATTTTTTTCTCTTTCTTACCTGACCAATAGGTTATCAAGTCCCAGCGTCATGAATATTAAAGCTGACATTTGGCGTATACTGGTTAAAACAAGACCTCATGCAACATTCAGGCTACAAAATTAAAGTGTCTTTATTAAATATCACTGAAATAAATTTACCCATTATTAAAATAAATAGCATATCTCATACAGCTGAAGATGGTTTTCTTTGTGTAACTTGAAGTGCCTCCCTGATTACAGCTCCTGAAAAGAACACCTCCATAAAACTACAATCTTCAAAAAGGCCACCAATTTAAATCTTGATCATTACACAAATAATATATAATAGCACAGCCTAGATGACCAACCTGAGATTAAGATCCCATTGTACTGAGCATTGGACATGTATACAGGAGATGCTCCCCACCTTAGCGCTTACAGTCTGAACAATCAAGGCTGACAGAGTCTGAGATGGGAGTGGAGAAAGATTTTTTTGGGTTGAAGCCTTGACTCCAATTCAATGGTGTGGCACATGTTAGAATGCTACATTGGCTCGATTACACTAAACATTTAAAATTGTGTAGCAGAAAGTCATTCTGCATCAGCATATCTGAGCTGGCTCTTTATTGCTTACATCCCACTATCTCCCAGACTAATCAGGAAGATCACCCTATTTACATTTGCAATCAAATTACTCTCCCACTGCTCCTATTGCCTACTCCAGCCTTCACACTTGGCTGGAGGTTTTCAGCCTTCTTTCAAAGTGTGGGAGACAGATTCAAATGGTCTATCTCATTTCCCATGGTTTGGGTGTGGTCAGCAAGAAGTCTTCCTTCTAGTATCACCTCCATTAGGAAGGAAGGGAGCTACTACATGTCACCTAACGTTTCCTTCTTAACTTGTCACACTTAGACAGGCAGGGCCATCCCCAGGGGGCTGTGGGGCCCGGGGCAATCTGCTTGTGGGACCCCCACCCTCCATGCTGGGGGGGGAGGAGGGCAGGCTGGCCCAGAGGCTGGCCTCGCGTTTCTGCCTCTCCGCTGAGCCAGCCACTCTACTCCTGGGAGCAGAGTGGACCAGTTTGGGGGCTGGGCTCTGCTCTCCCACCCTGCCCCCAGGCCAGCCCTCCCTGCCTCAAGGCAGAACAGCCAGCCCAGGGGATAGGTGAGAAAGCAGAGCCCAGTCTCTAGTCTCTTGCCGCCTATGTTCCCTCTAAGCTGTGCGTGTGAGCATGCATACACAGGTCATGAAACCCATGCACACAACAAAATAAAGCCTGCCCAAAAAAATTAACAAAAAAATTAATCTCCAAAGGGATAGCCGTGTTAGTCTAGTCCAGCAAAAAAAAAATCCCAAAAAACCAAGGAGTTGTGTGGCACTTTAAGACTAACAGATTTATTTTTCGCATGAGCTTTCGTGGGAGAAAATCCCACTTTGTCAGATGCTAAACAGTGCTAATATTTTTATGCCACATTAAGAAAGTGGTTTCAAGCAGCATGTTTCAAATAAAGTTTTGTAAAATCATTTCCATCACCATATCAAAATAAAATTTAGATATTATTTGCATCATACATGGTTTTTTGCACTCACAAGTTTGACCACACTCACTGGAGTGCACACAAATTTGGACACTGGTTCCAAAAATTTGCATAGAAGACTTTTTTTGTTCACACAGCCTATGAGAAATTAGACAGAACATTGGCTGCTTCCCTGGACTGGCTTTTCCCCACCCTGGGGACAGGGAGAGCCAGCCCAGAGCAGAGGCCGGTTCTGTGCTCCCCCCCCCAGTGCCCTTGGCTCAGCACCAAAGGCAGCAGGGAGGAGGTGGTGGATAGTACAGCCATGGGGGCAGCAGTGCAGGCCCCACACTGCCCTGATCACAGCAGGACAGCATGGGGCCCATGGAACTGCGGGGCAGGGGCAATCACCCCTCTGACCACCTCCCCCCAGGACAACCCTGTAGACAGGGAAGAGAGAAAGAGAGAGAGGCTTTTTGCCCTGATCTGCAACATAAAGCTCCTGGTCCCTAAAGAGTACACTATTTTTTTTTTCAGACCCCAGCTGTTACCTCAAGACTACTTCCTTTCTTTTTGCATCTACCTTTGTTGCTCTGTGCGTCTCTGTTGGCTCCAGAGCTGTTGCAACACGGCAGCCTGACCACTGAGACATCCTGCTCTGGCATTAAAGGGTCAGTATAAATGCCTTTATAAATACATTAGAACTTGTATAGCAAATACATTCTTACTAAAAATACATAATTAAATCCTTGTCAAGGCCAACCCTGACTCATGCATTTTCTGTTGAGTACACAAGAGATCCAGAAGTAGGCCCACAATATTTATTTGACACACCAGAATCACCTCCAAAGTTCAGCAGCTTGAAAGTAAATAATAATATTTTACAGTTACATCATGCCATTCATGTTGAAAGATCCCAAAGTGCTTTACAAAATAAAATCATTTCACATACCACTGACAAATAAGAAAATCTGGAGTGGAACATGAAATGTGTTTTACCGACACAGCCACAGTATACAAAATGTTAGGCAAGGAAATGAAGGAGTCTGGAGAACTTACCATGTATTGATACAAGTTACTCTCTGCAGACATTATTACCTAATGTTTAAATGTGTATAAGTACAATAATAACTCTTTAAAGTTTCTCTCTCTCTGCTATATTTGTGTACAATAACAACTGCCCCACACAGCCACCTAAGTGACAGGCAAAAATTCTGTTTTCTAGCAGAGACTGCTTTTTCTTTTCTTTTCTTTTTTTTTTCTATTCTTTTTAACTAGTGTTTGAAACATCAGACTTTGAGTAGCCTGTTATAGGTGGGCCACAGTGCAGAATTAAGACTGATGTTTAAAAATTCCAAATGTGATATCCCCATATTAATAAGCAGTTACTTGGTAACTAACAGTTTTAATAAACACATTTCTAAGTGACATTATACTTGTGCCACCACATTTTCACTATTACTGTTACATGTGCTAGATAGATTAAAGCTAGCCTGGTTATGCCTGCCTGAGCTACAATTACACTTTCCCTTGCCATGTAGGTATCCTCATCATGTGTCAAAATGGTGGGGAAATCTGGGGTCTGGAGTACTTATGGGCTGGAAGCCAAGTCAAGAGATCCTCCTCAAAAATGACCACACAACTGCTTCTTGTATTCTATATGAAAGAAGCACCAGTTGGAAGGTGTCTGTCAATCGTAACTCCAAGAGTATGGAACAAAGAGAGAGGAAGCCTGCCTGGTTACCATAGAAGGTAAAAGGTTAAAGTAGAACAGTCAAGTAGAAATGATCAGACTAAGGCTAGCTAAGGCCTAGTGAACCAAACCAAAACAATAGGCCTGATTTGGATAACTAGCTAAAGTGCCAAGAGTCAGACTAAGGCAGCCTGACCTCACAGATTTGGCAAGAAACAAGTGGCAGCTGGAGGAAGAGTAGGAATGGACCCTGAAGGCATGAGATGTCCAGTTGGCCTAGGAGATAAGAGATGCTTTGAATTATCCAACACAAGGTTATATGCAATCACAGAATTACACTTTGATAGATGGAAATGTTCAGGGATGCATGGGCCTATCAAATTGATGGGTGGCATCAAAAAGGAGTATATGGATCAATAAAGGTCAATTCAGACCTCAAAGAATGCCAAGCCAATAGGTCCAAACAGGGTATAAAAGTAAGAGCTCCAAAGACTAGATTTTGTGCAGCTGAAGGCAGTGATAGAGAGTCCTCCCATCAGTTGAGCTGTTTTGTTGCACTGAGAACATGAATGCTGCCTGCAGATCTGTTGAGATACATCATTGGCCATTGTGCTAAGTTGCAATAAAGTCTAGCCTGATACCTTTGTTTATACAGAGGTTCATGGTTGTGTTGGTTTATTTGATTGTGAGTGTTTTCTTAGCCTACCTCTTGCACATAGGATACACCTAGCCTCCAAATCACTGAGCTAAGTCCTCACTATAGATTTGAGCCAAAGTTAACACAAAGCATTAACTGAAGGAACATTTAAGTTTAGGATCACCAGGCTAACTCAGTTCCTGCTTAGAGATCCAAGCCAGGCTCTAGATCACTGAGCTAACGGAGCCCCCATTTAGAGATATGAGCCAAGGGTAATCCTAAGGGAACACACATACAGAGACACAAACATCCAGCCAAACAATCATCTGTGCTGGATGCAGAACAACAGAGAGATAAGAGCACTTCTCGCCCCGGCATACCACAGTTATAAAGGCCCAAATCTCCAGGTCTTTAAAAGGTTAAAGCCAACACTGCATTCCTCCTGGAAGTTCTCAGACAGTGGGCTTTCAAAAGCACACCAAACAGTTTGTAGTTCAAATTCCGAAATGTATGACATTGACGGTGAAAACAAAAACTTAAAAAATAGATACACAATATATTTCCAAACAAGCCAAGACTGTAACTGATTATTATTTTGGGTCATTAAAGAGGTAAATGGATTTTGCAAAACATAAAGTAATCTTGTAAATTTTACAGAATTATTTGTTGAAACCTTGCCAGGTTTTCCCTTTGATTCCAATCTATGATCCAAAAACTCTCTACATTTTTTCTACAACTGAAATGAAAGAGACCCTAATCCCATGCCTGAAGGCCTCTGAAATTAAAAAGAAAAAGATGAAAACATAGAAATTATGTTTTGAACATCCCTCTTTCCTTTTTACATAAAAAACATTTAAAGGACTGCTATATTTCTAGGACTTAATACATAATGTCTCCACAGTCTCCCTCCCACTCCTGAGAGATGCCACTATTCAGCAGTCTATTCTCAAGCTGTAGTTTTCAGAATTAACCTTCCTGCAAACATATTTTCCCTTATAGAGTTAAGGTTTATAGATATAATAGAGTCAGATTCATATTTAAGGACTATGTTGTATTGCAAGAGACCTGCACGCCACATGCTGTATGAAAATCTCAAGTAGCTGGCATCTGGAACATGAAGTCACATATATTATTCCAACTGTATCACCCTAAATAAATAAGGATGTATCAAAATAGGAGGGGTCTTCCCAGTTTACTCCCCAAATAATTTGCAAAAGTACAGCACAAAACCCACAAAAATCACTAGAAATAACAAAGGGGAAGATAAATGAACCACCTAGAAAGAAGTCGTGCATCAATAATACGCACAACATTGCCAGCCTATAGAATAACTGTACCCACATAAATTTAAGGTGAAGAAACTAAGTTCAGACTTAGAAGGAGGACCCATATTGGTCAAGTTATAAAAGGGGCAAACCATGTTATTGGGGTGTGGTCACCAGCTATCTCTTCTTTTGAGCTTCTTTGATATTTGTTCTGATCTTCAGTTTTAGTATACTTAGTATTATTTGTAGTTCTAGTCCTAGCTTTATAGCTCTTAACACTCCTGCATTATCAAGATCTCCACTCCTCCAGTCAAGGGCTGTCTCCCGAGCATCTCTGAAGCAGTTCATCAAGGGGGCGTATGAGTATATTGATCCAGAGCAGACAGTATAAGTATATACCATATGAGTCTTAGAACAGTGGTTTTCAAACTACAGGTTGGTACCCAGTACTGGGTCACAGACCTTCAGATACTGGGTCGCAGAGCCCCCTGCTACTGCTGCCAAAAGACTGGAATGCATTGCTAATAGATGTAATTATTGAATTGTGGGAATAAATGATTTTTTTCAACAGGGTCCCAAGAAAAAAAAAAGTTTGAAAACCACTGCCTTAGAACAAGGACAATTCTTTATCATTATCCATTTGATTATTAATTTTTCTTTCACATATTCAGTTGTTTACCATTTCATGCTATCTTAACAAAAGTCTGTAAAATTTTTGGTTATTGGTGTGAATATTCCCATCATGCAGTCCTGGGAACCTTGTAAAACTTTCCATAGCCTGATTCCTGGACTAGAACTTCTTTCTCTTCTGCTGAGATCAATTAGTGAGCCCACACCCCCATCTGCCTCTCCCAAACTTCATTCTCAGAAAGAGACTGTGATATAATCTTGCAGTTGAGGACATTTGTGTTCAAGAGAAATGCTGGTTTTGAAGTGTGTCAAAATGTAGATTTTCTTGTGGCTGCAATTAAGTCCTGCTCATGTCTTAGTCTTCACAGCAAATCTAATGCTCCTAAGAGACTGATTTTGGTTCACCTTGAAGAACAAACCTACTAGGAAAGTGTGTGACTTATGGGATCTGAGCTTTAGCTTTTCTGGAAGATTTTTACTTGATATAACTTGAATATTTCAGGGGTAGACAAGAAGTGTATTCTTCAATGAGCTTTTCATTGGGGGTTCTGACGTAAACAAGTCCAACCTAGCAAAACAAATCAGAAATACTTGTACATTTCTGAGAAGGGCAGTCAAAGAAATAGAATTAAAAATATAAAAATGTTTGTAAAAATGTAAAAATATCTTAAAGAAAATACTCCACTGAATCAAACCTTCATATATATTCTGTGCTTTAAAAAAATGCCCCATGTCATTAATGCAGATCTCTTCAAAGTGAAATGAGTTCTCAAAAGAGGAAGGAAAATACAACTGTGATGGATTTGGAGCTGCTATACTTTCTGAATACTATATCTTGACCAGGTCACTGTGTGGCTGACTGTATACATACATTATGCAAATTCTCTAGCAGGCTTGTCAGGAAATACATACAGGAAAAGAGGGTGGATCCTGAAATTCACATCTCTGGGCACACAATTCAAGGGATAAGCAACAATGCAGAGCCATTAGCTCTGAAATCCATCTTGGACACTTTGCTGAGCTGCTAACAGGTTTAATCAGACTCAGGAAAGAAGAGGAGAGAACAAAGACCTCTGGGTACATTTAAAGGGATGTGCTTGAAGGATGGGGGGAAAATGACTCAGAAACTGATGGGAAGCCGACTGACTCCAGAAGTTGGGGGTCTTGGTAAGATATGTCTACCTATACCTTCAAGAAAGATAAATCATGCATATAAATTACTGTTTTTAAAATCTCTTCCTTTATATTTCCCTTGCTCCTGGTGTTAAGATTAAATAATACTTTATTTTACAAGAGCTCCTGGAAGGATGCTGGTACCAGATAGCAAGTGTAACAGGATCTGCTGGATAAACATAACAGACACACAGGGTACTCCAGCTCTCGGTTTCGTCTAAGTGGCATTTTCTCCCACGAAAGCCGGGGTTAAAGCAGGGGTCTCAAACTCAAATCACCATGAGGGCCACATGATGACTAGTACAGGGCCACACAAGGACCAGTACGTTAGCCCAAGGGCCACACCATCTTTTCATACAACAATATTGCAAATATCAGTAACAACAGTGTCATTGTGGGCCGCAGGACATAGCTTTAGGGGTTAAAGTATAATTTTGTGAGCCCTGGAATTCTCCCACACCAGTGGGCCCGCCTCCCAAGCCAGGGCCCCCCCCTAGACCCCAGCTCCTGCCCCCCCATGCCAGAGCCCCCTCTGCCCCCAATATAACCCCCAGCATGAGCTGGGCTGCCCCCGCACTCACCTGCAGTGGTGCAGCTGGGGAGGGGGTGGCGGAAGGCCTCAGATCCAGGCAGCGGTGTGGCAGGGCCGGAGACAGCAAGCCCCAGGCTGGGGCAGGCCCTGGAAGGGGAGGGGTTTGGAGTGGGGCTTGAGTTCTCCCCAGAAACGCCCCTGGCTCTGCCCCCTCCCCTTCCTGCCGGAACGCCAGGGAATGCCAGGCCCCAAAAAATAGAATGTGGAACCAGAATGCTGCATTTTGGGGCCTGATATTTTTAAATGCAGTGTTCCAGCTCCACACTCTATTTTTAGGGGCCCCAGGACACTGAGCCCCTATGAATAGTGGGCCCCAGAATGGTGTTCCAGGGCATTCCAGCTTACTGTAAGCCCTGTTCAACAGCTCATATGATAAATAAATCTGTTAGTCTTTAAAAGTGCCACCACACTCCTTGTTTGTTTTGCTGGAAAAATGAAGGAATTCCTCTCCAAAAGATGAAGATTCAAGGCCTAAGACCTAGAGAAGGTGTACTCAGAAGATACGATAAGAAGGGACTGCTGGGCAGTTAGCCGTGAACTGTAACAAATGCTACAATATGTAGGAGAAAAGAGACTCCTTGTCCCAGAGGAGCTACTTTTTCACTCACAGCCTTCTCCCTTCTATGTCTCAAAAAGCATTTCACATGAATTTGAAGATTAGTCATAGGACAGTCCCCTTTCCGGATAGGGAACTAATCATAGGATAGTGGCAGCTGAAAAAAACATTGTGAAAAATTTTCTCATAGGTGGTTGTTACTGTTGTTAAATGTTTGTTGATCAGCAGCAAACAGTGAAATACCAAATTTCTCAAGGTGAGAAAAAACAGTGATGCAAACTTGGTGAATGCAAGGACTGGATACACAACATTAAAAATGACACAAGCCCCATGCTGTATCATAACAAGTAAAAACAAAAACATTTGTTGACACTGTATCATTTAAAAAAAAATGTGACTAGGCATGTGCAGCAGACCTCAGCATATTACTATTAATTATTTTTATTATACTAGTGTCTATAGAGCCCTATCAGGGATCAGGGGCTGAGTATGGTAGGCATTATGCAACACAAAGACAGTAAGCACTTTGGGGCAGGGACCATCTAAAATATATGATGAGAATCAACAGGTAGGTACAACAAACAGATGGAGGGGGCACAGTGCAACACTGAGATGAATCTAATGAACAAAATATAATTAGAAGAATGAGCTGCCTAAGCATTGTCAAGTGTATTGATGGTATCACAGCAGAAGTGAATTTTCAAAAGAAATATGACTTAAAATGTATTATATGACTGAACATGAGATTTAGAAGAAAAACTTGAATTTTGACACACTCCCCCACTCTCATCTTCTCTACTCCTCAGCCTGGGGAAAGACATGCATTTTAAAGTCTCCTAGTATTGTAAGTTCTTTTTTGAGGGGCATTGTTCTCTCCCCCATGAGGTGGCTGGAGTGTTTACTACCTGGTTTACCTCAAGCCTATAAGTAAAAAGAAACTGAATATTTAAAAAAAAGTTAAATCTGTGGAAAATATAAGTGTGTCATACCTACTCATGTCACATTGTCGCCATGTTGGTTACGAAAAAGCATTACAAAACATCTAGAGATGATAGCAGACAGTGAAAGCAAGTGCATTGTTATGGAAGCATTCCATTCTTGACACTGTGTTTGTGTGCTCTGCACGTAAGTGGGTAAATCCATGTTAACAGTTTTCTAAATTAATATTACTAATATTGTTGCACACACTCAAGCACATTGTTACATACTGTTTGCCTATTAATAAACACTGTTTAGTAGTAGCACAGTGTTTTATGCCCTCAGCAAATAAATGCTTCAGCTCCAGTTCTTTTTTCAAATACTGTATTGTTTTTAGAGGCAAGCGATAGGGAAAAAATTAAAATTTATGAGGTGTCATTAGTGTTGTCACAAGAGATGTCAGCCCCTACTCTGCATTGCTTGACTGTGAAAAGTTTAACAAGAGAAGCCCCATTGAATATTGGTGCTTCAGGCAAGTGGATGGGAACCACTGAAATCTTTTTAATACCATTGGATCCTGTTAGAAATCTGACTGTCTTCATGTGCCTTAATTTTACCTACTATGCTTCCTTCCCTCCAACCAACAAAAAACTACACTAGAGACTTACACTCAGTTTTATTGCCTAAGCCTACCTACAAACTATACATCAATACAAGGCTAATTGTGCATAAAATTTAAATCCTATTGCACTACTACATAAAAATGCAAAATGCTTCAGTGGTATAATGTCTAGCACTGAGCTCAATCCAATAAGGGCTGCCCCAAGGCAACTCATACAAATCCAATTATCTCTTACATACTCAGACTGCTTTCTTTCACAACATTACTTGTATTATGCAAATGTATAAATCTAATTTTAATCTGCAAGACCATCTAGAAGATTAAAACAGTACTCATGTCTTACCGTCACTAAGTGTAATTAAAGGTATTTTAAAATTCACTCTTTGAAGAATGATTCCAATGAAAGCAACAGCTTGATATCATCCTCAAATCTTAGATGATAATACAAACATTGGGATAAAGAGGCCCCTGTTTTGATTCAGTAAAATTTCCTATTTTTAAGCAAGGGGTATTTGATGGACAATACAGAGAAAGTAACAGCTGAAGAGACTAAGAGGACCAGTAAATTTCAATAAAGAAAGCCGAGGTGGTGAATATTCAGGGCCTGATTCATTGTTGTCTTACAATATGTATATTCATGTATACTTGTGCATACCTTCCAGTTAGGACCATTTATGCTTATTTATGCTCATTTTCAAAGTTATAAATAACCATACAAGGTGAGAATCATGATGGGTCAGACTTTCATTTTCAGTATGAATCTATGAAGAATGAGAATCTGTCAGCAGCTCAAGAACAGTACAACTGATAACCCAGAGGGAAAAGGAGCTAAAAGTGACATTAAGCTATATTCCTGAGTCTGGGTTTCACTAGGAGCTGTGTTCACACAGCACTTTTGTTTCAAAACAACCTCGTTGTTTCAAAACAAAAAAAAACATGTTCACACGACGTACCGTTGTTTCGAAACAACGGGAATCCGTTGTTTCGAAACAAGGGTGTTGTTTCAAAACAAGTTAAACCCCATTTGGGGGCGAAACAACTCCCGTGAACATGTTGTTTCAGAACAAGAGGTTCCAAAACAACAGGTCAAGGGCTGCCCCCTCAGCACCCTGGCCAGGGAACACTCAGCACCCTGGCCAGGGTGCTGAGGGGTGTCCCCTGGCCAGTGCCTGCAGCCCCCCCTTTGCAGGCACCCGAGGAAGCGAAATAGCAGGTTCACAGTGTGAACCTGCTATTTTGTTTCCCGCTTTTTTTCTTATTTCGAAATAACATTTTGTTAATTCGAAGTATGTTATTTCGAAATAAGTTGTTTCGACACAACTTGTTTCGAAATAACCGTGTGTGTGAACACAGCCAGGGACTTTAGTGGTTCCTGACTTAATTCAGACATCCCTGGAATTCTACAGCTCCAACCAATCTGGCAGATCCAACACTCTAGCCTCTGAAACACCTCTCCCACCTCCTGCACATCTCTTATTCCAGGACTTGTGAAGGTGTCAGTTCCAGACGCAGTGGGAATTTTCCGAAACCTGGAACTAGAATTTTATAGCCTTTTTACATTGCTCCTGCTCTTTTATACTTAGCATAAAGGGCAGAGTATGGATGAGAATTTTACTCTGAGTGCAATCCTGTGGGCCCTAGATACCAAGAGTTTTTTGTAAAAAATATAAAATGTACTGAGACTTCATAATTTGGATTCTAAATGTCCTTGACATTTGTTGGTCACTGGACTGAGGTTTCTGGCTAAGACTTCATGTAGAAGCAGGCCATGCCTATGGACATTAAATTCTATTTGTAATCTTTACACCTTCAATATTTAGAGTCAGTGTTTCATCTCAAAAGTCAGGAATGGTTAAAGATGGAAGGGATGTAAATTTGCCTAGATCTCTGTGTGAAATTTAATTATAAAAATGAAGGTTGCTTACCTGGACAGTAACTGACATTCTTTGAGATGTGTATCCTATAGAGGTGCTCCGTTCGTGGTGTCTGCGGTGCCAGCGAGCCGAGTCCGGAGATTCTTCCACAGTCCCTGCTCTGGGTGCATTCACACGAGCTGCTCAGAATGCCTCTGTCATTCCAAGGAACGCAAGCACAACCAAGCTCCCTCAACCCCAGACGCTAGATAAAATACTCTGAAGTTAAGGGGAGGAGGGAGGAATGTGGAGCACCCCTACAGGGGCACACATCTCAAATAATGTTGGTTACCATCCAGGTAAGCAGCCTTCATTTCTTTAGCGAGTGATACCCCTATAGGTGTGCTCCACTCAAGGTGCCTAAGGAGCAGTTCCTGGGTTTTGGATGCAGGGCTTATGAGGAGTGTGCATGTTTTGCAGTGAAAAGTACTACTAACCCCAGTGATGCGTTTTGTTTTATTGTCTGATCTATTGCATAATGCCTAGTGAAGGTGTGTATTGAGCTCCATGTGGCCGCTTTACAAATGTCATCTATTGGTACATTCTTGAGCAACGCTATTGTCATTGCCATGCTGTGTGTCAAGTGTGTTTTTATTCCACATGGCAGCTGTAGGTTATTTAATGTGTAGGCCATTAAAAATACACTCCTTTATCCACTTGGATAATCTTTTGGAGGATACTGGTGTTCCTCTGGAGCGTTCTGTGAGTGATATAAAGAGTCTCTGTGTTTTCCTCATAGTTCTTGTTCTATCTACGTAGAATACTAATGCTCTTCTGACATCCAGTGTGTGTAATGTCATCGCCCATGTATCTTTGTGTGGCTTTGGGTAGAATCTAAGTAGGTTAATTTCCTGATTGTTACAGAACAAAGTATTAACTTTTGGGTTAAACTTTGGGTATGGGAGCAGTGTAACTCTATTCAGGTAAAAAAATTGTATATGGTGGTTTGGACATTAAAGCTACCATTTCACCCAGTCATTTGGCAGATGTTATGGCCACCAGGAATGGCACTTTGATTGACAGATATTTCAATGGGCTTGTACCCATTTCGTTGAACACTTTCCTGGTGATAGTCTTCAGGACAAAATTCAAGTCCCATAGTATAGTAGGGGGTTGGATTTCCGTGTATGTGTTCTGCAGATCTGTCATAAAGCATTTTGCAAGTTTATGTCAAAACAAAGTCTTTTCTTTCATTTGGAGATGTAAAGCCTGAACGCTGAGTAAACTATTAGCAAGACCCGTTTGCTTCAGATGCAGGATGTAATCAAGCACAATCAGGGTTGGAACTGACTGAGGTAAGATTTGCTCCTTCTCAGACCATTTGGAGAATCTGGTCCACTTTTTAAGGTAAGTGTTGTGCATGGTTTGTTTCCTGCTGTTCAGTAGAATGTCCTATACTTGTTTTGAGCAGTATAGCTCCTCGAGTTCTGACCACTGAGGATCCAGGCTGTGAGATGGAGTTTGTTCAGATGTGGATGTACAGGGTTGCCTCTGTCCTGGTAGAGCAGGTCTCTGTGTAACAGCAGCATCATTGGTTCTGTTGTCAACAACTGCAGCAAGTAGGGGTACCATGTCTCTTGTGGCCATGCCTGGGTGATCATGATCATCCTAGCTCTGTTTGTTTAGATCTTCTGTATCATTTTGTGTATTAATAGTGGTGTGGGAGGAAGGCACACATTAGCATCCCTTGCCAACTCACCATGAAGGCATCTTCCTGTGAGTCCTTGCCTACTGCCACTCTGGAGCAGAATGTCTGACACTTGCGATTTGCTCAAGGAGAAAACAGATCTATTTTTGGGTAGCCCCATTTTTGAAACACTTGATGATACACTCGATCGTTTATCTCCCATTCATGCTGCATTGCAAAGTGTTTGTTTAATGTATCAACCATAATATTTTGAGAAGCTGGTAAGTGTGATGCCGATATATTTATTCCATGCATTATACACCAAAGTGAGTTGCCTCTGAACATAGTGGGTGAGAGTGAATGCCACCTTGTTTGTTTATGTATTACATACATGCTAAGTTGTCAGTCATGATCTTTGTTGTTTGTTCTCTATCACAAGCAGACAATGATTGCAAGTATTCCTTACAGACCTGTGTTCCAGAACATTTATGTGGAAGCATGTTTCATCCATGGACCATCGACCTTGTGCAGTGTAATCCCTGAAGTGAGCTCCTCACCCCATGGGGGATGCATCCGTTGTTATGAACACAGAGGGTGGTTCTTGTGTGAATGGTATTCCCGTTGTGATGTCTGACGGCTTTGTCCACCAAATTAGGGATTCTTTGACTGGCTGTGGTATTGATAGTATTTTGAATGGGTTATGGCTGCATGGTTTGTTAACAGACGTGAACCATGTTTGCAGAGCATGCATGTGTAGATGGGCATGATGGACTACTGCGTTCATCGCTGCCATGTGACACAGTAGCTGTAAGCAACTGTGGGCAGTCGTTGTGGGACAGCTCACTATTTATATAATCAAAGTTGTTATTGCTGTGAATCTCTTTTGGAAGGGCAGCTTTTGTGCTTATAGAGTTGAGGCAGGCTCTGATGAATTCTACTGGTTTTTTTGGTTCTAGAATGGATTTCTGTCAGTTTATCATTAAGTCCAGTTTGTTGAACAAGCATGTAGTCAGCTTAAAGTAAGGGGAAACACCACAGAATGCCTATTTTTAGGGAACCAGCATTCCATGCCCCTAAAAATAGGGGAACACTCCACACCGCTGTGTTCCAGGTCCCCCCCAAAATAAGGGGATGTGCTGGAATGCTGCGTTCTGGTGCCACCTAAAAACAGAAGGGCATGCCAGAACACAGCATTCCGGTGCATTCCTCCAGGCTGGCAAAAGGGAGGGGCTGTGGGCTGGGGCCAGCTCAGCCACCCCGTCCTCCCTTCCCTGGAGCCTGAGGAGGCTCCGCCATTTCCAGCCAGGGCCTGGCTGTGTATGCGGCCAGGCCCTGGCCTCTAGCTTTGGCTCCTGCTTGCCAGCCCACTGGCTGGCCAGTGCGGTGGCCTCCTGCCCCCCCCCCCCAGCTCTTCGGCCAGGTAAGGGGGCTGGAGGGGTTGGGCAGCCAATGATGGAAGCATGGGGGCAGGAAGGGGGCAAGGAAATGGCGGAGAAGGGGTCAGGATGGTGGGCTGAGGAGGGCTGGGGGGCTATAGGGGGTGCTGTGAAGACAGGGAACTGTGGGGTAGGGGATTAGGATGGCTGGAATGGGGGCAGGGAGCTGAGGGAGTGCGGATTAGGGCTGAGAACAACATGGGGAAAGAGGTCTGATGATGGTAGTTGTTTTGGGGGCAGTAGCTGGGGTTGGGGGCCAGTAGCTGGGGTGAAGAAGGGGGGCCCACCTGTGCTGGAGGGGGGCACGCCCATGCGGGAAGGGGGCATGCCTGATTAGGAGGGTTCCGGGGCCTGCCAAATTGTACTTTAACACCTGCATGTAGTTTGTTGTGTTGCTTTCTCTTCCTCTGCCTGGCTGCTTGCCTTTATTAAACAATCATCTAAGTATGGGTATATGATAACACCCTGTTTGCAGAGATAAGCTGTGACTACTGCTAGCACCTTTGAGAAGACCCTTGGTGCTCTGGAAAGGCCGAAGGGTAGCACCGTGTATTGATAGTGGTCCTAGGCAAAATCATAGATATCTCCTGTGTGAAGGATGAATCATTCTTTTGTGTGAGAAAATATGAGGAACAAAACCTTCTCCCCTTGTATTACTTGGATACTGGTTCTATTGCTCCGATGGAGGGCAGATGTTCAATTTTTACTTGGAGCAGTTGTACGTGAGATGTGTCCCTGAAAGGGAATGGGGAGGGGAGATGTATAGGAGGTGTGGAAATGCAGGGGATGGAGTAACCTTGTCCAATGATTTCAATAACCCCTTTATCTGATGTTATGGTTTCCCAGTTGTTCAAATATGACTGTAGATGGTGTCCGAAGATGGTTGTAACAGGCTCTGGTGCTAGGCTGGGGAGGTCGATCGCACCCCTGACCAAAACCTCAAAACTGCTGCTTGGAAGAAGATAGTTGTTGCACCTTTAATTGATTGGTATTAGATTGGCAACATCATTGCGGTCTTTGTCTGTTCCTGTCCTGCAGTCAATTTGAAGGATATTGTTGGTATTGTCTCTGGTATGGATAGTACCTCTCCTGTTTCCTTTGGGTGGTTGATGTGTAGATCAGTAGTTCCCAACCTTTTCTCTGCCATGGCACACCTTGATACCTTCAAATTTTTTGAGACACACCACTGTTAAAAAACTCATGAATATTCAAATTAACTTAAATTACTTATGAATATTCATGAACCATGGCACAGTGTTTCAGAAATGCTCCTATGTGGGGTACTAGGGGTAGCAGAGCAGGGGTGGCAAAACGGGAGGTCAGGAGTCATGTGCAGTGGCAGAAGTGAGTGTGGAGAGCACAGCAGGGCAGGTAGGGGTGGCAAAAGAGGACAAGGGCAGCCATGTGGGGAACAGCACAAGGGTGGCAAGAGAGGAGAGACGAAGGGAGAACAAGAGTGGTTTTGTGGGGTGCAGGGGGTAACCTGGGGAGTGGGAAGGTACGGCATGGGAGCATGGTGCAGCACCTACTTCCTCCTTCTCCACAGTGGCTCCCTGCCACCCAGGGCAAATCCTCACCCCACTGCTGCTCCCTCCCACGACAGTGGGTCCTGTCCTCCCCTCCCCCAGCCCCCTGATGCCTGTGATGGACCCTCCCATCACTGCAGGGGCCAGAACTAGGCCTCCAGCCCCCAGCTACACCCCCCCCCACAGCCACCCCAACCCCCAGCTACATGCACCCCCAACCAAATGGCTGCCTCACAACCCCAGCTATACACCCTCTGCTACACATCCACTCCCACCCACCTCTGCTACACAAGCACACCTGCCGCACACAACCCCCAGCAGCCCTCCGTCCCGAAAACCCTTACCTCTGCTGTTTCCAGGTTGCCTGACACAAGCTGCTCCACCCTCCTGGGGGAGATTCACACACTCCCAGCCTCCTGCAGCTCTCTGCTGGCTGGGCTTAAGGTGGAGCCACTGGAACATTGTCTTCCAGCTGCTCCTGCAATTTTTAGGGGGACCCCTGGAACTCCGCGTTCCAGTGTCTTCCTCTATTTTTAGGGGGGCTGGAATGCTGCCTGCCTAAAAATAGGGGGCCCCAGAACTGTGTTCCATGCCTTCCTCCTTACTGTAACCCCTGCCTCTTCCCAGCCCTGCACAGCCCACATGGCTGGGCTGAGGAGGGAGGGAAATTTAACTCCAGTTCTCAGGGATGCTCATGGCACACTCTGGGTATTGCCACAGCACACCAGTGTGCCCTGGCACACTGGTTGGGAACCACTAGTGTAGATGCCCAGTGTACAGATGGTAACCCTGGAATCTTTCATTGTATACATTACTTCACTAGTTTTGGCTCCAAACAATTTGATTTTGTCAAAGAGTAAATCATCAGTCATCAATTGGTGCTCTCTGGGGAGGGCAGCAGAGTGCTGCCATGATGGGCCTCACATCATTACTGCAGCTGCTATAGTCCTGGCCGCTGTGTCCGCCACATCCAGGGCTGCCTGTAGGCCATTCTGGATATGAGCTGTCCTTTGGTAATTAGGGCATGAAATTGTTCTCTTCTCTCCTCTGGGATTTTATCTATGAAGGTGGAGAATTTGGAGTAAATGTTATGGTTGTAGTTCAAGAGGAGGGCAGTGTAATTAGCTATCCTGAGTTGTAAAGTAGCTGAGAAGAAGACCTTTCTTCCGAATGCATCCATCCTCCTCCTGTCTTTGTCCTGTATGGTATTTTTGCTGTGTGCTTGCTTATTTTTGTGTTGAGCAACTTCCACCACCAAACAGTTTAGCACCAGGTGAGCAAAGAGATATTTGTTATTCTTTGAATAACAAGGGATGTGGTATTTCTTATCTGCTCTTTTGCATGTTGGGGTAACTATTGCTGGGTTTTTGCCAAGTAGTGTTGATAGGGTCCATGATAGCTTTGTTCATTAGTAGTGCTACCTTGGAAGAAGTGGACGTGTGTAGTATCTTCAGTAGTTTGTGATTAGACTGTGGTACCTCTTCTAGAATGATGTCTAGATCCTGTGCCACTTGTTTGAGTAACTCCTGGAAATTCTTGAAATTGTCCATCAATGTAGATGGAGCTGAGATGATTGTCTCCTCTGGGAGTGAGGAAAAAGTGTGTGGGATGTTTTCATTCTGTGTGGAGTCTTCCTATATCTCATCATGATCCACACAATGTTGTTCAGTATGGGTTTGGGAGGATTCTAGATGGAGATGTTGCATCTTTGTGTGAGTTGGAGAGCCTACTGCAGGGATGCATACAGGTGGACCAGGTGTGTCAGTTACCCCAAAGTATAGGGATGAACCGTCGGGCATCATACAGGGAGGAGAGAACCATGCATTTTTCCTGTGTTTCTTATGGTTTCTCCTGCTCCCAGGTGGTGGAAAGAGGTGTCTTGATGCATCTAAGGAAGAGAATAGAGAGCCTGTGTCATCTTCACTACTGCGGGAAAGTGGAGAGACAGGTGGTGATAGGTTCTCCCTATGTGGTGAGTATGCTGGAGAGAGGGATTTTCTAGTTTACATGTGTCTGGTCTTTTTCTTTCATTTGCCAGTGCTCTTTGCAGTTTGCAACTCTGCTGGCACTGGTACCAAGGCAGGTGGTGCCGTAGAGTGACTCTGAGTTGTCACTATACTCAGTGCCATGGTGAGGGGGCAGCAGGGCTGGCACTGTTGATCCTGCTGGTTCCTGTGGTGCTGTGACCTCCTTCCAAGCCATGTCCTCTGTCGGTGCCATTTTATTGTTCTTTGACACCATGCATGCTGTCAGCCCTGTTCTCACAGGCAGAAAGGAGGCTTCCTTGTGCCTGTTCTCTGCACTGTTGTTTGGTGCTGTAGCTGCCATGATGTGGAGTGGCTTTTGAAATGCCACCAGTCTAGGCTGTGCTGATCTCTTCCAGGAGAAGGGTGGGGTGGTCCCTGTTGGAGTTGAGGAACTTTTCCTCCTGTCTCTCACCCTGGGTATCAGGGATGATTCATGAGCAGGGTCAGAGGCTGGTCTCAATGATTTCTCCAGTAGGAGCAGTTTCAGATGCAGCTCCCTGTCATATTTTGCCCTGGATATTAATTTTGGACATTTTGCTGAAATGTGTTCTTCCCCCAAGCATCAGATACACTGCGAATGTGTATCCAATGCCGGCATTGTTTCGCGACATCGGGCTCACCATTTAAAGCCAGCTGAGCCTGGCGTCCTTCATTGAGCTGATTGAGGCTTTTGTTTTGTTTTAAGTGTTGCTAAACTAACTAAGCTAACTACCAAACAGAAGCTAACTTAACACTAAGTACTCTAACCTCACTTAATTTAACAGGGGAGAGAGGAGCGTTTGCAGAATCTGACTCAGCCGTTGATGGCTGAGAAGGATCTGAGGGAGCTCAGTCACTCTCCTTGGAACGACAACAGCATTCTGAGCAGCTCTTGTGAACGCAACCGGAGTGGGGACTGTAGAAGAATCTCTGGACTCAGTTCACTGGTGCTGCAAACACCTAGAGTGCAGCACCCCTACAGTGACACCAGTCACTGAAGAAACCTGAGATTTTAATTGCAAGTAATAAAAACTCTTTCTCCTAATTCACTCTTCCTCAAACCTTCAGAAAAGGCTTTGTGAATTGAAATAGTACTTTCAACAATAGAAGTAACCATGCAAACCCTGATCCCGAAGAGCACTGAATTCAATGAGACTTAAGCACATTTTTAAAAGTAATCACAAGCTCAAGTATTTTCCTAAATAGGGATGCATTTAAGCATATCCCCCCTCCCCCCGAATCTAGGCCTTGAAGAGATATTGACCTCCTAAACCTTTTAACTGAGTTAAAATGCCGAATACTTAAAATGGGATCTTCTTCCTTTGTAGCCTTTTGTCTTGTAACAAACTGATTATAGCAGAATCTCTCTAGTTCACACTTTGCTAATCTACAAAATCACCTGAATTTTGTTAAATGAAGAGACTCCTTCTTCCCACTTCTTAGCAAAGAGTTAATAGCCATGCTGTAGTAATCAAATTATCAAAACATGCTACTTTTAAAAAATACATTACAATGATTAGTTTAAAAATGTAAAATATAAATTATTTCAAATTAAAATGTAGTTGTCAGGATGGATGTGCAGAGTTCATATTCTGGCAAAGTACCTTTTTATATTGGGTTGAGTCATTGATCAGTAAAATTTTTTGAACGGTAAATCAAATGTTTTGATCGCTAATCAGTAAAATTACTGATCAGTAAAATTTTATTTTATTTCTTTTATTAGTCTTCTCATCAAGAGTGGAAATTAGTGAAGTTTTATTACATTTTCTCACTACTCTTTCAATGGAACTCAATTTTTTCCCATTGTTTTCCATATGAAGTCTGCATATTTGGATCCTGTCATCTCCATATTACCTGGGGCTTCCATATGTATACCAGATTTTGTCTATTACTACTGCTGCCAAGCTATAATGACAAATAGAAAGGAACAATATAATCTATTTTATAAATTCTGTACACCAAAATACAACAGTAGAAATCTCATCTATAATGAAAACTGCAAGGACAACCCCAATGAAGACTGAAATTTCATAATTAAAATACCCTTTGTGGCCCTAAGTTACTTATTCCTATCTTCTTCCTCTAATGCGTATAACTATCTGAGCAAGAATGGTTTACTCATATACATGTGGAACTATGGAATTGACTAGAACTACGGTTTCTACTCCATCACATCTTAAACACCTGGAATGTCTGCCCACGTAGCACAGCCCTTACCCTGCCTCTCTCTTCCTGCTCAACAATTCTACAAACCTGCTCTTTTTAGGAAGCACTTTCACTACAAAGACTATGGGGACTTTTTTCGCATTACTTTGTATCATGTATTTTATCATTTACACCTATATGCTATGTCCACACATACATCATTATTTTGAAATAAGTTATTTTGAAATGAGTTATTTCAAAATAAAGTCCTTATTTTGAAATAAGTTAATTCGAATTAAGGGAAAAGCTCAAAGCGAAATAGCAAGTCCAAACACAGGACTTGCTATTTCACTTCAGGAGAGGAGCACCATGGGAGATGTGGCAACATGGCCCCTCCCTGGGCCATGCCCCCACCCAATATAGGCTAAAAGGAAGGCACCCTGGGAAGGAGAAGGGCAAAAGGGTTATTTCAAAATAATGGTTATTTTGAAATAACACATCCAAACATCGTTATTTCAAAATAATAGCCATTTTGATTTAAAGGAAGTTTAAACTATTTCAAAATGACGGCTCTTATTTCAAAATGACAGAGCCCATCATTTCGAAATAAGAATATGTCGTTTGGACCTAATCTCTTATTTCAAAATAACCAGTGTTATTTTGAAATAAAAGAGACGTATGGACATACCCATAATGTTAACATAGGTCAGGGACCACATTATTTGTTAAATACAGTTTTGTTACTGTATTTCAAACTGCACCAACAGAGCTATATAAATAGGATGATCATTTTTAATTTTTATCTATAACAACATGAAATGCATAAAACTTTACATAGTGCATAAGAACATGATCACTTTTTGTCATTTACTCCTGTGCTAGGCTACGGAGTACCTAATTTAGAATCTAATGCTGGAAACATTGAGATCAGGGGTCTCAAACACGTGGCCCGTGGGCTGCATGCAGCCCCTACAGCTATTTTTTGCAGCCCGCAATGACACAATCATTACCGATATTTGCAATATCATTGCATGGAAAGGTTTCAGTGGTGTGGCCCTCTGGCTACCATGCTAATCCTCATACAGCCCTCTACTAGTCCTCATGTGGCCCTCACGGTGATTTGAGTTTGAGACTCCTGACTTAGATGAATCATGCACAGGTAACCCATCTCAGGGACTTAACTGAGAGTACTCGTGTGAGTAATATTCTGAGAACGACTGAACCCTAGGTCAGATAAAATGATGCAGCATGGGTAACAAGGAAAAAGAAGGATGTTTCAGGAATAATGTGTGGCAAGGAAGAAAGCACAACAGTTCTTGAAGAATAAAACACCAGTGTAATAAAGATAATATAATAACATAATTTTGAACTGCTGCTATTTCTGTTCCTATAGAGAACCACACAGTAAAAGAACTTTTAAAAGGGTGATGTCATCTATACCTGAATATTAATAGAAGCTAGACACTGCTGAGTTTTGAGGTTATTGGTACACATAAGAGCTTAGGAAGCAGTTTGGAACTAATGAGTGTGAACATCCCCATCTGTCCACAAGAAAAATTATATAAGCTCTGGACTGGACGTTAAAGCGAAAAAACCCTTCTGCAAAAACACAAGGCTAACTCTCCTGCTGGATCCTACCTCTTCTGTGGTTTTGACAAGATATTCTATTCTGGACCTGTGGACGCTTCCAGATGATGCATTTCTGCAAAAACTTTCAATTTAGACCAATCGGCAGGTTCTGGTGAATGAATGTTGCGTCAAAAAATTCCTGCCCAGTTCTAGGAGGGTGAGGAAATTCACTCCTCTGAATAAGAAGCTAGGGAGGAGGACTATCACGTATCCCTCCCACGACTTTACTGGCATAGCAGCTGTGCCCCCTCCACACACTGGTTGTGATGGTAACCACTGCTCCATGGCTCCTCTTTCTCAACTAGTTCACTGAAAAGTGACTTTCCATTCCACCTGTATTTAGGTTGGCATAAAGATCACTCTGTGGATACAGAAGTGAAGATCAGAAACTCCTAAGTACCCGCTCAGCCAGCTGACTCATAGAGGTTTTGAGCAATGTAGAGTGAGCTCCATACCTGGCATAAGTATTGCCCTACAGGAAAGAAATATAGAAAATTCTATAAATACTGACATATAACAAGTTATTTTTTATAAGGAAAATCTGGGGAAGTTGGAGGGCTTTTAAATTCATTTTTTGAAACTAGCAAACAAAGGCAAATATGGAAATAAATAAGCACGTATACATATATTTGAAATTAAAATACAAAAAAGTGAAATGCAAAGAAAATGGTGTGCAGCTCTTCATATATTAATGAAATCTTTTGAGATGCTTGCTTTATCTAGGGCACATGGGTTACGTGATGCATTATCAGTTTTTTTCCTGTTTCAGTAGGCTCAATTCAAACCTTAAACTACATTTTATACTTCTTTATATATTTTAGTAAACTTTAAGGTAGTTTTTGCTATTTACTGTAAAGAATGGTGGCCCAACAAGGAGTCACTGTCCAAAACTGCCTGCCGTGCTTTGGAATGTGAGTATACAGAAGTTAGCAATACCATGGGTGAGGGAAACAGAGCTACTAATTGTATTCAGGAGCATCTGGGCAGGTTTGCTAGAAGCACCTTTAGTAGCCTCTGTGAATGTGCAAGACCATCCTCTGCAATCCAGGGGCTGTGTTTGTTTTCCACCACCTTCAAATTTGTAGCAATTTCTCCCTTGTTTTCATCTTACTGTAATTGCCAACCTTCTGGCTTCTCCTCAGCTATAGCGTGTACTGCAGTGATATGCAGCAATGGTGTCTCTCTAAATATTTAAAAATTAATGGAAAATTGGTGGGAACCAAAGTTTTTGTATCATAGAGCCTATTACGGTGCTGTATCCACACAGTGGTTACAAAAACATGGGTATATGAACCAAACCTAATGAAAGTTATTTAATGCACCCTGTGAGACCTAAGCATACTACTCTCAATATAATCAGAGGTGCGGCAATGCTGTAACTGGGAAAGAGAAAAGAAAAACACAAGCCAAATTGAATCTGGTTGGAGAAAAACAAATCCAAATCAAACAGTTGCTGTGTTTGCTGCAATTTCTACAATGCTCTGGTGTACAATGATACATTATGCCATGGCTGTATGTGCTGAAAAGCCACGTTCTCTCCTCATCTATTTCTGTAGCGCTGGTATATCCATTCTAAACTGATGATAGTATATCCATCCATTATTTCCCTAATGCTTCCATGAGCCTATTCTGCTTTTACAGAACAGCCAAAAAGCCTCAGCAAAGAAGAAAAAGCCAGTTTGTTGTCAAACATAAAAAAAACAGTATCTTGCTGAAACCCAGCTATTCTGATTTACCCTATTACCCTTCTGGGAAAAATTTAGATCATCATAATCCTTGGTGCTGAGTCCATCAGCCAGCAGAAAAGAAAACACATTTCTGTTGTACTTTATCACAATTCTGCTGTACAGAACAGCTACCATAACAATGAGAAAAATGTTTAGCTATGGAAAACAGTTTCAAACCTCTCACTACTGCAGTACATTAAATCACTTAAGTGTAATGCTGAATTTTGGAGACATTAGTGCAATTTTCTTTCACTTGTAATTTAATAGGATATAAAAGTGTTAATATTTTGACTTGAAGGATTTGCTTTTTTGTTTTCAGAAACAGACAGTTACAAAAAAATTACAGTGATACATTAGTTACAGTCATTTGGTTTTGGGACACCCACAGAAACAAATAAAATCCATTAACAGATCCACAGCTACAGCCCATGATGAATAAAAAAGGGCTATAGGCAATTTTTAAGATGTCCATGTAAGAGAGAAGAATTAAACTGATCTAATGCACACAACTAAAACAATATTGCTATGCCAATATTTCAGTCAAAATCTTTCGCTTTTTACCATTATGCAACATGTACAAACAGGCTAATAATGCACTTGTCCAGTTCGTTCTCTCTGATTCAACAAATGCATTTGTAGAAAACGTTTATAAGGTTCCTACTGACAGGCATCCAAGCCTTATAAAATAAACTAATGCACACTGTTAAAATCAGACTGAAGAAGCCAAAACATGCAGCCATACTGAACCAAGGAACTGGAACAATACATAGCATTATACATGTTCAAAGCACTTTACAGACACAAACTAATCTTTCCTCACACTGCTTCTGGAAGGCATTTGGGTACCATTATCCTTATTTTACTGATGGAAGATTGATGCCACAAGTCATAGCAATTGAACCTGTATTTTTTTTCATGGTTCACTCTAGGACCCTGGCACCCCAGCTGTCACCTCTGAAGGGCAGAGACCCATCTCTCTTTCCTCCTGACCAGGGTATTTCCAGGCTTTATTTCTCCCTACTTATAATGTGATGTTCCAGCACAGCCTGCTTTTGCTTTCAGACGGTAAACAGTATAATTGTCACAGTTAGACTACCACACAGCCCTTTCTAAGCAAACGTTTATTTTTAAGGCAAAAGCATTACAAAGAAAACAGATTAAAACCAATAAAAATGCCTACATGGCAGGGTTACCAACTGTCCGTCAGAAAGTATGCAATTTTACTGCTGCCTGTGAGCCCACAATTAAAAGAAAACATCTGTAAAACTCTCTCCTACACAGGACTCAGCCAGCCAGCAAAGAGAAGGGGATGGGGGCAGCTCAGCACAGTGAGAGGAACAGTTGGATGCTGCCTCCTGGGTCCTAGTGCTGAAAGGCTTCCACTTCTACATATGCTACCCATCATACACAGAAGGTGGCAGTCTGCCAGCACTAGGCCTCGGGAGGCAACATGCAACTGCAGCACTGCAGCATGGTACAGGAAGCCATGTCTATGAGCCAGGGGGACGATTCAGGGTAGATGGGGCACGGGGCTGATGCACGGGAGGTGGAGGGATTCAGACATACTCTGGCCTTGCATTTAAGTCTCTACTGCTCAGCAATTGCTTTAACTGCTCTCCATAGAGGGGCCTGAGGTTGAAGGGGGGGAGGGGCTTTGTGCAGCTGGATTGTGCCCCCTTGAAACCTATTGAACCCATCTGCATGGGATGATTCATGGACTCTCCAACAGGCTACTTCTGCACACTGAGAGCCTGGCTAAGCAGCAACAGGGGCTGATGAGAAAGAAAGATGTGCAGGGGCAGGGGACCCTCTCTGTGCTCCCTGGCAGGGATGCATGCAACATTGTACCCATAGCCCCCAATCCCACCAGTGAAGGGATCCTTGCCACTCTTCCCCAGAGCCTTCCTCACTGTCCCTGGCCCAAGAGTCCTGCCTTTATCTTTCTCCTGCTCATTACCCCATTACTTTCCCATCTCTCCAGCCCTACCTTTCCTCTGCTGCCAGCATTATAATACTGGAACATTACTGTATTGTTTATAGTATTTTTAGTGAAATCAGAAAAAAGTTTACTGCATCAGTAAAGAAACAATTTTGGATTTTCATGTCAGTAAATGCCAAAATGAAAAGTTGGTAACCCTGCTGCACAGCTGCTAATAAGTTTACTAAAGATCAAGCTCTGACTGCAGCAAGAGTTATGGTGGTTGAACAGTCCTTCAAAACCACACCCAGCGATTTTCCCATGATCCTCCTCCTTTTACTCAGAATAAGGACTCCCATAAGTCAGTCAGTTACTTCTTTATACAAACTGTCTTTGAATTGCCCTCCCATAACGGATAATCAGCAACAAAAAAAACCCGTTCTCCCAGATGCAGCTTGGGTCATCACTGAGTTGTACAAGAATGTGAATTAATTTTTCGATTTATGGATGTCAACAGAGTTTTGCATGTTTTTAACATTTCTGTTGAGACCCATAATAGCATATGCTGATAGCACCTGCTGTAAAGCAAGGTTTGTGGACAATCTTACTGTGTATTAATGCAGAAACTTTAGGAGAATTACAATATGTTATATTGTCTGGGTCAAGTCTCATTGCCTACCTGTACAACAATCACTCTAGCAGTGGAATCATTGAGGCTCCACTGCACAAGAGGTAGAGGAGAGATAGGAGGGTCTACACAGGACTGTAAGAGGGGGCAAGCAAGCCAAGGAAGCCAGAGATCCACTACTGTGTTGACCTACTGGTAGTACAGTGATGGGACTGCAGAGGAGTACGTCAGTGATTTAGCTCGAGCAGCCTCTGTGAAGCAGCTCTGAAGCCTGGGTGTAGAATTCCTTCCTCATACACTTTCATGAAGGAATCCAGTGCAGCTAGGCCCTCACTCTCTGAATGTAGCCCTTAATACACAATATAAAGTAATTTTAACCAATTACATTTGAATAGTATTTGTTAAGCACCAATTATGTGCTCAGCACTGTGCCATATACATATAAAGGCAGCCTCTGCCCAAAGAAGTTTAGGATCTAGAACACTGAATGAGGTTACGTAAGTCACGGTGAAAGATCCAAAGGTGATGGTAGTTTAGAACGTGTTTGTATATGATTTTATTTTTTGCTTATCTTTTACTCTTTCATACATAATAATGGAGCAGCAAGGGCATTTGCTCAATGATGGTTAGTATTTGTAGACATCACAGAAGAAGTGAGTCTTTCGGAGAGATGTGAATGGTGAGAGGACATGGCTTTATCCTGCATATTTTGGAGATCCTGCAGCATGATGATAATAAGCAGTGTCACATTAGAAACAAGGGGGATTTGCATATCGAATTCATCATCTGCCTGTAGGGTTTTCTGGAGCACACATCACTAGAATTATTAAAATATTTAAGTTCCAAAGGGGCAGCTGTATTAGTCTAGTTTAGCAAAACATGCCAGGAGTCTGACAAACAAGGGTTAAAGTATAATTTGCTGGGTCCTGGAACCCTCCTAAATTGGCAGACCCCCTTGTACTGGTGCGGCCCCCCCCTCACACCGGTGCTAGCCCTCTTCACCCACCCCAGCCACTACTCAGGGGTTAATGTATAATTTGGGGGGCCCCAAAACCCTCCTAAATTTCCAGGCCCCCCTCAAGCAGGTCTGGGCCTTGTCCTGCAGGTCCAGGCCCACCCACACCTGCCACTGCCCGCAGCCCAGGTGGGTATTTGCAACCATTTCTGAGTACCACATGCATTGGTCATCACTCCACCCCACCCACCCCCATCTACACACCAACCCCCAGCACCGCCACCCCCTGCTACACCCACACCCACACCTATATTCACACCCCCTGCTACACACCCACCCCCTGCTACCCCCCACCCCCACACAACCCCCAGCAACATGCCTTGTTCTGCAGCAGCTCCATGCCCCCCCATCTCAGAGGCCAGTGCCCCGCTTCCCTCAGCCCCACCCCAGGGTTCCCCCCGGCTAAGGCAAGGACGTACCTCAGCTGTTTGCATGCTAGCTGACTGGCTGGGAGCTACTTCCTGGCCACAAGCTGCTCCCGCCCTGCAGGGAGGAGATTTACAAACTCAGCCTGCCGCAGCTCTCTGCTGGCTGGGCTTAAGGTGGAATGCACCAGAAATCTGTATTCTGTATACATTTTTAGGAGGCCCTGGAATGCTGAGTTCTGGTGCATTCCTCTATTTTTAGGGGGCCCAGAAGGCTGCCTGCCTAAATATAGAGGGCCCTGGAACTGGGTTCCACCTTACTTTAACTGCTGTTGACAAAGTGGGGTTTTCTCCCATGGAAACTCATGCAATGAGTGAATTTGTTAGTCTTTAAGTGCCACAGGATTCCTTGCTTATTTAACTAAACAATTTAAGATTCCTCATGGTTGGAGTCATCTTGTCTCTTTCCCCTCTACTTCCCTGAACACTGGGAGCTTTACTTGGAACTGAAAAAGTTTTACCATGAACTTCATTGTCCCAGAAGACTGCAGCTCTCCTGGTAGGACAAGAATGGAGATGAGATTGCAGATACAGCTGAGTTTTTTGTGTTTAATCCAATCTTTTTCCAGTGACAAAGGGCAGTTTGAACAGTTGAAAGCTACATTTTCCATCCCAGAAACCTGTTAACAAAAAAACCCTAATGAAATATTAGCCTTAAAATTCAAAGTCTAAAGGGGTAATATTACCACCCATCTTTCAAGAGCACTATATCCTTTCAGAAGAACGGCATTTTGCTAATTCCAAGATTATTTTTTTTAAAAATCTAATTCATAGGCTGGCAACTAGTGTGATTTTTCTCTGGCATCCTTCTAATTTGCTTATCTGCAACTGACAGATTGTAAACTGAAGCATTACGACTATGAGCTGAGTAAAAGCCTTAAACTTTTCTGAAAAGAAGTATTTTTGAATGATACTAGCTACTTAATAGGACCTAAGGGAAGGGTGTATAGGAGCTAAAAGTGAAGTAAAGAGTGAATCTGCAGGTTTATGTGAAAGTAGAGGAATCATGAGGGTGAAGGGGAAAAAGTATTTTTGGTTCAGTAACTTGCAGTTTTAAAGAGAATGAGAACATTGCATTTATAAAAGCATGATGTATACCTGATTACTCTTCTGAATTAGATAAACAGAATATTGAGACTAATTTCATTAGATCTTGCGTTCTATAAAACTAGTCCAGGGGAAATGTAGTGACTGGAAAAAGGACTCAGAGATGCTGGATTCATATCATCAGTGACATGATATATGACTTTGGATAACACACATTACCTGGAACTGATTCAAGATACATCAGGTTACAGAAAGCACTTTCATTCTCTAATGATTTGATGTGTGTAGCCAGTGAAACCAAATCCATTAGCAAAGCCAGTCATCACACACAAATTTACATGCCACTTAATACTATTGCTTCTTAGCTGGGAAGGCAGGAGGGTACAATGAAAGATTTGCTCTCCTAAGGCAAATAAAAAGCAGTCATGTATTGTTGCTCTAGGTAGCTGGAACCTGTGGTCTAGAAATTAGAAATGGGTATAATTGGACCATGGTGCTCAAAAATGGGTTACCAATATCAATACCAAATTGGTTTGGTTTACTCCTCAATATCCCTGAAAGTCAGAAATGCTGGTGTGTCTGTGTTACATTCCTATGTACTTCAGTTACTCACAGAAGAAATCCAGACTTGCCAAGATTCCATTTGGAAGTAAAAAGTTTCACTTAAGAGTTTTTGAGGTATTGCCTTCAAGTTGGCTCAGGTATAAGCTGTTTTGATGACAGCCTCTGCTGATATATTACTGACATAACTGAAGTTCATTAAGTTGTTTGATTCATTTCTATTAAGGAATTTCATTCAGAAGAGTGACCTCTGCTTTGGGAAACAGGTGATTAAGGGAATGAATGGAAAAGCTCTGATATGAAGAGAGACTGAAAAGATTGGAATAGTTTATTTTAAAAAATGAATAAGAGGAGACAGGATAAGAAGTACACAGAATAGTGACTGGTACAGAGAAAGCAGACTGGGAGCATCTTCTACCCTGTCAACAATGAGAAAAGGGAACAGTTATTTAAATTGAGAGGTGACAAAATTAAAAACTGATTAAAGGAAATATTTTTTCAAAGACAGCATAATTAGACAGTGAAGCTTTTCCCAAAGTTATTTTTGACTCTAAGAGTTCAGCTAGATTCAAAAAAGGATTAGACATTTTTAGGGATAAAAGGAATATCCAGAGGTATAAATATTAAAAAAGAATAGTTTAGGGAGGAATAAAACTCTTCATGATTCAGGGCATAAATCCACCTCTAACAAATGGGATAAGGAAGAATTTTCCTTTGGGGGCAGGTTAGGGTGACACCTTATGACATGAAACGTATGTATTATTAGGGACTGGAATTATATGTATTCATTTTGGGACAGGTGACAAATATTGCAACACCATGCATCATCTTGGGGATCTACTGTTATAAATTAATGGTTCATGTATGATTGTGTTCAACTACAAAGGGGAGAGCTACTATAGCTCTTCCAGAAAGTAAAAACAGGTGGATAGTTGTTAAGGCAAATCAGTCAGGTTGAAAATTTAGCACTCTTTTCCCACCCAAGATATGCCACCTCCTGTGGAGGCTCTCAGATACTAGTTTAAAGTAGGTTCTCCAGAGACCAAAAGATAAAGGATTTATGGATAAATACCCTGTATGTAATCTGACCCAGGGTCATCTTCTTGATCCAGCAAATGGACAGGACCTTCTGCCTAAGTGGCAGGTGGGCAAGCCTTAGAAATAGGCTGGAAGAATTAATGCCTGCCAAGGCTTAAGGTTGGAGTTGGGATGATCTCTGATAAGCTTTTTAGCATGTACACAGGTGGATTTTTTTTGTTTGTTTTTAAGTATATCTCTCTAATGCTTTCACCTTAAGAATAAATATGCTTGCTTATAAAGAGCTGCTGGCTGCACGGTTCCAGCAGCACAAACACCCCATCCCCCTCACACAGTGGGCACAGCACCAAGCTGTCCTGATCCATGATGCCATAAATGGCTGGGTTGTCACTGAGGGCATGGATGCCTAAACACCGCCAGATGCCCACCACCCTTACCTTCCCCTTCCTTCCACTGTCCTCCTGCACTAAATAAAGAAACACTGGCACTCCACATAACAGTGAACAATTGCATTTATTTACTGGGGTTGGGGGGGGGCAAGTAGGGGTCAGGGACAAGGGTTGCTGGGTGGCTAGGGGAGGGCAACCAGATGTGGGCTGCCACCTAATGGCGGGGCAGTGACCGGCCACTCTGAGTCCAGGGCCTGCACTGCTGGGAGGCAGTGGCATGTTGTTCCTGGGGGGATGGGGGAGGAGATGACAACCCCCTGTTCACCCCGTCCCCATGCCAGATGTTCCAGGGCCTCCGTCTGCTGCTCCATTAGGTTGAGCAGCCACGCCATCTGAGCCTGCTGCGCCCTATGGTGGGCTTCTTTGGCCTGGAAGATGTGGTCCTGCCAGGCCTGGAGGTTTTCTTCTGCTTGCTGGGCCACCTGGAGGTGTTCTTGCAGGATCTTGTCCTGGCTCAAACGTGCCCTCCAGCACCTTCATGGCTGTGATGGGCCTGGTGTGTGGGTCACAGGATCTGCATGGAAGGAGATAGACCATGGGTTCCCCCTATCAGGCAGTGTGGACCATGGCAGGCACCAGCCACAGATCCATTCCCAATCCACTGCCTGTCCCTCCCTCCTCCCTGTGGGACTGCAAGCCCCTGCTGATTCCTCCATGACGCTGTGACATGCAGGGCAGGTGCTGTCCCGCTGCTGACAAGATGTGGGCAGACCTGCCCTTGGGGTCATTCTAGATGGGTCCTGGCAAAAAAGTGCCATGAGTCTGCTGGACAGCTGTGCCTCTCCCAGAGACAGTGGGCATAGCATCTGCAACACCAGCACACTGGGCTGCTCAGGAACAGCCCCCCCCCCCATGCCTGACCCCCACAACCCCATGGGAAGCCCTCTGTCCCGCATCCTGGGATACTGCCTATCCAATGTCCATGTCCCCCCTCCAGGACTCCTGTCCCACCTGCCAGCCCCACCATTCCCAGAGAGGGGGTACTCACCAGTGCTGCCAGCAGCTGTGCCCTCAGACATCCCAGGGGAGGCTCCTGTGGAGGTGGGGCAGACTCCTCCCTGGAATCTGGAGCAGCTCCCAGGCTTCCCGTGTTGGAGGCACGGGTGCTGGCATGTGCCTGCTGTTGCTCCTCCTCGGGCCCAAGCACATCATCTTCCAGGGACTCCTCCACTGGGACATCATGCTGAGAGGGAGGCTCAGAGGAGTCCAATCTGTGCTCTGGCCCTGCACCTGGCTCCTGCCCCAGGAAGGCGTCCAGTTAATCATAAAATGGGCATGTGGCTGCAGCAGTGCCCTGGCATCGTCTGGCCTCCCGCACCTTGTAATATGCCTGCCTCACATCCTTCACTTTCACAGGCACCTGCTGCATACTCCTGCTGTGGCCTTTCTGTGAGAGGCCACGTGCCATGGCATGATAAATGTCTTGGTTTCTTTGGCTGCCCTGCAGCCTGGTGTGGATGGCCACTTCCTCCCAGAGTGCCAGGAGGTCCAATATCTCCCACATTGACCAGGAAGGGGCATGCCTGCAGGGCCTCTGAACTCAAGTCTGCCATCCTTGTAGCAGTCCCAAAGGTCAGCCTGACTCTGACTGGCAACCAGAAAGTGCTGGGGTTCTGCCTGTCCCAGCCCTGGAATTGGCCAGGGCAGGCACTTCCTTGTTGCCAGGCAGATTCCTGGCTGCCTGGGGACCCATTAAGTCAACTTAAGGCAACTACGCATCTATACTGCCTTAAGTCAACTTAATAAAGTTGACTTAACAGTAAAGTCAACTTTATAAGTGGAAGTTATAAAGTTGGCTTTACTGGACGCTAAAGTCAACCATCCCCCTGCAGTGTAGACGGGGCTCTGTTTAAGTCGACTTAAGCCTCCTTAAGTTGACTTAATCTAACAGTGTAGACACACCCATAATGAGTGAAGAGTGACAGCTCCAAACACCATTTTATTCATTTAAGAGACTAACCCTTTCTAACATGACATTCATCCTTCTCATTGTTAAGTGTACAGTGAAGAAAAGGAGAGAACAAAGGCCACTGACCGATTAGTTATTATAGCTCCATGCTTATTTTCAAAAGCCTACATTTTTAGAGAGAAAGCTGTTTTCAGCGAAGAAATGGCACTTGAAATAGTGAACTGACAATTCATGTAAATCCATTACTTAATGATTCCATTTTCTAGACTGTATAGGTCTAAGCATTCAAGGCATCTCCAACCCACAGAAGATATATTTGTTCATGGCCTGATTTTCAACCACAAGGGTCAAAATGGCGATCTGAAATCCACAGAATGTGGGTTTCTTATAGCATGTGCATTTGTGAATCCACCTTTAAAGTGCAGTTAACTTTCAAAGCTAAAAAAATTGCTTCCATATTCAATACGATCCCCATTTCATTTCTAGACTGTGAGAACCATGCTGAGATAGAAAAGACAGAAAGCAACCAGGTCCCTCTCCATATGTGTTTGTCCCCCCCTCCCCCCAAGAGACTGCAGAAGAATGACCTGTCCAAAATCATTGACAATACAGCACAACACAAACAAGGACATATTCTTTTAGTCACTCTTTATGTCCACCAGTGGTATCATTCCTACTGATCCATTCCAGTGGGGTACTGCCTCCTCCAGGGAGGAGAATTAAAGTGACATTGTAGTAGCAGTTGTACCTTAACTCTTCATTTCCTCATTTTCAGAGGTTTGAGCATAGCTGAACTCATCGATACTGGAAGGGCACAAGGTCAGCCATAACTTCATGCTACTAAACTGACTGCACAGTTAATATTTGTAACATACCAAAACATATTCTCTCTGATGCTCTTCCAGTCTTATCCAGGATCTTGATAATTACTGTGAGGAACAACTAATCAAATAACCCTCTAACTATTCCTTTGTGAAAGTCTGTATCTTTTTCTTGAGAACCAAAAATATTAGCAGGAGCATCTGATGAATGTTAAAATAAAACAAACCAAGTCTGTATTCAAAAGCTTGAGAAATGCTTTACAATTAAAAACAATACATCTATGACTTTCGTGATGACAACGTAAGGAATGATATTTTAAAAAATTAGATTCAGTTTAATAATAGCTCTGTCTTTTCACATACCCTTCATTAATATAGATGAAATGTAAGGTTATGAAAACTGTTGAAAGAGTAAATCTTACTTGTGTCTAGATAATATTTCCTGGAAAGACTTAATTTAAAATAAGTCTTTCTAGCACTTTAGCTTTCAGCTCAGCATCAGGTGAAAATACAAGTTCTGTAAGGTCCTGCCATGCAGAACCATTTGATTTCCAATTATTGGATTAAAGTTTTGTGATACTTTACTACTCAGTTAGTCCTTAAACCTTATTGGAAATTATTTTTATTTTAGGGCCAAAAGGGGCAGGACAGAATGTCCTCTACACCACTGGTTTTCAAATGTTCTTTCTCCAGCTGAAAAAAATCATTTACGTCTGTGATCCACCAACTACATATTTGGGCAATGCATTCCGGTCTTTTGGTGGCAGCAGTAGGGAACGTCTGAGGGTCCGCAATCCAGTGCTGGGTCCTGACCCATGATTTGAAAACCATTGCTCTATAGTCCTCTTCAAGGATTTGCCCATTTCCTCCACCATTATTCTGCAACTCCTTCTTTCAGATCCACTAATAAATATTAAATTGGCCAAATGGGCTATCATTCCAAGGAATGAGGCCCTCTTTTCAAGGGGATAAAATATTAAAGCTGGATGCCTAAAATTAAGCACACAAATCCTTAATAGTGCACAAGAAACCTGATTTTTTTCAGCACATAACACAAACGTTGAGATCCTTAGAGACCCTCTTCCACTTGATTCTAGTCCAGAGTTTGTCACTCAAGTGCCTTTACTTGGCCTACAGCTGAGTAACGCTATGCTCAAACTAGACAAGCTCAAACACAAGGTGTGGATGCATAAATTAAAAAAATTACATAGCAAAGCTTGTCCTTATATAACCTCTCCAGCTTACTACTTGCTATGTCCTTATTTGCAATTTAATCTTCTATTCACCTTCCCAGTCATGCCCACTGAGAAATGAGGTCTTATTTATGTCAAGCTACTCCTAACAAGTTAGGCCTACACCAAGCACTGCTACTCATGGAAAGGCTGGACCTTTCACAAAACCACTGATACTGCAAACATTTTTGAGAAAAATGTATTTACAGAAAGATCTGCAGATACAGAATATATGCAGTGCATTTTTCTTCCTCCAGTGTTAGTATTATGAGGAACATCTACTTGAAAAGAGGACCCTGTGTTAAAGCCAGTCCTGCTTAAGTACTTGAAATCATGATTTATTTGTGACATCATAAATATTTCCACAACTACCAATTTGTATAATTTTTTAGTTATTTGGAATGAGCAGAAGATGCATACTTAAAATTCAAAATCTCATTTACACGAGAACATATCTACCACTAAAAGTAGAGAACAGAAGCTACAGAAAGCATTTGCAATATGATTAGGATAATCAACTAACTGAATTAATGTTTTTCATTATTTACTACCCCATTTAGGACAGCACACTATTAAGTGAATAGGCTTGTTTAGGAATAAAGGAATAAAAGCAGTGTTAGAAAGACTCTTCATTTTCAATTCCATTATTCACTGATGACTGTATTTCATCTTTACAGCCTATGGAAATTAAAAATTAGATACTCCAGCCTATTTTTATTTTTAATTTTGTTTTAGAACTATGTTGGTGAAGGGAATGAGAATGAGAACAGAAGTCACTATGAAGTAATTAGATGCTGCTTCTTCAAATTACCAAGTAAATTTCTATTGAATATTTTGCCAAGATAGAGACTGATGTACTTTTAAAACTTCAGGTAACTGATGAATAAAATTGTAGGTTGCATTCTTGAATATCCATTGATTTGCTATGCAATCCTGAGGCATGTCGCAATCTCACTATGTCAATTTACGCTTCTGTAAAATCTGTTGTAATACAACCTATTTACAGCTCTGATCCTGCAGAGAAGTATATGGATCTCTTCTGTTGTGTGGAACCCCTTTGAACAGAACAACGTTATGTAAGAGACAATTTTATACTGATGCCTAACCACCCACTAACATATGGCACGGATTCCTAAATCTACTCTAACAGCACCTGCAACTCATGTCCAGCCCAGTCTCTGGTTAACTTCAAGTTTCTCCGATCCTGTTGCAAAATATTAGCTAGAAGGAGCCACCATCAGTCCCTCTAACTAGGCTTAGCACC
Source organism: Podocnemis expansa (assembly GCA_007922195.1). Taxonomy (NCBI): domain Eukaryota; kingdom Metazoa; phylum Chordata; order Testudines; family Podocnemididae; genus Podocnemis; species Podocnemis expansa. The sequence goes on along the minus strand of ML681972.1, from coordinate 37,138,083 downwards.
AACTGCCTTCTGTTTGAAGAAGTCCATCTACCAGTAATAAATGATGGTGTCTTGTTTGGCTAACAGCACATTCTCTACAATCTCACGCTCCAGCCCAGAGTATACAAAAAATAATCTTTTTAGGAAATATTTTAATTAGAAACAAAAACAAAAACAAACAAACCAACCCACAACTTACTTTAACTAACAGCAGCTATTTCAGTGTCTTGAGTTCTAGTAAACATTCAGGACAGGATTTTTGCAAGTGCTAAGCACTGGTCTAACTCTGCTTCCATTGAAGTCACTCTATGAGAACCTTACTCTCAGGTCAGTTGCTTGTTTTTCCTCTCTGTAATTGGCATCTACTTCTTTGGAAACTCTTGGAACCATCTAGAGATCTCCTTATAAAAGCAGGTTCTTACCCACCAGGAAACAAACTTTCTGTGAGTTACTTGTACCTCTTATGCTCATCTCTGAGGTATAATGTGAGGCTCAATTACTTCCTATTTACAAAAAGGTAAGATCTTTTAGGAATTACATAAGGACAAACTATTATGTTCCCTTCTGAAGTTTATTTAACCCCAGTTCACCAGTTCTTTATGATAGTACCTGTATAATGAAGCCTTCATGTAATTAAGACTACTGTACCTAAAATTCAGCTTTTAAAAGACTATTGTAATTCTTGCAATATTCCCTTTGGTAACATATCCTATTTAAAACATCTGTTAAAAATCAGTAACATTAACTAAAAGGGATAATCTGGCTGGGTTCTTTTGCAATTAATCAAATAAATTAGCATTATGAACTTGTAACAGAGACTGTTAGAGCAGATGAGAATATTGTCCCTGATAAAGCAACAGACACATTTGTACTATGGTGCAGAACAAATTGCAAACAACATGTTGTTGGTGAAAAGAGCACATTTAGAGCCACATAGCTGTTGTGGGTTGAGGGACTGAAGGAAAACAAAACTCTTTTTCCAGTAAATGAGGAATACCCCCTATAAAACGGTAAGAACAGTCTCTCTTCTCTTGTGACAGCTAGGAAGTAGGATAATAGTGTAAAGATAAATTATTAAGATACACTGTTCTCAGAAGCTTATAATGGTTAAATACAGTCCTCATCACATAATGCTGTGGCACTATAGTCAATCAATGCAGCACAAATGTCAATGAATGTTAAGCAAACAATTGTTATTGTGTGAGGCAATGTTAGGCCCACTTGTAGTGAATATCTACCTGCCACATATATTGTTGGTTTAAAACAAAAATCAGTATATTATGGTTGTTTCAAAATTTTTATTTACTAACACAAGTACACAAGCCATACAGTTTATGGTAAGGAAGATATTTTTATGTTTGCGTTCTTCTCCATGTCTATTGATGGGAAAGTCTAAAATGTTAGGAGGTTCACTTTATATAAATTTCCAAAGTGTTAATTATCAGAATTAAACTTCTGCAATATGCAAAATGGGGCTAAAAAAACCACAGAAGACCAAACTTTCTTATGAAGTCTCAAGTGCCTCCAGATTAACAGCAAGTGGAAGTACTGTCAGAAAATGAAGCAAGGCATCCTGTGGCATTTAAAGACTAACAAATTTATTTATCACTTGAGCTTTTGTGGGAGAAAATCCCACTTCGTCAAGTGATAAATAAATTTGTTAGTCTAAGTACCACAGGACTCCTTGCTGATTTTGCTGAACTAGACCAGGGGTGTCCAACCTTTTTGGGTGAGGGGACACACAAATTCTTTTCTCAGTCGGGGGGCTGGTAAGAAAAATTTTGATAGATAAGACATACAAATTGATCTTTATTAATAAACTTTAATAAAATAATGATTGGTGTGATATTTGGCATTGCTTTTGCTTGCACAAATTGTCAATGTCTGTCCGCACACTTGATATTGAAAAATGTAGCATTGCAGATAGACCTGGCCAGCCTCAGCTCCTAGGCTCTTGCAGCAGCACTTGGTGGGTTGGATAAAAGCCCTTGGTGGGCCAGATTCTGACCCCAGGGAAGCATGCTGGAGAAGCCTGGACTCGACCAACATGGCTACCCCTTTGGAACTTGTCCAGTTTCAAATGATTTCTTCCCTGGGACTTGTGTATCTCATTGTCTAGTTCCAGCCATAATCAAGAAGTTCAAAAGTACAAAAAAATGAAAACCAGGGAGAAAACAGTTAACTAATTAAAAACAAAAAAAGAATTGCATTTTGGCTTAGTTCAATTTTTGCTTGTTCCTATCCGATGCAGCTGTTGCTATTTCTGCTCCCAGCCCACGTTACTATTTATGCTTGGTACAGAAATTGCTCAGTGAAACTCTGAGACTTGTGTTACACAGGTCATGCTAAGTTGTCCTAATGGTCTCTTTCTGGATACAAATCTATTAATCTATTTTATTCTTAACTTGTTCAGCCCATCTCTACATACTACTTCTTTCTACATTACTGTGTCCTATGCCCCACTGACTGCTATTAGAGATAGGCCAGTTTCCTTGCATGCAGATAAATGAGGGGCAAGGAAGAGAGGACAGAGAGGAGTGTTCATTTTTCTATTTGCAACACTATTGAGGGGTTTTTTTTTGTTTTTTTTTTTTTAAACTTTATCATTGGTGTCCCTTAAAACCTCACCTGCTGGGAATCATAGGGTTGGAAGGGACCCCACAAGGTCATCTAGTCCAACCCCCTGCCAAAAAAGCAGGACCACTCCCACTAGATTATCCCATCCAGGGTTTTGTCCAGCTGGGCCTTAAACACCTCCAAAGATGGAGATTCCACCACCTCCCTAGGTAGCTTATTCCAATGCTTCATCACTCACGTAGTAAGTAAGTAAGTAAGTTTTTCCTAATATCCAGCCTGGACCGCCCCAGCTGTAACTTGAAACCATTGCTCCTCGTTCTGTCCTCTGTTACTACTGAGAACAGTCGAGCTCCATCCTCTTTGGAGCAGCCCTTCAAGTAGTTGAAGGTTGCTATCAAATCCCCCCTCAGTCTTCTCTTCTGCAGGCTAAATAAGCCTAGTTCCTTCAGTCTTTCTTCAAAGGGCTTGCGCTCCAGCCCTTTGATCATTTTTGTTGCCCTCCGCTGGACTCTCTCTAATTTGTCCATGTCCTTTTTGTAGTGGGGAGCCCAAAACTGGACACAGTATTCCAGATGGGGCCTCACCAGTGCCAAATAGAGGGGAATGATCACATCCCTCGATCTGCTGGCAACACTTCTTCTGATGCAGCCCAGTATGCCATTGACCTTTTTGGCAGCAAAAGCACACTGCTGACTCATATCCAGCTTCCCATCCACCATGACTCCCAGGTCCTTTTCTCCAGTGCTGCTGCTTAGCTGATCACTCCCCAGCCTGTGGCAGTGCATGGGGTTTTTCCATCCCAAGTGCAGGATTTTGCACTTGTCCTTGTTGAACCTCATGAGATTTCTATTGGCCCACTGCTCCAATTTGTCTAGGTCTCCCTGAATCCTGTCCCTGCCCTCCAGGGTGTCTACCATTCCCACCAGCTTGGTGTCAATTGCAAACTTAGTAAGTGTGCAGTCTGTCCCATCATCCAGATCATTAATGAACATGTTGAACAGAACTGGCCCCAGGACCAACCCCTGGGGCACGCCACTTGTTATTGGTTGCCAACTTGACATGGAATACAATAAGTCTACTGTAGTACCCTGTAGGAACAACTGAGCCCTGAGAAAAAAGTCACATTGTCCAGGAAAAAAAGAGAGTGACAAAATGAAGTGAGACCACTTGACTTCAGTGATGACAAATACAATTTAGTAAAATTACATTAGACCCAAGTTCCAGAGGGCTTGCAGGGTTTTGCCCCACATACCCCATAACATCTAGGAAGTATGGATAAGAGTTGAACTGTAAATGTATCAGGTTGGGGAAGAAGTTCAGAGCATGTCCAAACTGCAATCATGGGGGCTATGTAAGCATTTAAATGCTAGAGAACAATTCTTTTGATAGCCTGTCAGGGTCTCATTAGTGATGCTGTAACTCACTGTGGTACCTGACAGCTACAATACATTCTAAAAATTTGAAATGCATCTTACATAGATAATTTAGGTTTGAAACTCTACTCTCAAACGTAATTTTTTTCCCTGAGAGATTAGGGCATTTTATGTTGCACTGATTTTATCAGAAGAGGTCTAGTAAAATTTAAAGATATCCAAGTAAGATTTAACAAATGATGGAAAAGGAAGCAAAGCACTATGACATCTATGCCATGTTCTGAACTTTTAAAACATGAATGTTATTTATGTTCCCTTGCTGTGATTTTAGATTAGACTGTATACAGAATTAACACCCTTTCATGAAAATGCCATGTCATCTCACCTAAATGTCTTATCTGAAGTAAACAGCAACTGGAGCAGTATGAGGCCTCCCATGGGGCTAAGAGAGCATGACCAACTACAGGATTTGAAATGGGAATCTAGTCTTGGCCTCCTTGAGCAAAAGGTAGAAATGATATTTGCAAAACATCAACTTGGAGATATGTTCTTCTGGTTAATAATTTTTTTTTCAAAATTATACAATTACAAGATAGATGCCTTAGGTTCTCTTGATCTAGGCAATATCATTCCCCCTATTCATCCACTTAAATTTATTAGCTATAAATACAGAAAATACATTACCTAGAAGAGCTTTTGGAGATTACATAATCTGAATCAATTTCATTACCATAAATAAATGTCAAATGGCTAAAATACATTTTCTCTGATTAAACTGTCAAGGGCAAGAACATGAAAGAACAGATTTTTTTTTGTTTTAGTCCTCTTACAACAAAAAAGAAAAGAAAAGAAAAGAAAAGGAACTAATAACAAAGAAAGCATCTTATGAGTTACCTTTACAAAATAAAAAAAAAAATAGATAATCGCTTATAAGAACAAAAAGCAGTTATCCATTTCATAAGCAATTAAGAGCTCCTACTCAGACAAAACAAAGAAAAAGATTTCTGGATGGCTAGGGAAAAATGTTTTGAATTTTACAATCATATAGTGCCATTGCTAAAATTTCTGCTCCTTGGTCTCCATTTCCTTGTTTACCCATTAAAAGTACACAGAACTCTAACATAATCTCTATCTACACTAGAATTCATGAAAGCATTTTCTAAGGTTGCTGCTGTTACTATTTATTTAATGTACTTAAGAATCAAGACTCTGTTGTACTAGGCACTGGACAAATATTATAGGAAGCCAGACGGAGAGATCTTTAAAACAAAGGTTTGAGGAAGACTGGATAATTCAGAGGTTTCGCAACACTGTAGACTCTTCTCTGGATCACTATATCAAATTCACTACGGGTCAGTAGCTATTGAAAATTGACACCATCTGAAGGAGATTAGGTGGCCTATGTAAAATTAGGGTAGGCATCACCTTAGTGGATCTAGTTTTTATATTGTTGGCAGTCTCAGAAGAGATGTCAAGGACTGCACTGTCTTTTCAACCCAAAAGTGGATCATGCAGTTGAAGGTTGGAGCACAACAGCAGGACAGTGTGACAAAATTCATGCCGTAGTGGGTTGTTTTGTTTGTTTGGTTGGTTGCTTTGTTGTCCCCCATTCCCATCATGGTAGTACTTAAAGCCCCAACCAAGACTAGAAACCAGTTGTAGTAGACACTGTACAAATATATAGTAGGAGACAATCCCCAATCTAATGGGGAAGTTATGAACTCTTTATGCACACTCATAAGCAATTGCACATATACACAGTCCAGTTGGAAGTCAAGGGGTTGCTCAGGAATATAACTTCTCTCCTATGTGAAAGGTTCACAAGGCTGTCAAAACACAGGAAGACGACAGTCTTATCTCCAGCAATTTCACAAAAGAGGCACAGAGAGATTAAGTGACTTGGCTGAGGTTGTACAGCAAGTCAGCAATAGAAATGCAAGCTAAGCCCAGTCACCATGCCTTATTCAGAAGCCCATCCTTTCCCTTTTTGTTTCTTTGTGGAAACAGAGATGTTCAAGTCTCTAGGTCTGTCAAGACAATACCTTTTGAAAGCAGTACTTTCAAACAAACAAAAAACCCCCCATTTTACAAGTAATACCCTTTAAATGTTGTAAAGAAAAGAGAGAAGTGTTAGTTTTGAGAATTTTTGTTAACCAATGTAAAGTACTCCACAGCTACTATTCATTTAATATATAATGCACATCCTAGCAGAAAGAGAATTTCTAGTTACATTTCAGAAGGTATGAAGTTGGAACTTGGAATTTTTATACAGTACATATCTTTCCAAGAATTATTTATCCTTGGGAGTTCAGCTTTCAGATAAACACAGGGATGGTGTGTGGAATTCATTGTTCTCAAGCCACAAGGTAGAATCGTGCATGCTGCTTAGGCACTAGTCAAAAGTCGGATTAGGAAATTGAAATCACAGAGCCTAGGAATTAACTTGATTTGGAACTAAACATGTGTAATTACCTAAATCAGAATAGACATCTCAAAATGGAACTAATATCAACTAGTTACTTAAGTCAAAACTGCCTTAATGCACATCAATGGCAAGTCATGCTTAGATTAGGCCAAGCCACAATCACAGCCAGTCTATCAGAATTATTTCCAAACTACCAACTCTAAGGGTGTGTCAGTAAAGACATGCTCAGACAATCCACAAATCAACACAATAAACCACCCCCTCAAGTGGCATAGTCATGCGAGTCATGATTCAGATTCTGAAAATCAGTGGCCAGGTTTTGATCCCCACTACCACCTCTACACTTTACTCCAGCAATGTACAGCGAATCTCAAAGGAATTCCCTAACGGCAAACAGTGTAAGGCTGGTATAGTGCTATGCTTTGAATGGAAAGGGACACACCAGTATCTGCGTTCTGGCAATTAGGGGCTTCACAGCAGCCCACTAACAGTTGAGGCAAAGCTGCCATAAACTAGATCTGCATCCCCACCAACCTTCTTAGCTGCACCTTCTATGCAGAGGTTTTCAAGAGGCACAGTGCAGAATCTGGTCTCATGTATGGTTTCTGCCTGATTATGACAAATTTCAATTGGTTCCCAGTGATTACAGGTCAATAGTTCTATCTACCTTTGAGCAAGTTAGCAATTGCTGTATGGGCTTTCTGCGAGATCTGGATTCAGTTCAAGCAAGTTAAATGTAATTGAAAGCAGTCTGGATTTACTTAGTAGGCTAATGCAAATGTTGACTTATTCAATAGTGAGGATGGATTGATTTTGCAGGTGTTCATTTTGGGTTATTTCCCAGTTTGGGTTCCAATTTTTATTTTGTTTTCTATTTTATTTTTCAGATGTTGCTTCATCCCAGCTGTTTACTTGTGTGACTGGGCTTAATCCTCAACACCTGCAAAGTTAGCAAAGGCATCTAATTAGCCATATTTTGAAACTGGAGAGGTGAGTAGTTAATTGGCCACAGGCCAGAAGGGGTGGATCTAAAGCATAATAAGTAGAATGATGGAGCTCACTTTAGCGGACAGACGATGGAGGAGACAGGTCTCTCTCTCTCTGGCAGAAAGGGGCCCAGAGCTAGGGTTTGATGGGAGGAAAAAGGAAGAAGTCAACGTCAGGCACAGAGTAGGCACATACAGGGAAACCTGACATAGGGCTTGAGAGTAGAGAAGGAAGAGTTCAGTAGCTCAAAGGGGAGGAAGAATTATTCAGGTGCATTTGGACTAGTATGTGATACCCCAAAAAGGGGTTTGAACTTTGTGACTGAGCTGAATGACTTAGCCACTGACAGTCTGAAGCCAGAGACTGCCAGTAAGATGCTGGAGCCAAGGAAACATACCTGAGTGCCTTAAGGGGATGCTTAAATGATGACTGTGCCCCTCTATAGCCTCTAGCTCCGAGCTGAGATCTAACTTACACATAAAAGAATTGCCACATGAAAACTTAGTGCTTGTCTTGTCAATCCAGTGCCTGTCACCAGCAATAGTCAGCATCCATCCATAAATAAAATTAACCTGGCCTGGTCTTTAATACTATACCAGCATGATAGAGAAAGTTTCTTTTTACTCCAGATGAATCATGACTAAAAGCTCTGTATAGTGATGTCAACATTTTATGGAAACTTGAAGCTATCTCTGAATGAATATAAGTAGTAAAAGATGACAGAATAATATGAACAGGAGAATACAAAAGGGAAGAGGAAATAAAAAGAGAAAGTGAAACTGAAGCTGATTACTGGTGGCTGATCTAGACCACCTGTTGACAGATTTCTGCCATGAAATGTAATGGCAGGACTTACTGGAACCTTAATAAGGGCATGTCTACACTATAAACATTTGTTGCCACAGGTTATATTGGCATAAAGCTGCCACAGTTAGTATATCATTTGTGCATATACATACTGAGCACTTATCAGCATTACCTGCACCCAGTAGAAGTGCTTATATCAGTGCATGGTGTGGTGTACTGAGGGCTGGACTGAAGCTCAGAATTCTGTTTTTGTTAGCAACAAAAGGGAAAAACAGAATGTTGAAAGTAATGTGTTTGAGGCATTCTGTATGTGGACTTATTTTTCACTGATCTTCTAGGATGTTCTAGATGTTTGTAGTATCTCTTTGAACCTTCCAGGCTTTCCGAGAACTACATTTTCCTTGAACGTTCTAGCCTGGAACGTTGTCAGCCGTACCCTTGCAAGTGTAATAAGGGCACGATGTCACCAAACAGCAAAATATTAAAACAAAGGAAAATGAAGTGAGACCCCGGCTGCAATATTATAAACCTTGTTTTATTGTGTAAATATGAAAATGTACTTGTGTTTTCAGACTTGAAGAGTGTAAGTAGTGACTAAAAAAAGGACATATTTAATGAGATACAAGAAATACCCCTTGAACTCCTATCTACACTACAATATGAAAGATACTGTTACTTTTCTAATGCTTGCCACCTAATGTTTGATGACTTTCTAAAATTGCAGAACATGGCCTTTTGCTCTCCCTAATACTGTCTGTTTTCCCCCATAGAAAATAAAAGGTTCCCCCAAAGAAGATTTTGGGACCTCAATACAGGAAACAAAAAGCTTAACTGCAATCTAGTTTGCAGCAAGGGGCAAATTTTATGGAAAAATATCTAAAGCAGAAAAACATAGACCTGGCTTTAGACAGTAATGATTGTCCCAGTGCAGAAATTGAGGAGCAAAGCATAAATGATGAAATTCCTATTACTAAGAATTAGAAGAGTCATATGAAGATAAGGAATGGAACTGTAAGGAAAGTGATGGAGAATCATCCAGTTTTCGTGGCAGCATAAAGGGGAGTTATGACAAAGAAGAATCTTGCTCAGATGAAAAGGAGAATAATGAGAAAAAACTGGATTACATGAAAAGGAGGGAACAAATAAGATTCAGCCTCTCATGACGACATTAACAGCAATGAGAAACTGCACACCAGAAATTGATACATGAGATCCTGCTGTATGACCTGTGATCATAAACGCTGCCAAAAATCATACAATTTTGAATGGGCTGGGCAAAAATCAAGGATATGATGTTTCCAGTAAAAAAGCAGAAGAGACAGTTCTCAAAGTCACACTGCTAAGGAGTGCTCAAGATTGGTGAGAAACTGAACTGGCATTGGCTAGTTTACTCAAAAATCAGCTGATTAAGTATTTTATTTGTGTTGCAAAGTATTTGATAAGAATGCTGAATTGTTGCTTGCATTTTTTCAGGAACAACTGCTGACATAACTTAGCTGATGCGCTGAAACAACATGAAAAGTCACTCAGCCATTTTATGGCCAGCTCCAGATATATGAGGGTTGAGTCCAGGCTCAAGCTGAATAAATGCATAAATGCAGAAAACCAGAACATTACTAATGTAGAAACCTAGCATTGAAGAAATGTGCTCAAGCATCTGACCTCATTTACTCTCCTTCTTGGAAAGAACAATCTGGCTTTCCAGGGCTTGTCAGAGGCGTCATTCACTGATCATAAAAGTAATTTCCTTGGTTTGGTAGAGCATTTTGAGAAATATGACAATGTCATGCATGAGCACCTACATTGAATTTTTCGTAAAGAAGCCATCGACCATTACTGAAACAAAACAATTCAACTTGAATTGATTGACCTTATGGGAACGAAGGTGCTTGGTAACATACTGATGTGGCTTGGCAAAGCAAATTACCATGCCATAAAAATGGACTGCACTCTCAACACTAGTCACGGTGAAAAGATATCATTTACGGTAAGATTTGCTGACAACAAGGATAGCTGTATTCAAGTAAAATAATAATTTGTTTGTTTGAGGTCTGTGAATGATTCTACTGGAAAAGGCCTAGAAGAACCGTTTATGAACATTTTGAATGAGAACAACATAAAGCTTCGGCACTGCCGGGGCCAAGGCTATCACAACAGTGCGAACATGAAGGGAAGAACCAGTGGTGTCCAGGCAAGGATCCTTGCACTGAATACAAAAATTCTCTTTATGCCTTGCCTTGTGCTTTTAACTGCATGGTTATACACATGGTTCTAACCCTTTTATGGTGATGTGATTTTTTTTCTTTTATCCACCTTACTTCATAAAGACAGTATGAGAACTGTTCCCTCTCAGAGAGTTTATGTAAACAAAGACTTTTGAGTGTATGATGTTACAGTATTCTCTTTCAGATACCTCAGTGATAGGCTTCATATGTGTGCATTATATATGGCATATATACAGTTAATATATGGCTTATATTGTAAATGAACAATAGTGGGAATAAAACATGCAATTCCATAAACACCACATGCACACCTGTCTCCTCTGAAAATGAATTGTAGAAAGGATAATAATTCAAATATCTCATTAAGATGTTACAAATTATGGATGACAATTTCCAAAGTGAATGGGGAAGTGTTATATCCCCATTTTACAAATGAGGAAATGAGACCAAAGCTGCCATTTTTAAAACACCAAAGTGATTTAGGATCACAAATCCCATTGACTTTTTCCAGGTTAGACAAGGCATCTATGGAATAGTTGGGAACTGAGCCTAGATTTCTCAATCAGAACCTTGAACCCATGACCATCCTTCAAACCACTCACAGCTGTAGATGCTGCTGCCACTCCCTGATAGCTGTGGATGTTGGCATAAATTGAAGTATATCCCAAAGTGAGGCAACATTATCTGATGGTCCTGTCGAAGATGAGTGGTATTCAGTGGTTTAAAGTGAAAATGAGTTTTAAAATTAAGGCAGAGTCTTAAGGAAATTGTATAACTCTAATAAGCATTAACACTGAGGATATTCACTGACTTTAAATGCCACTTGTAGTGCTGAGAACACTTCTGTCTCAAAGATTATTTTAAGCACCTTCAATAAAAGATATGAATATTCCCTACAGGTGGAATTTATGACAAGAAAGAAGTAAGTAGAGGGAGTAGATTCTCCTTACATCAGAGGGCCTGACCTGACTTTTGTTATTGTGAAGATATTAAGGTTGCTACTACAACTGCAAATGATGCAACTTATTCAGTGTCTTAAAACTAATTTCATAATGTCATATGTTTCTGCACAAGCCATACACAAGAGGCCTGGGGAACTAATGAAAGTAAGGGTGAGAAAAAGCCCGGTTACAAGCTATAATGTTCCTAAAAAGATTGATAAAAATAAAAACAAAATTAGTTTTTCCAACTGAGTTTTCAGTTTACAAAATTAAGCATCCCTTATTTAACTATGTGGGCAATGAGAATGATGATTGAGATAGTAAGAGAAATCATTAAACTCTCCAATAAATTGCATTTCAATAGCTTTAAGACAACTAAACCAAAAACTGAGATACAAGTTTCACAGACTTTATGAAATGTTTTAATTGCATACAGACACGAGGGCATATGCAGTCAATGCAGAAATCATTTTATGCTCAGCAACACTGCACAAACAGATGTGATTATTAGTGCCAATTAGTCTATATTGGTTTGAAATGGAAGAGGGAATATTAGCCTGGGTAATGAGACCACCTCTTTGGTTGATGAATTAAAACAAATGCTATACTTTACTTGATTAAAATCAAAATGTACATAGGGACAGTGGGGGACCCTCAATTTAAATATAGTTAGAAAACTCCGCCCTTTAAAAATACAGCAATGTTTTCATAAGCTCAGCAATGCTAGGTGGTTATCTAGATTTTTCCACCCTGATCTAATAACTGTTTCACAGAGATAAAAGCAGCAGCTAAATGCTGTGCACAATCATAATCTGAATTTCATGACGACAGCTGAGCTTCCTGATTAATAATTTACTTTCTTGTAAAGCCCTATATTATAGGAATGAAATATCCAAAAATATTTCAGAAGAGAGCTGGGCAAGGGCTATTATCTGAGTCTGTGACCAACTTCCGCATAAGCACGTCAGTAGCCTTCCCATTTATTTTAAGAATAAAATGGATTCTCTTATACCTATTTTGTATTATTGTTTTAAATATGTAAAATGTTTTTAAATTTTAAGGAGATTTACTGCAATCATAAGTAGGTTTAGGTTTGCAAAATGTGTAAATACTATAGTTGTGAATTACCTTGGGTCCTGTGTTGCAAAACACAAAAAAGATTCAAGCGTCTGGCAGCATTTAGCCAGACTGACTGAGCCTAGCCTATCTGTCCCTGCTCTACTGATTAATTTAAATTACTGTTAAAAAATTGCATTATTTTCATGATTCTGGTAATAATTTATGTTTCAGGTCTCCTATTCCTTCTAGACAAATATCCACAATTATTAAAAATCACATTAATTTAGATACAACAAAGCTGACAAATTCAATTAAAGTGAACTTAGAGAACATGTCAGCCAAAAGAACATTTTCACTCAACCACATGCTGTTTCCTCAGGGAAAATAATTTGTTAGTGAATCCCTGCCATATGTAGTTATTCTGGACCATTAAAGAGCTTACAGCCAGGTTCCTAAATCCATACTTAAGCATCTACAGAATTAGCCTGATATTTCAAAAGGTGCTAAGCATCCAGTAGTTCTCCCAGAACTCTGCCCTTGTCTCCATAAACAAATCATAGGGAATATTGACACTTCAATTCAACACCCAAGGCTGGTTCTTGTCAGCTGACTTGGGCTTGGGCTAAGGTGCTGGTTTAACTGTGGTCTGAACATATGGGCTTGAACTCCAGCCTGAAGCCAACTACAATTAAGCAGAGCCTTACTCAAGGCCTGTGACTCCCAGTCAGCTGATGCAGGCTGTCTATGGATGTTTAATTGCAGTGTAGACATACCTAGACTGACTCTAAACTGAGGGTGTTCTCACAGCCCGGTCTACACTAGAAATTTATTTCAATATAGTTATTTCTGTCCCTCAGAGGTGTGAAGAAAACCCACACCTTGACAGATGCAACTGTTCTGACCTAACCCCTAGTGCTAGGTTGACAAATGAATTCTTCCATTGACCTAGCCACCACCTCTGAGAGGTGGATTTAGTGACGCTGACAGGAAAATACTTCCTGTTGCCATAGATTGTGTCTAAGTGGTGCAACTGCACTGCTGTAGCATTTTAAACATAGATGTATCCCTAGCTTGGCCTAGCAAACTTTATGAACTGTACTTGATGTAGCCTAGCTCAGATAAGAACAGCCACATTTCAGAACAGCACTGGAATTATTTGATAAGCATCACAGAGCAGCTAGCTTATCAGTGATTGGATCAGCTGATTATGAGTTGTAACTCAAGTTGTTGCATCCCCATTGTATTACTACCTCAATCTTCAGCATCATTCAACTCAAGCAGAGGATTGTTGCGTATGGACAGGAGTCAAGTCAGGGGTAACATTTGAGTTAGAAATTGAGCTAACTGTGTTGTGAGAACCCATCCTAAAAGCATATCAAATAAAGTAATGCTTTTTAGAAAATATAATTCAGAGATGAATAGCAGCATTGAGGATGCATTCAGTTTAGAACTACACTCAGCCTTGCCTAGGTAGATCAAAATTTTGTTGTTACATTGAAATCAGAATAAGACATACAAGGAGTCCTGAGGCACTTAGGCTGTGTTCACACAGCCCTCTTATTTTGAAAACAACGGAGGTTGTTTCAAAATAAGATTTAGGCTGTTCACACGATGCACAGTTGTTTCGAAACAATGGGAACCGTTGTTTCGAAACAATGGCGTTGTTTCAAAACAAGTTAAACCCCATGCGGGAACGAAACAACGCCGTGCGAACATGTTGTTTCGAAACAGCAGTGACTTGTTTCGAAAGAAGAGGTTACTTGCCTGTAACCGGTGTTCTTCGAGAGGTGTGCTCCTGGCCATTCCTTAGTAGGTGTCTGCACGCCCCGTGCACGGCACGCCGGAAATTTTTCCCCTAGAGTACCCGTAGGGTCGGCTGTGGCGCCCCCTGGAGTGGCGCCGCCGCCACTGCCTATATAGCCACGAGCTGACCCGCCCCTCCTCAGTTCCTTCTACCCTACTGTCTGAGGGGAGGTGGGAGGAATTGGGAATGGCCAGGAGCACACCTCTCGAAGAACACCGGTTACAGGCAAGTAACCTCTTCTTCTTCTTCGAGTGCTGCTCCTGTCCATTCCTTAGTAGGTGAATAACAAGCCATACCTCGGAGGTGGGAGACATCACAAGGAAATGGACTGAAGCACCGCTCTGCCCACCGCAGCGTCCTGCTGAGCTTGCTGGGTGACGGCATAGTGCTGTGAGAAAGTATGCGGGGTAGACCACGTTGCCGCCCAGCAGATGTCGGCAATCGGGACCCCGGCGAGGAAGGCAGTGGAAGCCGCCTGCGCCCGAGTGGAGTGCGCCGTTACCCGCGGTAGGTGCCTGCCGCCTAGTTTGTAGCATTCTTTAATGCAGGCCACAATCCAGGAGGCGATGCGTTGTGAGGACACCGGTTGGCCTTTTTTATTGTCCGCCACAGTGACGAAGAGCTGGGGGGTCTTTCGGAAAGGCCTAGTCCGTTCGATGTAGAAAGCGAGCGCCCGGCGCACGTCTAGGGAGTGGAGACGCCGCTCCTTCTCTGACGCATGGGGTTTCGGGTAGAAAACCGGCAAGGAGATGTCCTGATTTAGATGAAAGGGCGACACCACCTTAGGCCTGAAGGAAGGGTGCGGGCGAAGCTGTACTTTGTCCTTAAAAAACTGCGTATACGGCGGATCAGCCACCAAAGCACGCAGTTCGGACACCCGCCTGGCTGATGTGATAGCCACCAAGAAGGCAACCTTCCATGACAAATACAGGAGGGAGCAGGTCGCCAGTGGTTCAAAGGGGGCCCCAGTAAGTTTAACAAGGACTGCATTCAGGTCCCATTGGGCCGTGGGCGCCTTAATAGTTGGGTACAGCTTAGAAAGGCCCACCAAGAAACGCTTAACCAGGGGAACCGTGAACAAGGAGGCACCCCCGGGGGCGCGGCAAAAAGCCGCAATCGCCGCTAGGTGTACCCTCAAGGAGGACAACGCCAGACCCTCCGACTTCAAATGCCACAAGTAGTCCAGGAGGCGGTGAACCGAAACCAGCTCCGGGTCCTCCCCTTGCTCCGAGGCCCAGCGTGCAAACCGGAGCCACTTTGCAACGTACGTGGTCCTTGTGGTGGGCTTCCTGCTACCACACAATACTGTCCGCACCGGGGAGGAGCATAGCAGCTCAGCACCCGTCAGCCACGGAGGCACCACGCGTGGAGATGCAGGGCCTCCAGGTTGGGATGAAGCAGGCTCCCGCTGTCCTGGGACAATAAGTCCGGTCTGAGCGGAAGCGGCATCGGCCGGCGCTGGGACCATCGCACCAGGGTCGTAAACCAATGTTGCCTGGGCCAGGCGGGAGCGACCAAGACGACCAGCGCCTTGTCCGTCTTCAGTTTGTACAGCACCTTGGCCACCAGCGGGGTCGGGGGAAAGGCGTACAGGAGACCCCGGCCGCCCCAGTGGATCTCGAAGGCGTCCCCTATGGAGCCGGGGCTGCGACCCCGAAAGGAGCAGAAGCTCCGGCACTTCGTGTTGACCGGAGAGGCGAAAAGATCCAGAAGGGGATAACCCCACCTCCGGAAGATCGAATCCGTCACCTCCGGGTGAAGGGACCACTCGTGCGTGAGAAACCTCCGGCTGAGGTTGTCCGCTAAGCAGTTCCAGAGGCCAGGAATATACGACGCCACCGGTCGGATCTCGTGGCGAATGCAAAACTCCCAGAGCCGCATGGCCTCCCGACAAAGGAGGGGTGAGCGAGTACCACCTTGTTTGTTTATGTAGTACATTGCAGTGGTATTGTCGGTATGAACCGATACCGACCGACCCCGGAGTTGGTCCCGAAATACCCGGCAAGCAAGCCGGATCGCCCTCAGCTCCTTTACATTGATGTGTAGGGGCAAGTCTGCTGTTCCCCACATGCCCTGAGTTCGGAGAGCTCCGAGATGAGCGCCCCAGCCGACATCGGATGCATCCGTAGTCAGGCGCAGGGAAGGCTGAGGGGAACGGAACGGGACTCCGGAGCACAAGTTGGGGGCACACGTCCACCAACTCAGGGACTCGAGCACCACCGGCGGCACGGATAGCATGGCGTCCAGATTGTCCCGCCCCGGGCGGAACACTGTCGCAAGCCACAACTGGAAGGGCCGCATTCGCAGACAGGTGAAGGGAACCACAAACGTGCAAGCGGCCATGAGACCCAATATGCGAAGGCACTCGCGAGCTGATACCCGAGGAAACCGCACCAGCAAGCCTATTGTCTGCTTTATGGTCTGGAAGCGGCCGGCTGGGAGGCTTGCCCGCACCAATGCGGAATCGAGGACCGCCCCTATGAACTCTATCCGTTGGGCAGGAGATAGAGTCGACTTTTGAACATTTATTAGCAGGCCCAAGCGGGTGAACAGGGACCGGGTCAAGCTTAGGTGGGCGAGAACCTCCTGCCGCGAGCTCCCCACGATCAACCAGTCGTCGAGGTATGGGAAGAGCGCGACTCCTTGCTTTCGGAGGTGAGCCGCCATGACCGCTAGGCACTTTGTGAAGACTCTCGGAGCGGCGGAGAGTCCGAAGGGGAGGACGGTGAACTGTAGGTGGGCATGCCCCACCACGAAACGCAGAAACTTCCTGTGTCGCGGATGAATCGCGATGTGGAAGTACGCGTCTTGCAAATCGAGGGCGGCGTACCAATCGCCCGGATCCAGAGAGGGAACAATGGAGGTGAGGGAGACCATCCTGAACCGGATTTTGCGCAGGAACCGGTTGAGCCGGCGCAAGTCCAGTATGGGCCTCAGTCCCCCTTTGGCCTTGGGGACAAGGAAGTAACGGGAATAAAACCCCTTGCCCCTGCAGGACGGTGGGACTTCTTCGACTGCCCCTTTTTGGAGCAGGACCCGCACCTCCTCCTGCAGGGCGAGCCGGTGGGCCTGGTCCCGCAGGGCACCACGAGGCATAGGAGGGGCCGAGGGGGGTAATGAAGAAAATTGGAGGGAGTAGCCCTCCTGAGCCATCCTGAGAACCCAGCGGTCTTTTGTAATCAGGCGCCAACGGGGCGCATAATGGGACAGTCTGTTGTAAAAAATAAAGGTGTTTGGATCCTGGGTGATTGGTACGTCTCCCCCGAGCTGACTTTCAAAAGGTCTTCTTTGCACCCCCCGACGGGCGCGAGGAACCTTGTCCACTAGGGTGATGGTTAGCCGGCCGACGTGGCCCTCTACCCCTTCGCCGGTCCTTGTCCTGGCGGCGGAAGTAGGGACGCGAGGGGGGAGGCGCTGGCTTAAACTGCTTCCTCTGGCTCGCCGGAGTGTGAAGACCCAAGGACTTAACCAGCGCCCGTGAATCTTTCAATGTCTGGAGACGAGCGTCAGTCTGGGGAGGAAACAGATCAGGCCCTTCAAAGGGCAGGTCCTGGATGGTGTGTTGGACCTCCAGGGTCAACCCAGACGCTTGCAGCCAAGCAGAGCGCCTCATAGTCACCCCCGTAGCCATGGAGCATGCAGCAGCATCGGCTGCGTCCAAGGCGGATTGCAGGAGGGCCTTAGATACCACCTTGCCCTCCTGGATGGACGCGGAGAAGGCCGCCCTGGAGTCCTGCTCCAAGTTCTCACTAAAGCGCTCCATGGCGGACCAGGCGTTAAAGACATAACGGCTGAGGATAGCTTGCTGGTTTGCTATCCTCAGCTCCAACCCACCAGTGGAGTAGACCTTGCGGCCGAACAGGTCCAGTATTTTTGAGTCCTTGGACTTAGGGGTGGACCCCAGCCGACCTTGCCGCTCTCGCTCATTCGCCGCCGCAACCACCAAGGAATTAGGGGCGGGATGAGAATAAAAATGTTCGTAGCCCTTAGAGGGAACAAAGTATTTGCGCTCAGCGCGTTTGGCCGTAGGGGGAATCGAGGCCGGGGTATGCCAAAGCTATGCACAGTTTTAATAAAAGGCAAGGCCACGCGGCCTGGGGTCTCTGGGAGCAAAATGTCGACCATAGGGTCCGCGTCCTCAACAATGTCCTCAGCTGGTAGGTTCAGGCCGGTTGCCACCCAACGAAGGAGCTCCTGGTGGACCTTAGAATCGTCCGGGATCGCTAGGGGCTTGGCTCCCGCCACCGCTTCATCGGGGGGCGAAGAGGAGGACTCCTCGAACTCAGGGTCCTTGGACTGTGCCCCAGAAGTCACACTATGGGCCCCCGTAGTGAAACTCTCCCTGTCCGCCTCGTCTCGCAAGGACTCAACCTCCGACAACTCCCCGGTACCGACAGGGGGAGGAGCGCCCAGCGCAGCTGATGGAGGGAGTCGAACCTGCGAGCGAGCGGAGGGCGCAGCGCCCATTCGAGACGCGTGGATGGCCCAGGGAGTCCAGAAGGGCCACTGCCAGCCGGGCCACTGAGGGGGCAGAACCGCCGGCGCCGGTTGAGGAACAGGACCCGCAACCTGTTGAGGGCGGTCTGGCACCGACTCTGGCGCTGAACTCGAAGAGGAGTGTGGGGACCATGGCGGTGCCGACGATGGTACCGGGGACCGGTGCCGGCTCTCTCGTGGACGGTCTGGGTGCCGAAGTGGAGACTCTCGGTGCCACTGGGGAGACCGGATAGGAGGAGCTCCCGCTGCCGCGACGACCGGTGCGCGGTGCCGGTGCTCCCGGGGCGGTGCCGGTGCCGGTGAGCGGTGCCGGTGTTCCCGGGGCGGTGCCGGACTGCGGTGCTGACTCTGCAGAAGAGCCGGCTTCCCTCGGGACGGTGCCGGACACGGTGCCGAGGTCGTCGACGGTACCGACGGGGCCGAAGGTGCCGCGAGCGCCTGCGCCGTGGTGAAAGCCTCCGGCGTGGTCGGCAGGGCCAAGGCCTCCTCCAAAATGTCTTGAGTCGGCGAGGAAGTGGAACCCGGGCTAAAACATGCCTCTGAAGGGTCACGAGACGATGCCGGGGATACGGTGACCGGCCGGCCAGCACGGCTCTGGCCGTCTCCCTGCCGCACCGGGGCACGGTGCGGGGACGTCTCCTCCAGGCGCTTCCTCTTAGTCGGCACCGGGGAGGAGGAACGGCGCCAAGGCGCTGTTGCCGTCTTAGTGCGGCCCGGCTTCGGTGCCGCAGACGGTGCCGAGGAGGCCGGTGCACTGCGCACCGACGGTGCCGTGCTGGACCCCGAATCGCCGGGGACCGGACGAAGAGCCTCCTCCATGAGGTGCAGCTTCAAGCGTTGTACCCTGTCCTTTTGGGTCCTTGGCTTGAAGCCACGGCAGATTTTACACCTCTCGGTGAGATGAGCCTCGCCAAAGCACAAAAGGCAATCACCATGCGGATCGTCCATGGGCATGGGCTTCTTGCAACGTCCGCAAGTTTTAAAGCCCGGCATGGCCTGACCCCGAGCCCGGGGCGGGCGGAAGTATCCAAAACGAACTAACTAACAGCTAACTAACTAACACTAACTAACTATAAACAACAAGAGATTCGGGTACTCCGAATAACGCGGCCACGTGCAATACAGCGCGAAGCCAGGGAACGTTCCCGCGACCAACAGGGCGGTAAGAAGGAACTGAGGAGGGGCGGGTCGGCTCATGGCTATATAGGCAGTGGCGGCGGCGCCACTCCAGGGGGCGCCACAGCCGACCCTACGGGTACTCTAGGGGAAAAAATTTCCGGCGTGCCGTGCACGGGGCGTGCAGACACCTACTAAGGAATGGACAGGAGCAGCACTGGAAGAAGAATAACTGTTGCCTGAACCTGCTATTTCGCTTTGACCTTTTTTCCTTAATTCGAATTAACAAACTGTTAATACGAATTAAGTTATTTCAAAATAAGGCGCTATTTCGATACAAGTTGTTTCGAAACAACCATATCAAAATAACCCCATGTGTGTGAACACAGCCTTAAAGGCTAACAAATTTATTTATTGCATGAGCTTTGGTGGGAGAAAATCCCTCTTCTTCAATATGTTTTTCTTAATACTGCTAAGTCTATTGCTAGTCCATTTCTTCAACCTCTGAAGTCCTTCAGACATCCACCTATGACATACTGTCAGCTTCATTTTCAATATTAGGGCCAGCTCTTCCAGAATAGCTTTTCAACACTTAGTGAAGATCAAAGGGCAAAGATGACCCTCAAAAATGACTGCAAGTCATCATAGTGGCTACCTACCTCTTGGGTTGGCATCCATCCGTCTGATCCCAAAAAGCACATAGAAAGTCCTGAGGCTGTTTTAAAGTGTAATTTCATTACATCAGCTCCCAAGAGATTGTTTTGGAGATCAGATTTTGCCAGAGTTGCCACAGATCTGCATGGGTATGGGTAGAGGGATTGCACAGAAACAAGATGTTAGTTCTACATTACTGGAGGATCATCCTATGCTAGGGGAATCCTCAGATGGATACTTAAACAGGCTATAAATTTGCTTTGCGGAAAGCAAACAATGGGTTGAAGATGTGATCCAAGCTGTGTACTTCTATATTAACATTTTAGCTATGAAATCTTATGTATTTGTCCAACACCACCATTGTAAGCAAGCTGCCCACCCTCCCGGGGAGAGGCGGCTGATTCAGGTCCCCGGCCCCTCGTGGGGTGGGACCACCAAGTCTTTAGCCCCTTGGCACGGCAACAGTTTCACAGTCACAGGACACTCTGTCTCTAGCCCCCTGATATGGCAAAAAGTTTCACAGTCTCAATATGAGTCTCTAAGGTGAAGGGAAAGTACAATGCTGCCTCTTGGGGTTACGACCCGAGAGGGGGTGTAGGGGCAGGGACAGGAATCAACGAAGGTGCTGGGTCACACAGCTCCACTGTGTCCCAGCCTAGGTTCCCGATAGGGACTGAGGCCTCTGTGCAGGAGTCAGTGGGGCCCTGACCACAACACGCTGACCCTGAGGTGGGGCCTAAGGCCTTGATGCAGGGGTCAGCAGGGTCCTGTCTGTAATACGCTGCCCCTGAGATGTGGCTCCTCGCCGAGGGTTGAGTCCCACATTCTCCTGGGTCACCCCTGGTCCCATGCTCTAGCTGTACCTTGTCCGCTGACTCCTCAGGGTAATCACCCGGGGTAGATTGTAGAAACCCTCCAACTCATCAGGTGGTGGCAAGTCAGGGAGTCTCTCAAGTTCCTCTGCTGAAGGTAATTCCTCTAGGTCACACGAGGTGGATAGCGATTTGGTGTCCTCAGCAGCCAAGGGCAGCTCCTCCAAGTCGCAGGGGGGATGCAGCGCTTCGGGGTCTCCGGCAGGGGATGGCTTGGGGGTGCCCAAATGCCTCTTTGCCAATGACTCCCTCTGTGGGCCTGTGGTATCCCAGGGCCCAGGCGTTAGCTCCCAGTCCCGAGCCACGGGTGGCCCCCACCAAACGCCTAGGCCTGGGTCTGGTGGCCAGAGCCCAGCTTCCCCACAGGGCGGCCCAGGGTCAGGAGAGAGCAGAGGAACGTCCTTCCCCTTCGGCGGCTTGTGCTGGATTGAGCTGGCTGCCTTCTGTTTTATACTTCCTGTTCTGCCCCTCTGCCTCCAGCCTGATTGACAAACTGGCTCTGGCTCTGCCCCCCCTGCAGACAGGCAGAACCCTCTGGCCTATCTCCAAGGGGGGCCATGCCTTCCTGC
The DNA here is from genome assembly GCA_007922195.1 of Podocnemis expansa. Taxonomy (NCBI): domain Eukaryota; kingdom Metazoa; phylum Chordata; order Testudines; family Podocnemididae; genus Podocnemis; species Podocnemis expansa. Next base: position 37,116,198 of record ML681972.1, on the reverse strand, counting down.
TGCAAACATAATGTTCTGTTCTACACCATGCTGAATAAAAGCCAGATTCTTTGATGTGAATAGTTTTCAGAGTATTGCTTTTTTATTTGACTCCTCGGCCTGACTGAACAGCTATTTTCTGAAATCAGAAGATGCACACACAACTCTGTGCCTTTCCCACACAATGGGCTCCCCTAGACAATGATCCATTAACATTTATATAGCTATTCCTGCCTTAGACTGATGTTAATCTTTCAGATAAGGCTACTGTTTCCCAGGACATCTCTGCATTCCCTTGGCTAACTGTCAGGGTAATCCAGGTGCATAGTTAGAAGTGATTTTTTTTGGCAGGGCCTGTAGCTTTCACAAGTGGGCTGGCTGAAAGTCAAGTGCCTCCTGAACTTCCTGCAAGAAGCGGGAAGTTCATGTAGCCATCAGCGAAGAAAGCTCCAGGTGCCAAGACAACTTCAGCAGAGCTTGGGTGGACCTGTTTTCAAACCCCACTTGTAGCTGCTACACCTCTGTTATAATCAAACTATGATTTTTCCACAAATTCCAGTTTCCTCTTATTATTTATTCATATCAAATATGATTTTTATTTTGGCTCTGATGCTTTCTTTGCATGGAAAGATTTTACATAATTGCTTTTCCCTAGTGCAAGTAAGAGAGACTGCTGCTAACATCTGAGTGTTAGTCTGCTCTGTGCTAAAGCCAAGGAAGACCAGATATATGTTGAACTATATCTAACAGTAGGCTTAAGACTTGCTTTTAAAGGTTTATCTGGTTCTTTTGTACATACTAAGCATGATCTAGGCTTAAAAAGCTTAATAAATTTGAAAATTCATTAAAATGAGTCCATCCAGTATGTTAATGCAGGATTTTCTATCTCTAATTGTGTACTTTAAAAAGTGTTATATACACCTATCATTACACTGAATCTAAATTTATTTTATACAAAACATAAATCTCATATACTAGAAAGACTCAGCCTAAAAACATTCATTCAGTCAATAGCAGCAAAGACAAATGGCACTTTAGTCACATTAGGAACAACACAGTAAAATTGTTATTTGAGCATGTACCTATTTGCTGCATTTGGATAATTAGACAGTAGCTATCCTACTGCAGCTACTGACAGTAGCTATCCTTACCTCTATTTGACCACATTTCTGAATATAGCTCCTGTGGGCTGCATCTGCTGATTCCTTAGTTACTTTTGAGGTGCAGTGGGCACTGCTCGAGGTTCTCTGCTCAGTGTTCCTTCCTGCTTAGCCCTTTGACCTGCATGCTTGTTCCTATTTTTTTCCATTTGTTATCCCCTGCAATCAGTTGAGTGCTGGGCTCAGTAGCAGCTCCACCTGGGCAGTGGGATGCGCATCCCAGAACCCAAACAGTAGTAGCTATTCTAAAGTATAAACCTGTACTTAGTCAAACTATTTTAATCCTCATTGGGATTTTTGAAAGGCATACATGTGTTCTTTGGTCAGCTCTACTCTCTACCACTACTGCACACCAAAAGGGACAACTTTTGAACTGACTGTACTTCCCAAAAAGGAGTTCATTGGGGTTGCATGGAGGTACAGTTCAGTGCAAAATCTGAACCAAACATCTTTGGCTAGTAAGTAAACTCTGAGGTATCACAAACACAGGGATCAGAAACTTCCATGTGTTCAGAAGTGTTCTTGACTGCAAAACTTTTGGTGTGCTTAACAGGTACCAGCCAATGAAAAACTTACTGCAAGTTACATAATGGCACATTTATGTTTTTCAGTAAGTATGCATGTAAAAGTTAATGCAGATATTAAACAGAGTTTAGTATCATCCTTGCCAACCAGAAGATAGATATGTAAAGAAGCAATATGAAGAGATGGATCAATATTTTATCATCCATTGTGTTCACATACATTGGCTTGAGCTATCTATTGAAAATTCTGTCAAAGTCATCTTTCTTATCATAGTCATCTCACTTCTTGAAAGCCTTTTGGTTTAACAAATGTAACCCTTCTGCCAGTGGAAGTCAGCAACAACAAGGGCCTTGTTCAATATCTAGGGGTTCCTTGTCAACAATACAAACACAAAACTGGCTGAGCCCCCAACAGTTTCCTAGGACAATTACACACATCTCTGGGGCATCTATAAGATACAATACTTTCTCTATCATAAGCCTGTGGGCTAGATCAAGATCAGTTTTTTTGGTTATGATCAGAAAATGGACTGCAAAAGGATACTTTCTTGCTCTGAACATGGAGAGGGAAAGGGCTGGGGAACTGGCGAGGCCACATGGCCCATGACAGGTGTCCTGCCTTCCAATGTGGCCCTCCACATTAAATGAGTTTGACAACCCTGGTATAAAGTTCCAAAGGGGTAGCCATGTTAGTCTGGTCCAGCAAAACAAACAAGGAGTCATGGGAGAGAATCCCACTTTGTCAATCACTTGAAGCACTGAAGTGGGATTCTCTCCCATGAAAGCTCATGTGATAAATAAATCTGTTAGTCTTTAAAAGTGCCAGCAGACTCCTTGTTTGTTTAAGTGCGAAAGAAAGTAACCCAACATTAACATGGGAAAACACTACAAGCAGGTTTCATAAGCATAAATCCATGGGCGAAACATCCACCCCAAGGACATGATGGACAGTGTCCTTTTGCCTCAAGTTTTAAATCCAGCAAATTTAACATGCCTCTCCCTCACAGTACTCCACTTCAAGTTGTTGTCCTTCGTGAGTGAAGACCCAGCAAGGACAGCCCAAGCAGTTTGGTGCCCTAGACGAGCTATGACTTTGGTGCTCTCTTGCCTACATTCAATATAAAGAAAAACATGTTAATGTATATTTTTAAATAGAGAAAAAAATTACTTCTGTCTAATCTGGTGCCCGTTGAAGCCTGGAGCTCTAGGTGAATGCTTAGTTTGTATATATGGTTGGACCAGCCCTGAGACCCAGAGTTCAGAGATGCATCTGCAGAGTTCCCCTCCAACGTTTGTAGGGAAGGAAAGAAAGGCAGCTTGCTTGTTTCATTGTCTGGGTGCTCACTCTGGCATTTGCTAGCTGCCTTGCCTCCTCACCCTATCAGCCACCCTGCTGCCTGCTTGAAGTTCACCCACTTAACACAACTCTCAGTGATTTCAGGTCTGTGATTTCAGCTGAGTGGAAGAGCCTCACTGCTAATGCACACAAGGCAGTCTCTTGCATCAGAGATACTGTCCAAAAGCAGGTTTAACGTTTAATCGTGGTTATCAGTGATTTTAGCTCCTTTGGTCTACAATGAGACTCTCAATTGAGTCTTAATCTGCTGTTATTAAACACTGAAGAGAGGAAGGGTCAAATGGGTAGACCCCTGCACAGATGCAAAAATGTGTACCTGGATCCGATTCACATCTGCTCAGTGTCAGTAGCTATCCAATCCACAATCCGCATACCAGGTTCTATATGTATCTGCATCTGGGTTTTGGTTCACTTAGTCAGCATGCTGGCCTTTGATTAGCTTAGTCCCCATGTGGGCCCAGCCTACTTTTTCCTTTTCTTGTTTATGGTTAATACATTATGCTGTCAATCAGAGATTTCATTGGCTAATGAAATCTCTGATTGATGGCATGATGTGTGAATTGAAAAGAAGAAAAGTAGGTGGGGCCAGTGTGGAGAATAAGCCAGTCAAAGGCCTGCTGGGAACTGAGGGAGCTCAACCAAAGGCCAGTATGCTGACTGACAGTCAGTCAATCTGAGAGACTCCAATTGGCTGGCAGACCACAACCAGAGCTGAGCTGGGATTGGGTGGAGCACCTCCTTTGTTCTCATGTGGGCTGCTGACCCAGATCACAGCAGCAGCTGCAGCGATCAGTTGCATCCTCACCAGATAACAATGGAATCTGCGTCCATGGGTCAATCCACACCAATGTGTCTGTGGATTTCCATACCTGCATCCGTTGATGAGGATACCTGTGGATCTGCAGGGCTCTACAAATGGAGTCTGGCACCCAACTCCTCTAGCTAGAGAATGCATTTTAATTGAGGATGAGTCCCTCAATCAGGGCATGCCAAGCACAGTTCTGCTCCCCCTGATTCACACAACAAGGATGTCAAACCTTTAGTAGCCCTGTCGCCAAGAGCAACAGCAAAGTAACCTGTGAACCAACTGTAGTCAAAAGTAATCATTTGGGCAAAACAGTCGCATCAGGCTAACCAGCTGGTCAGAGGTGTGTGTAAATGCAAACAGGGCTGACTTCTGAAATCTGCTTCCCCAGATCATCACTAGATGCCATAGGAGACCTCATTCAGACCCTATTTACACAAGAACTCACTACAATATAGCATGGAGTGGAGAAAGGACAATTCCGTTTAAGTAAACACACATTTTACATACAATAGATAGGATCAGAGATCTTTTGTCAATCATTCATTAACAGTGAACAAAATAAATGAATATTCAGAAACAAACAGTGAAATTAACAGGAGCTGAAATGACTAGCTAGTCAATTAAATCTTCACCCAAGAACTAATCACATTATTTTATACGTGCCAGTCAAGGGTGGGGGATGATGTGGGGATGGAATGATAAAACAAGTGCTAACAATAAATAGTTGATTTTTAATCAATATGAACATTAAAGGTTTTTAAATGTTTGAACTACTAATGTAGGCATCTTTTTATTGCTATCAGGAACAGATATTAACTTTTAGATGAAGGACTTAATGCTTTTTAATCTTTCAACCTCAGCAAATAAGTCTGCTTTGTTTATTTACTGAAGTGTTAAACACATTTTATCATGGAAATGTCTCTTGCAATTTTTGTATATTTTGATCCCATTTTCTGTTTTGCTCTACTAGCTTTATACTTCATATTTTTGAAGGCAGAATTAACATGCAAAAAACAAATTTCATTGAGCAACAGACCCTAATATTTTCATGCATCTAAGATATTGAATATTATGCTCTGCAGTTCACCAGAATAAAAATCAATTCAATAAGCCTTGCTTCTCCCCTGCCCAATAGTTTACTTAAGTTTTTATTGCCAATGTGATACTCATAATGGGTGAAGTATTGACCGTACTGAAGCCTTGAGTCTTGTATCTAACCACCAGCTAGAAGTTCCAGAGGAAGCAATGCAAACTAATTTCACCAGTACAAACTCAGTTCACATCTGACCCATCAACAAAACACCTCTACCCAAGCAAAGTGCCCCATCAAGCTTCAAGTTCACTTAATTTTCTTACCCTCATGTGAACTTCTAACTGTGCCAAACTGCGTTTGATGGTTCTGTAACATGAACTACTAGCAACCAAACACCAAAGTCTCAGTGGGATTTGGGCATCAGTCTTTATATCTACTCAAACAAGCAGTGTCTGATGAATCAGTAATTCCAGCAAAGCTTTCTACTGTGTGTGTTGGGGGGGGGGGGGAAGATGAGAAAACAATCATAAAGATACAATGAAGCCTGTACAAATGGAAACACATTTGTCTGAGTGTGACACTTTGTGTTGCTATTACTTTTCAAGCTCTGATTCTGATGTCTACACTAGTAAAAAGGCACAATTCTTTATTTAAAAACCTTTGGCAGGAACCAGTTTAAGCACAGTTGAAGCAAAAATTAGAGCTACCAAATAATATGTGACTTCTCTGGCAAATGGAGCTGTAACCAGCAAGAGTCAGGTGATGTTTCACACTGTAGGAATGTGGAAATGTATTCAAGGAATTGATTTCCTGTTTTACTTTCTCTTCAACAACACATCACCATATGATTTTGTTTAAAGTAAACACATGACACATTTGTGACACTCACATCAATAAAACCATATACTTTGCAAAATTAGCTTGCAAATCTATTTTTCATCTGACAAAGAACAGTTGGGTTGCTATTCACTCTTGTACTATCAAACACGCATTTTAAGGCACCATTTAACTCACAAATCATTGAAATAAAAGATGGCCATGTTTTGTCATGAATAATACAGGACAAACAGGGGTGGTAAAAACTTCCTAATGCCACATATGCCAATAGCTTCATTTGTGATATTTTGAGGCTGACCTGTAAAAAGGAAACCAGTCTTTGCAATTATGTATACATTTCCCCTTTCTTTCTCCCAAAATACCTATCACCAGGACACCAAATGCCAGACTGGAACATGCTAAAATGTGTGGACTATGTCCACCACAGATGTACACTATCAAGTTAATGAAGAGTGTCATTTTGTATTTTAATCAGGCCTCAAAAATCATAATACATGGGTTCAGTAGGTTGTATTACACAGACTATCATGACATTAGATCCTGAATTAGTAACAAGGTAAATACTTATTAAGTTAACCTCCCAAGTATCACACATGCTGCATATATAATTCAGATCCATATCACACAGTATTATACTATGTAAAGTTCATATGAGTTTATCCATGTAACGGCCCCCTCCTAGACAGAAACAGAAGGGGTTAAGAAGAGTGAAAAAAGGCAAAATGAATAGCAGCTTCCACTATTTACATATAATAAAATATAACTTGTAGCGTTCAGCTCCTTGGATGACAAAAGGAATGAAACAGCTGCCAGATCCTGGTGTAATTGAAGTAGTGAAAGCAGCAAGATGTGATAGATAAGCGAACTGAAAATCAGGACACCTGAGGTTCTATTCCTGGCTCCACCACTGACGTGCTCTGTGACCTTTTCAAGATCACAACTTCTTTGAGCTTCAGTTTCCCTGACTGTAAAAGGAAATAATGATACTTGCCCTCCTTTGTGAAGCCTTAGAGATCTATATATGAACAAGTGCTATACTGGTACCAAGTATTAGTATTAGAGGTATTAAAGGTACAATTTACAGAGTGACAGGTTAGCTATTCTGGACCATTAAAAATAAACATGGGATAGCAGCTTTTAGCAAAATGAAAATTGTGGGTCAGCCATTGCCAATGGTGGTTGTAGCAGGCACAGTAGCACAGTGCCTAAGACCACAGTCATAGACCAGGACTCCACTGCACTACATTGCCATAGAAATACAACAAAAATGATCCACGCCCAAAAGAATTTACACTCAAAGTATGAGACAAGAGATGATAATGGAAACAAACCAACAGGGGAGTACAAGAAAACGATGATACTATCCTGGGCAGCATGATAGGTTCTAGTCTCAGCATTCCATTAGCCTAGTTAAACAGTTGGCTGATGGTACAATTATTTTGAGTGCTTGTTCCAGCACAGTCCTCAACATCAAATTTTTTTTTTGTAATAGTTGTCACAGGCATTTTTTGCTACATTTTTGTCTATTGAATTATTGACCTGTTACCACTTATTTAAGGAAGTGCTACATAAATGGCTACTGAGATGAGAGTAAAAGCAATACAAAATCTGCTGGATTTTAACCACAAGTGAAGAGGAACTTCCCTTATGACATATATATATATATATATATATATATATATATATATTGAAAAGGATTTTTATTTTATCCCCATAAAAATTGCTGTAGTCAATTGTTAAAAAAAATTAGAGAGTTCTGTACTAGAATCTAACAAAAGTAATAGCCTTAGGAACCTGATTTAATTATTAATAAAACTGTACACAGCACAGACCTAGGACAAAAATCTGGCCCCCAAGAAAAACAAACAAACAAACAAACAAACAAACAAACAAACAAACAAACAAACAAACAAACAAACGAGAGTTTTACATGAAGGTATATACACTGGCTGGAAGAAGGAAATCCCTCTTCTCCCTATAACCAGTAGTAGTGGGTGAGACATACACTATTACAAAATTTTTTTGCTTTGAGTGGACAGATTTCATTGTGGACCCTACTTTCCCATGGAAAGTTCTGTGACAGTAACCCCTCAATGGGCACAGGTCAACTCCCTCTCTTGATGTGCCTCTCACCAAGTCTTCTACACGGTCCGCTACAGAGATCCACTGCAAACCTCAGCTTCAAAGCAGGCAAAGAGCTGTAGAACTCTGCCAAAATCTAGATGTAGCCTGGACTCCTCAATGTAGCAGAAACTGTTTTAAAAGCATTTCAGTTACAGAATTCTTTTCAGCAAGTTTTTACATTCCTAGTTCTCTTTATTCAACAAAACACAGCATTATGCCTATGTTTTGACTTTTACATGCAAAAATGGCCAGAACTTTACCTCAAATAAGTGTCGTACACTTCCCTCCCCCATATCTATTATTTTAGGCCTTAGCTGCAGTCGTCATCATGAACAAATCAGATTACAATCAGGAAGCTTATAGACAACTTTCTAACACAACATTCTACAGAGCACTTCTCTCTGACCCCCCTGAAGAATACCAAAAGGAACTGCACCACTTAGTCAAGGAACTCCCTGAGGCAACACAGGAATTAATAAGGACAGACACCCCACCAGAACCCTAACCAGGGATATTCTATCTACTACCCCACTGGTATTGTGAAGAAACAGATCGACAAAGCTGGATGGATACCCAGAAGTCAACAACTACAAGAGAAGCCCAAGAAAGAAAACAACGGAATGCCACCGGTTGTCATATACAACCCACAAGTCAAACCCGTATAGCACATCATCAATGACCTACAGCCTATTCTACAAGATGATGCCTCACTCCCCCAGGCCTTGGATGGCAGACCTCTCCTCACTTACAGACAGCTCTCCAAACTTAAAAAAAGACATTCACCATCAATTACAGACCTAACAACAGATACATTAAACATTAAAGCAGGCACATACCCCTGCACCATCACAGGACCTAAATCAAACCAGCCACTCCATCAAGGGCTTGTCCATCTGCTCATCCACCAATGTAATTTATGCTATCATGTGTCAGAAATGTCCACCCCAAACTCTATACATTGGACAAATAGAACAGGCTCTACACAAAAGAATAAACAGATACAAATCTAATATAAGAAATAACAGCGAAAAACCAATAGGGGAATAATTCAATCTCTCTGCTCACTCCATTGATGATTTGTTAATAGCAGTGCTCAAAAATATGGATAACAAATAGAAGCTCCAAAGAGAAACTGCAGAATTGGAATTCATATGCAAATTTAACTCCATGGACTCAGGCCTGAATAAAAAATATGGATTCTTTTCCCATTACAACAGGTAATTTTGCTTTCCTTGCCCCCCACCCACCTTGCTGTACTCCACTGTTTGAATCTCAATAACTTCTTTTATTTGCTGTAACAGTCTGACCTGATCCTATGACTTATACTTCCCTGCATTTATTTTGCCCTGCATTCTGCAAGTTCCCCATCTTCAAAGCATCTGATGAGGCTGGATTCTCTCCCATGAAAGCTCATGCGATGAATAAATTTGCTAGACTCTAAAAGTGTCACCAGACTCCTTGTTTGTTTTGCTGGACGAGACTAACATGGCTCCCTTTTGGATCTTGGCATTGTTTTGACTAACTAGCATATGTAAACCACCCAAGGGCATTGTTTAAAATAATAAAATAATAATAAAATCTGTTAGTCTTTAAGTGCCACAAGACTCCTTGCTTTTTTTCGTTTAAAATAAGTTTTTCATTTTTGGATTCTTTTAGCCTCTTACTAAACAATCAAGTTGTAAATACTGTAAGGCAATTTTTCAATTAATGAAAGAAGAAAGTTGTGCTAGGTAAATAAATCATCCTGCTCTCTGCAGATTTCTTTAAGAAGAAAATTGCCCACAACTCTCAACTGCAAGAAAATTCATTTTCAAATAGATTCTATCGCT